>JADMLD010001012.1:0-80454 GCA_017589585.1 Phylloscopus whistleri | reverse complement strand
GGTTGGGTGCTCTGCACTCCAGCCTCGGGTTTTCCAAGGATTCCCACCAGAATCCAGAGAGCAAGGCAAGCTCTGGAGGCCACCAAGGGCCTCAGGACTCCTTTGGGTGCCCATGGATTCTCTCTCCGAGGTGGGATTGGTCCCTGCAGGAAACACCCAGGGAAACACGAGGGGAAATTCCACAGTGAACTTCGGAACGGTGCAAATCGTCAGTTTCGACATAAAGAACTCACACCCACACCTTGCGATGTCCAAGGTGGAAAAGAGAAAGGTTTATTTACAGAATCAACATTTATCCAACTCCAGCAGCGACCATGGATTGGAGGAAGAAAATCTTCTTCTCCAACCACACTGGACAACCCAACAGTCCATCTACAGTCTCTTCCTTATGAGAAGGATGTAAATATTCTTACACGCTGAGATGTTTAAGGCAGAAAAGAGGCAGTTTATTTACAAATTTTAACATTTACAGAATTCTAGCAGTGACCATGGATTGTTTGGAGGAAGTTTATTTACAAACTTTAACATTTATAGAATTCCAGCAGTGACCATGGATCGGAGGAAGAAAATCTTCCTCTCCAACCACATTGGGACACCCAAGAGCCCATCAGCAGCCTCCTCCTTGTGAGAAGAATGTAAACATTGCTGGATTTTACAATAACAAGTGGTTTGTTTATACAAAAGTGTATCTGACTCCAAAACACAGAAGGCCGAAAATGAGACTTTTACAAACTCCTCAAAGGGGACAGAGGAGAACGGCAAAATCCCAGAGCACATCATGGAACGGCCCCGTCGGGAGCACCATCCCGGCCCTCCGGGGGCTCCTCAATTCCCTCCCCGGCCTCTCCCAGGACTGGAATTCCGCCAGCTCCGGGATGGATCGGCCCCTTTATTGCTGTCAGGGCGCTCGTGAGCGCCTCCATCCATCACTCCCCGGCCGGAACGAGCGCCCGGGTGCCAATCTCAGCCCTCCCCGCTCCTCCCTCCCTTCCCCGGCTCCGCTCCGCTTCCCTCCCTCCCCTCCCGCTTTAGTGCCGCCCTAACGAGCGCTCCTGGAGCGATGGAGCCACGGGCAATTAAGCAGAATTAAGGAAATTAAGGAAATGAAGGAAATAAGGCCGCTGTTCAGGTGTCCTCGGGGGCGATTCCAGCAATAAAGGGGATTCCAGCCGGACTGGCCGAACTCCTCCTGCAGCCAAGAGGCGTTTTGGGGTCTCAGAGGTTAAAATTCCACTTTTAATGGGATCAAGCTGAAATATTTAAGTGGGATATCGGCCTGGAGCTCCCGGCAGTGAGGCTAGGGAGGGGTTGGGATGGAATTCCCAGAGGAGCTGAGGCTGGAGGTGCCCTGGGAGGGCAGGGGATGACCAGGAAGGACCATGCTGACGTGTCCAACCAGCTGGTGGGTCAGAGTTCCCTCTGGGAATGGCCCCTTTGGCTGCCCAGGATCAGCTGGGATCCAGAACCTTCCTGAGGCTGCTTTGATGCCTGGGCTGAGCGTTCGGGTGTGGAAAACTCGGGTGTGGAAAATTCGGGTGTGGAAAATTCGGGTGTGGAAAATTCGGGTGTGGAAAACTCAGGTGTGGAAAATTCGGGTGTGGAAACTTCAGGTGTGGAAACTTCAGGTGTGGAAAATTCAGGTGTGGAAAACTCGGGTGTGGAAAACCCAAGTGTGGAAAACTCAGGTGTGGAAAAATCTCAGGTGTGGAAACTTCAGGTATGGAAAACTGGGGTGTGGAAAATTCGGGTGTGGAAAATTCGGGTGTGGAAAATTCAGGTGTGGAAAATTCCTGGAAAAATGAGTTATTAATGGAATGAGTTACGGAATTGCAAATACCCGTGCGAAAAACACGGAGAGCAGAGAAAAGGGGGGAAAAAAACAAAAATGCAGAAACCGGGTCGGTGTGAGGGTCAGCCCCGCGGGGTCGGGCAGGATTTGGGATCTGCCGGGAGGGGATTTTGGGGACTCTGGGAGAGGAGGAGCCGGCTGTGATTATCGATGCTAAACGCGGAGCATCCCCTGACAGCCGAGCCCTCAGATCTCCGAGCCATCAAATCCCCGCCCGAACCTCCCCGCTCTGCGAGGAGCGATGGAGAGGATGGGGAGGGGGGGGGAAAAAAACACCAAAAAAAAAAAAAAAAAAAAAAGGATAAAAGTGTGAAAATCGCTCCTGGAGCTGCTCACCTCTGCTTCAACCTTTCCGCTTTCATGTCGCGCCTGATTTGTTTTGATCGCTCCGAGCCGGGGCTGGTTTGAATCCGCTTCCCGGGGAATTGATGGAAATGAGGAGACGCTAATGAGCGAGAGCGGCGGCTCGGGGGGGACCGGGGGGCCCGGGGGGCCGGGATTTGAGGTGCGGGGGGATGGATTTGGGATTTGGGGTGGGGGATTTGGGGTGCGGGGGAAAGGAATTGGGGTGCCGGATTTGGGATTTGGGGGGCGGGATTTGGGATTTGGGGTGAGGGATTTGGGGTGCCGGAATTGGGATTTGGGGGGCAGGATTTGGGGTGCGAGATTTGGGGTGAGGGATGTGGGATTTGGGGTGCGGGAATTGGGATTCGGGGTGAGGGATTTGGGGTGTGGGGGGCAGGATTTGAGATTTGGGATGAGGGATTTGGGGTGCGGGATTTGGGATTTGGAGTGAGGGATGCGGGCTTTGGGATGAGGGATTTGGGATGTGTGATTTGGGGTATGGGATTCGGGATTTGGGGTGTGACGAGTTACTCCCCTTTTTTGTGCCCTTGGAGGGGTTATCCTCATTTTTTTTGAGCCCTTGGATGGCTTATTCCCTTTTTTGTGTGTCTTTGGATGGGTTATTCCCATTTTTTGCACCCTTGGACAGATTATTCCCCATTTTTTTGAGCCCTCGGACGAGTTATTCCCTTTTTCCCGAGCCTCAGCTGCACGAGAGCTTTGCCACCCGAGCACAGGGACCCTTTGAGAGGCGGCCCCGCTGCCCGGGGCGGGGCGGTTTGTGTCCGGCCCTCCCGAATTTCACTCAGTGCTGCCTTTTTTCCCTTTTTCCCCCCGAATCCGAAGGTGTCTGTACGCTCTGCCCGGGGCAAAGCCTGACCTTTGCTGCTCCCGCTCCGCTCCGAGGAGGGGAGGGGAAAAAAGGGGAATTTTTGAGGGGAAAACAACGCGAAAAGAGAGAACAAAACCTCTCTGAGGGCAGAGCCCCGGGGCTGGGCAGGGAGGGAGCAAATCCCGGCCCTGGGGAGCGCCCGGGGTGGTGGCATCGTGGTGGCATCACGGTGGTGGCATTGTGGTGGCATTGTGGTGGCATCACGGTGGTGGCACTCGCAGTGGCATCGTGGTGGCGGCATCGTGGTGGTATCATGGTGGCATGGTGGTGGCAGCACTCGTGGTGGCATCGTGGTGGCATCACGGTGGTGACATCATGGTGGCATCACGGTGGCATTGTGGTGGTGGCATTGTGCTGGCATCCTGGTGGTGGCATCGTGGTGGTGGCACCCTGGTGGCATCGTGGTGGCATCGTGGTGGTGGCATTGTGGTGGTGGAACTCATGGTGGCGGCACTCGTGGTGGCATCGTGGTGGCATCACAGTGGTGACATCATGGTGGCATCGTGGTTGCATCGTGGTGGTGGCATTGTGGTGGCATCCTGGTGGTGGCACTCGCAGTGGCATCCTGGTGGTGGCATCGTGGTGGTGGCACCCTGGTGGCATTGTGGTGACATCACGGTGGCATCACGGTGGCATCGTGGTGGTGGCATTATTGAGGCAGCCCCAGGAGCACGGAGCAGCCCCGTGGACGTTCCCTTCCCCTTTTCCCCTCAGAATTTTTTACAAATCAGGCACAGGGATGTAAAACCCAACCCCTTTCTCTGGCGTTTCCAACCCGTGCCCCGGCTCGGGCTGATTTCACAGTCACGGGGACGTTCCTTTGTTTACAAATCGATATTTCGCCCAGGAGCAGCAGGGCCTGCCGTAAACATCCCCAGAAAGATCTTTATAAACACCTGAACCCCGTTCCACCTGAATCCCATAAGGAGCCCCACACCGGCTCTGCCAGGGAGGGATTTGGGGATCTGGTGGGATCCAGGTGGCCTGGAAAGGGTTAAAAATAAAAATATTAAAAATAAAAATATTAAAAATAAGACTATAAATAAAAATATATTAAAAATTAAAATAATAAAAATTAAAAAATACAAAAAAACAAAAAAAGAAAAATATAATAATAAAAAAACTTTAAAAATTAAAAAAAAAAAAAAGAAGGAAACGCAACCCGACAGAAGAAGAGAGGAGGAGGCAAAGTGAGCAATCAGGGAATCATTCTCCGCGCAAATTGCCCTCGGGAAAGGAATGTGTCAGAGCAGATTGAGGGATGGCGTTATCCCAGGGGAGGCGAGGAGAGACGGAAACAAACCCAGACAGGGAAGCTGCTGGGAGCCGGGGGAGACCCCGCGGGATCCCGCCCCGCTCCCCCTCCCCTGCGCAGAGACCCCGGCTGCCCCTCCGCAGCGATCAAACCCCAAACAGCACCGGCAGGGAGGATAAATGACAGAGAGGAGGTTAATGAGGGGAGGATTAATTGCGGGAGAGCCCCGCGGCTCCACAAAGCGCTGCGGGGCTGTCCCCGGGGCTGGGGCTCCGTTTGTCACCGCGCACCGAGGTGGGGCAGCCCCTGCCCTCCCTGGCCCGGTGGCCCCCTCCTGTCTCTGGTGTCCTCCGGGTGTCCGGGAAGTGCAGATATTCCCCCAAAAAATCACTGATGAACCAGCCAGGCCCGAAATCAGCACCTGCCCTTCCCAGGAGCTGCTCTTGCCTTTCCCCATCCCTGTGGAGGGGGTGATTTGGGATTTGGAAGGGGTGATTTGGGAAGTGTTGGACACATCTCATGTGGAGGGAATTATTTGGGATGTGGAGAGAATGATTTGGGATGTGTTGGACATGTCCCACGTGTAGGGGATGATTTGGGATGTAGAGGGGGTGATTTGGATGCAGAGGGAATGATTTGGGATGTGCTGGACATATTCCATGTGGAGGGGATGATTTGGGATGCAGAGGCGATGATTTGGGAAGAGTTGGACATGTCCCATGTGTAGGGGATGATTTGGGATGTGGAGAGAATGATTTGGGATGTGCTGGACATATTCCACGTGTAGGGGATGATTTGGGGTTTGGAAGGGGTGATCTGGGAACTGTTGGACACATCTCATGGAGGCGATGATTTGGGATGTGGAGGGGGTGATTTGGATGCAGAGGGGATGATTTGGGATATGTTGGACACATCTCATGTGGAGGGGGTGATTTGGGATGTGGAGAGAATGATTTGGGATGTGTTGGACATATTCCATGTGGAGGGGATGATTTGGGATGCAGAGGGGATGATTTGGGATGTGTCAGACACATCCTACATGGAGGGAATGATTTGGGAGGTGTTGAACACATCTCATGTGGGGGAGATGATTTAGGGTGTGCTGGACATATTCCACGCGGAGGGGATGGTTTGGGATGTATTGGACGCATCTCATGTGGAGGGAATTATTTGGGATGTGGAGAGAATGATTTGGGATGTGTTGGACATGTCCCACATGGATGGGATGATTTAGGATGTGTTGGACACATCTCATGGAGGCGATGATTTGGGATGTGGAGGGGGTGATTTGGATGCAGAGGGAATGTTTTGGGATGTGTTGGACATATTCCACGTGGAGGGGATGATCTGGGATGTGGCAGACACATCTCATGTGGGGGAGATGATTTAGGGTGTGCTGGACATATTCCACATGGAGGGGATGATTTGGATGCAGAGGGAATTATTTGGGATATGTTGGACGCACCCCACATGGAGGGGATTATTTGGGATGAAGAGAGGATGATTTGGGATATGTCAGACACATGTCACATGAAGGGGATGATTTAGGATGTGGAGGGGATGATTTGGGAAGTGCTGGACACATCCTATGTGGAGGAGATGATTTAGGACGCAGAGGGAATGATTTAGGATGTGCTGGACATATTCCATGTGGAGGGGATTATTTGGGATGTGGAGGGGATGATTTGGGATGTGTCAGACACATCCTACATGGAGGGAATGATTTGGGATGTATTAAACACATCTCATGTGGAGGGAATTCTTTGGGATGTGGAGAGAATGATTTGGGATGTGTTGGACATATCCCAAGTGGAAGGGATGATTTAGGATGTGTTGGACACATCTCATGGAGGCGATGATGTGTCCGACACATCCTACATGGAGGGAATGATTTGGGATGTATTGGACACATCTTATGTGGGGGAGATGATTTAGGATGTGCTGGACATATTCCATGTGGAGAGGATGATTTGGGATGTGGAGGGGATGATTTGGGATGTGTTGAACACATCTCACGTGGAGGGAATTATCTGGGATGTGGAGAGAACTATTTGGGATGTGTTGGACATATCCCTACATGGATGGGATGATTTGGGATGCAGAGGGGATGATTTGGGATGTGTAAGACACATGTCACATGAAGGGGATGATTTGGGATGTGGAGGGGATGATTTGGGATGTGCTGGACATATTCCACGAGGAGGGGATTATTTGGGATGTGGGAGGGATGTTTTGGCATGTATTGAACACACCTCGTGGAGGGGATGATTTGGGATGTGCTGGACATATTCCATGTGGAGGGGATGATTTGGGATGTCGAGGGGGTGATTTGGGATGTATTGGACACATCCCATGTGGAGGGGATGATTTGGGATGTGGAGGGGATGATTTGGATGCAGAGGGAATGATTTAGGATGTGCTGGACACATCCCACGTGGAGGGGATGATTTGGGATGTGCTGGACATATTCCATGTGGAGGGTATGATTTGGGATGTCGAGGGGGTGATTTAGGATGTGCTGGACACATCCCACGTGGAGGGGATGATTTGGGATGTGGAGGGGATTATCTGGTCTGTGCTGGCCACATCCCGTGCCCACTCCCAGCTGTTTGCTCTCCCTGCAGCCCAGCAGGATAATCCAGGGCCCGGGTGTGTGCCAGGACCATGGAGAGGGGAAGGTGGAGCTCCGCGGTGAGACGAGCAGCTCCAGGCAGAAATAAATGGATTTGCTGCTTTTCTTTTTTTTTTTTTCCTTCTTTCTCTGCTTTTTAACCCCCTCGGTGCTGGCCTGAGGAGCCCGGGGGGGATGTGGGGTTGGATGATTTGGGCAGGGACGGGAGGGAGGGATGGGATAAACCCCGCCAGGTGCTGCTGCCCCCAATTCCTCCCGGGATCAGGTTCTGGATCCTTCCTGCTCTTTCCAAACCCCAGGAGGCGCCTTTAAAACACAGCAGAATGTTTCTCCTTGGGCTGGGAGAGCTCCAGGAGAGCCAGAGCTGCTGGATTCCCTGGGGTTTGGGGTCAGGATCCGAGCTGGGACCCATCACCTCCCTGATTTGCACCAGCACAGATCGGGGACCTTCAGCCAGGTCAGGTTTCCAAGAGGGGCCGGGACAATTCCGTGGGTGAGTTTTGCTGGAGGAGAGGTGGGAGGAGAGGTGGGATGAGCTCTGCTGGATCCGGGGGGTGAGAAGTGGGATGAGCTGGAGCTGTGGGATGAGATCTGTCTGAAGTGGGATGAGCTGTGGGATGGGATCTGATGGATCTGTGGGATGGGATCTGATGGATCTGTGGGATGAGATCTGATGGATCTGGAGGATGAGAAGTGGGATGAGCTGGATCTGTGGGATGAGAAGCGGGATGAGCTGGGGTTGTGGGATGAGCTGTGAGATGAGCTCTGTCTGAAGTGGGATGAGATCTGGTGGATCTGTGGGATCAGCTGTGGGATGAGGTGTGGGATGAGCTGGAGCTGTGGGATCAGCTGTGGGATGAGCTCTGCCCAGGCCTCAGGGGCCAGTGGGGCTCCATTTCCTGGAGCAGTGGGATTGAGCTGGAACCCCTGGAGCAGGGAAGGAGGGCCAGAGCCCCGCCAGCCCCATCCTGACTTGCAGGAGCCCCAGTTTCCTGGGAAAATGGGATTGAATTGAACCCCCGGAGCAGGGAATGAGGGTCAGAGCCCCAGCTCCGTCCCACCTCTCCGAGTTCTCGGCAGCTGGAGCAGAGCCCGGGCTCTGACAGAGGATATTTAATGATTTCCCCCAGGGCAGTGCTCAGGCAAACAGCTCTGTCATTTATTTTCGCCCGTTTTTCCCGGAGTATTATTAATTTCCCAGGATAAACTCCATTAGGAGGAGGCATTAATTTCTGGGATATAACTTATTCACAGCTCTGCAGACAGGGATTCCACCGGTTAAGAATTACTCAAATATTGATCCGGACATTTCTAATTAACTTTGCCCACGCGTTAATATGCACACGCCCCCCCCAAATTGATTTTGGACGGCCCAATAATGAGATTTAATACCTGAGGTAACGCGTATTTATGTGTTTAATTATTAGATTCATTAGCAATTTTAATAAACGCTCTCGGCTCGGCGAACGAAGCACCCGCGCTTGACACTTGTTGACTTTCCCTGTCGCTGCCTCAGCAGAGGAAGGAGAGACAAAAAGCCCTGCCTGGGAAGCAATTAACACCTCGTGTAATTATTAATACCTTCCCCGTGCCTGCAGCGTGGTCGGGTTGGAAGCCGAGGCCATCTGTGAGAGGCACAAAAATACCCGGCGGGTTCCCGGCACCAGCGAGGGGAGCGGGGAGGGTGAGATCCGTGTGGGAAGCAGCAGCAGCAGCAGCGGGGGGGTGGCAGGAGAGGGACCGGGAGTGACAGAGCCCTGGGGGTGAATCCGGGCCAGATCCCGAATTCCTGCAGCCCTGCTCGGTGCCTGAGATGTTTGGGTTTCTCTGAAACTCTTTTCCCAGAGAGTTTGCTGCCAACCACAGACACGTTTTTCTAACTGGGACCTTTGTTTGCATTCCTGTCCCTGGGAGGGACTTCTCCTTGCTGTCCCTCTGCTCTGACCGATGTGACTGAAGGAGTTTGTCTGTGTTTCACCCCTCGGGTTGTTCTCTGTAGAACGGGATAAAAGGGAGGAAATTCCCGGAAATA
The DNA here is from genome assembly GCA_017589585.1 of Phylloscopus whistleri. Lineage (NCBI taxonomy): Eukaryota > Metazoa > Chordata > Aves > Passeriformes > Phylloscopidae > Phylloscopus > Phylloscopus whistleri. The sequence continues at coordinate 71,449 of JADMLD010001012.1, read as the reverse complement.
AATGGAGTCACTGTCAGCCTGCTGAGCCGGTGTCGTTGTGGTGTTCAACGGTGTCAAATTCCCTTTGGGAATTCCATTCCATGGCACTGCACTCCCACACATCCCATTCCACTGCATTCCATCCCATTCCATCCCATCCCATCCCATCCCATCCCATTCCATCCCATCCCATTCCATTCCATCCCATTCCATTCCATTCCATTCCATCCCATTCCATTCCATTCCACCCCATTCCATTCCATCCCATCCCATTCCATTCCATTCCATTCCATCCCATCCCATCCCATCCCATCCCATCCCATCCCATCCCATCCCATCCCATTCCATTCCATCCCATTCCATTCCATTCCATTCCATTCCATTCCATTCCACCCCATTCCATCCCATCCCATTCCATTCCATTCCATTCCATTCCATTCCATTCCATTCCATTCCATTCCATTCCATTCCATCCCATTCCATTCCATCCCATTCCAATCCATTCTATCCCATCCCATCCCATCCCATCCCATCCCATCCCCTTTCCGAGGCAGAGAGGGGATGAGACGACCCCCAGGGTGGAGGTGGTGGCCCTGCTGGGCTTGGGGACGTTCTGCTTCCAATCTCGGCCTCTCCATCCCCCAACATCCCGGTTTTCCTGCCCCTTTCCACACCCAGACCCAACCCTGGAACGCTCTGGGTTGGAGAGACCTGAAATCCCATCTCAGGTGGGATCTGCTCCATCCCAGCCAGCCTGTCCCAGGGTGGGATTTTCACAATCCCAGGCTGCTCCCAGCCCCTTCCAGCCCGGATTTGGGCACTCCCAGGGATGTGATACCCCCCAAAATGGTGGAATTGGGCATTTTGGGATCTCTGCAAAGCCCCCCTGCATCCCCCCTGGGGATATCCCAGGGCCCATCCCCTCTTCCAGGCTGGAATTGCTTCCCAAGTGCCTGAACTGAGGTGACCTCTCAGTCTGAACCACCACCCCGAGTTATTCTGGGATCCATTTCTGTTTTGCCACAAACACCCCCCCCAAACAAACCCACATCCCAGCCCCCCGGGGGTGATTTACAGCATCAAATCCCAAATCCATCACTGAACGACCTCATCTCTGCCCCCTCGGTGACTCCAGGCCCGAGATAATAACCTAATAACCTAAAAAAACCCATTTTTGAAGGGTTTGTGCCCAGCTGCTGCCGCCTCCTCCCAACGCTCCCCCCTCCCCGCGGGGGCCCGGGCGCTCAGTTGTAATTTGGTGCCGGGGCCGTCGGGAAATTGCCGGCAATTTGGGTGAAAATGGTTGGAAAATTGCAGTGTTTAGGCCCGTTCTGCCGGGGCTGTGCGTGCGGAGATTGCCGGGGAAACACCGGGGAGAGGCCGGGTCGGGAAGAGGCACCGGAATCCTGCGGGTGCCGGGATCCCCCCCAAAACAGTCCGGATTTGTAAATAAAGGTGTCAATCCAGGCAAGGAAATTGTTCCTGAGGGAAACGGGGAAATTGGGAAAGCCCTGGGAGGCTGAGTCTGACCCCACAGCGTTCCCAGGGCCGTGGCTGTGCCCAGCACTTGGAGCTGATCCGGCGTTTTTTTTGGGAATAAAACACCCCAGGGGTTGTTTGGGTGTTTGCTCGCTGGCGGTTTGTACACATCTCCCAGGAATTCACCCCAAATTTGGGATGGTTGATGCACCTCAGAGGGAGCAAGGAAGCCTTGGGGGGTTTTTCCCCACCCGTTTTTAATGATTCCGTGGTTCCCCGAGAGGTCTTTTCCAACCCAAACTGCTCCGTGATTTTCTGAAAAGGATTTTGCAAAACCCAAACATTTCCATGACTTTATGAAAGGTCTCTTACCCTTCATAAAGGGCAAATCTGTGAATTTAAATAGATTTAAATATTTAATTTAAAATTAAATTCCGTGACCCTGTGAAAGATCTTTCACCCCAACAATTCCACGATTCTCTGAACGGTTTTTTCCCCCCCAAAAACAATTCCATAATTCTGTGACATCATCACTGCACCAAGAAACCGGGAGAAAAACCCAGATTTACGCAAAACCGCCGCTCACCTCTTCCCAAATCCAATTTTCCCCCTTTTCCCTGGATCCCTCTTTCCCTCTCCCCAAGCCCCGGAGCACCAGGATGCCCTCGGTGTTTTTTTTGCCGCACCCCAAAAACCTCGGCAAAGCCGCGGGGAGCGGGGGCAGGAATGCCGGGAAGAGACCCGACGGAACATCGGGAATTCTCCCGCTAATTAACGAGCAGACGAGCGGCAGCCCGGGCCCTCATTTGCATAAATCTGCATTCTCAGCCCGGGAGGTAAACAACGGCAGCGGGGGGCGGGTTCGCTCCGGGTTCAGTTCAGCCTCGGAAAAATCCGAGTTTGGATTTTTTCCCGAGTTTCTCTCTCTCTCTCTGACCCCGAGCAGGGCCCGCAGGAGCCTTTTCCAAAGGGAATGATCAGAATTGGGGGTTTTACAGCGCGGTGTAAACACTGGGATTCATCACAATCCGTAATTACGGCTAATTGGGAATGGCGAGCGCTGGGGGATGGAGCTGGCGATGGCCACTGGATGTTCTGAGGGTAATTAAACACTCCGGTGTTAATGAATCACTCAGAACTTCCCTCTGTTCCCTGCTGATAATGGGAGTGGGACCGGGGAGAGGGGATTTGGGTGCTGGGGCTGCCCAGGGAGGTTTGGGATCCCCATCCCTGGGGGTGCTCAAGGAATTCCCGGGGGTGCCCAAGGAATTCCCAGGGGTGCCCAAGGAATTCCCGGGGCTGACACTCAGAGCTGGGGCTCGGTGACCTTGGAGGGCTTTTCCAGCCTCAGGGACCCTGGGATCCCACCCAGGCCCGATCTCCTTTTGCCTCAGCCGTGCCCTGCAGAGGAACATCCTGGAATATCCATGGAATATCCGTGGAATATCCATGGAATATCCCATCCCTGGGGGAAACGGGGTCTGCTTGTGGTCAGCAGAGTCGGGCAGGGGCAGTGAGGCCAGGAATCCCACAAATGTTTTATGGGATCCATTTCCAGCTGGGCTGGGCAGGGCTCAGATTTTTGGGAGCCATCAATCAGCCCCAAACCTTCGTGTCCGACCTCTCCCCTCTGCTTTTCCCTGTCCCCGGGGAAGATTTGGAGCACAAAGTGTAAAACTGGGAAATGGGAAGGGTTTTGTTTTTGTTTGGTTTTTTTTTTTTTTGTTTTTTGGGGGTTTTTTGTTTGTTGGTTTGGTTTTTTTCTGAATGGGAAGGGAAAGCGGGCAGGGTTTCCAGGAGAGGTTTCCAGGAGAGGTGTGGAATGTCGCACTCCCACCCTCGGGAAAGCTCCCTGAGCCCGGCCTGGCCTCGGCCACGGGGCAGCTTCCAGGAGATGAGGAGTCAGAGGAATCAGGCGGCTGCTCCGAGGTCTCTGCCGAGTCAGGATTTTCCAGGAGCTCTTTTCCAGCTCCATGGCCATTATTTCCATTTTCCGGTGCTGTTTTTTTTTTCTGTGCAGACTCCAGGCTTTTTTAAACTTTTTTTTTTTTCTTTTTCTTTTTTTTTTTTTCCCCAAGAACCTCACCATTGCTGGGGATATTTTTTTCCCCTTAATGCTGCAAGGATTAAACAGAAATAATTCTCCTTTTGTGCTTCCTCCCTGCCTGGACGCCGACCTGGCCCAGGCCTGGTGCTGAGTTCAGCTGGGGCTCTTTTCCAGGCCAGGAAAATGGGAATCAATCCCATCTCTCCATCCCTGCCCCGGGAGGGAGCTGGGGGTGGGAAATCAGGAATTATTTGCTCCAGGATCCACTCAAACATCCCCTGGCAGAGGGGATGGGAGCCCCAGGGCTTGGCAGGGCTGTGCAGATCGAATTTCTCCAAGATTTCCTGCCAATCCCGGGATAAACGGACCCCAAACCAAGCCAAGCTGGGGGGAAAGTTCTGGAAAGACCGGGGTGGGGGGAATTTGCCTCTGCGGGATGAGCTGGTGGCCTCGTCCCCTGGGAGATCCGTTGCCATGGGAATCGAGGGAATCTCGGGTGAGCCCGCACCGCGAAGAGTTAAGGAGGAGAGCGATTAAAAGCCGTGAATCGCATCTTCCTCGAAACCCTTGAAGGACTTCCAAAGGGAAGGAGGGGAAGCGCTGGATGGGCTCTGATCCTCCCCCCCTCCCTCCCCTTCCCCCGGCGAGGATTTGCCATGTGCGGGAGGCAGATGAGAGAATTCCTGCTCGGCGGAGATTAAATCAACCTGCCGGGCCCCGCTCCCGGCGCTCGGGAGGCGCTGAAATATTTATTTAAAGGAGAAGGAGGAGAACGGGGAGGGGGGAATACACGGAATTAAAATGTTCATTAACTCACAACGCGTATTTAACGGGGGGCTTGTTACAGCTGGGTGAAGGATTCCCGGCTTTTCCCCCTTTTTTTTTCCCCCTTCCTGGGCTGGGAACACCTGGGGAGGGCACGGAGAGCTGGGAGCCAGGAGCATCCATCCCTAAATCCATCCAATCCTGGTTTTTCCGGGATTATTTCACCTCGGAGGTGGTGGAATTGTTGAGCTGCTGCTGCTGCTGCGAGGTTTGGGATGCTCCAGATATTTTTTGGGGGGCAGAGGGAAGGTTGAGGTGGTCAGAAGGAGGTTGGCGAGCCCTCAGCTGCCCATTGGATCCATATTCCCAAATTTTCCACGGGAATTCCTCAGCTTTGCCCTGGAACAAAGGCACTCCCTGAGCAAAGTCCATCGGTGGGATCCATATTCCCATTTTTTTTTTCCCTTGGGATTCTTCAGCTTCACCCTGGAACAAATTCCCACATCCCTGGGCTCACACGGGGAGTTTGTCTCCCCTGCAATTTTTATTTCTATTTCTTTTCCCCCAGAATAACCAGGCTGGGAAAATGGAAATCTTTATGGAATAGGGAGGACGGAAAACGTTGAGTGGTTGGATTTCGGGGCAAATAAAGGGGTTTGTTCTCAGTGCCAGTTAATGAAATCAGAAAACGGAGAGGAGCTGGGCTGGTATCCTACAGGGAATGATAAAATACCTTGAGAAAAAAAACCCAGCGAAGCCCACAGTGCTGCAGCTCCTTGGAAATGTCAAAATATTGCCTTTCCCGGGATGATAAAGATGGAGGAAATAGCTGGGTTTCAGTTTCAAGTGCCACATCATCGCTCTTCCCCTCTGTAATTTCTGGGAGGATGGGAACGTGCCAGGGAAGCTGTTCTGGTGCCGGCAGAGGGGATGGAAAATCCCGGGAAAAGGCTGGGAAGGAGGAATGGGAGTGCCACCCCCGGGGGGAAATGTCACTGCTGCCACCCCGACGCCCCCTGGGGCCTCCTGGGCTTTGGGGGGCATATCCAGGGGGTTTTTCCAGTCTGTATCCATGAACTTTTCCAGTGTATATCCATTTATTTTTCCAGTCTATATCCATTTCCCAGTCTGTACCCATGTATTTCTCCACTGTATATCCATTTTCCAGTCTGTATCTATTTCCCAGTGTGTACCCATCTATTTTTCCACTGTATATCCATTTTCCAGTGTGCCTCCATTTCCCAGTGTGTATCCATGTACTTTTCCAGTGTATATCCATCTATTTATCCAGAGTATATCCATTTCCCAGTGTGTATCCATGTATTTCTCCACTGTATATCCATTTTCCAGTCTATATCCATTTCTCAGTCTGTATCCATGTATTTTTCCACTGTATATCCATTTTCCAGTGTGTGTCCACTTCCCAGTCTGTATCCATGTACTTTTCCAGTGTATATCCATTTATTTATCCAGAGTATATCCATTTCCCAGTGTGTATCCATCTATTTTTCCAGTGTATATCCATTTCTCAGTCTGTATCCATTTATTTCTCCACTGTATATCCATTTTCCAGTGTGTGTCCATTTCCCAGTGTGTATCCATGTACTTTTCCAGTGTATATCCATTTATTTTTCCAGTATGTATCCATTTTCCACTGTATATCCATTTTCCAGTGTATATCCATTTATTTTTCCACCATTTATCCATTTTCCAGTGCGCATCCATCTATTTTCCCAGTCTGTATCCGTTTTCCCAGCATTTATCCCTGGTGTGTTTTCCCAGTCTGTAGCCACTTTTCCAGTGCATATCCCTGTATTTTTCTGCTGTATATCCATTTTTCCAGCCTGCATCCCTGTGTTTTTTCCAGTGTATTTCCAATTTTTTGAGCACATACACACTTGTTTTCCCAGTCTATATCTATTTTTCCTGTGAATATCCGTTCTTTCCAATGTATTTCTATTTTTTTGAGCATACACACACGTGTTTTTCCAGTGTATATCCATTTTTCCAGTGTATTTCCATTTTCTTGAGCATACACATATGTTTTTCCAGTGAATATCCATTTTTCCAGTGTATTTCCATTTTTCCAGTGTATATCCATTTTTTCCAGTGCATTTCCATTTTTTGAGTATACACATGTGTTTTCCCAGTCTATATCTATTTTTCCACTGAATATCCATTTTTTTCCAGTGTATTTCCATTTTTTTGAGCATACACACTTATGTTTTTCCAGTGTACATCCATTTTTCCAGTGTATTTCCATTTTTTTGATCATATACACGTGTTTTTCTAGTGAATATCAATTTTTCCAGTGTATTTCCATTTTTTTGAGCATACACACGTGTTTTTCCAGTGTATATCCATTTTTCCAGTGAATATCCATTTTTTTGAGCATACACACCTATGTTTTTCCAGTGTATTTCCATTTTTTCCAGCACATTTCCATTTTTTTGAGCACGTCTCCCTCATCATCCCTTGCTCAGCCCCCGGACAGGAAGGACACCCCGTCCTGGCCCTGCCCTTCCTCACCCGGTTGATTTTGCAGCTCAGAGATGCATTTTTAATCCCTGCTGCCGTTTTATTTTTAAATTTCCAGGCCTGACCGGGCCTCGCTCCCCTCGCCGGTGAATTTTTCATCAAAGGTGGCGGGACGGCCGTCCCGGGGTTTTATCTTTGTCTTTTATCTCTGCTGGAAGGCCCGGAGCTGGCAGGATCCCCCCGGAAGGATCCCTGGCCTGGATGATTTATACATCTGGAGAGAGGCAGAGCGTGGGAGGGGAGGTTTTTGGGAACGACCCCCGGATCTCATCCGCGTCCTCCTCAGAGCCATTCCCACCCTTTCCCTCTTTTTCGGAATCCACAAAAGCCCAGGGAAGCGAAATGTGGGAAATCAGGGGTTCAAAACCCCCCAAAACTCCTCCGTTCATGCTTTAGGACGGGAAGGTTTTTAATTTGTGTTATCTGGGTTTTTGCCGTTCTCCTCTGTCCCCTTTAAGGAGCTTGGAAAAGTCTTTTAGCCTCTTACAAACTTATTTTCAGCCTTCTGTGTTTCGGAGTCAGATATGCTTTTGTATAAACGAGCTTCTCGTTATTGTAAAATCCAGCAATGTTTGCATTCTTCTCACAAGGAGGAGGCTGTTCATGGGCTGTTGGGTTGCCCAGTTTATTCACGCCAAAATATCCCTTTTCCCCCCCATATCCCAACCCCTCAGCATCCCTTGCTCAGGCCCCGGATTCCCAACGGGAATCCTTGGAAAACCCAAGGCTGGAGAAGAGGGACACTCCCCTCCCAATCCCTCCTGAACACTCTTCCCATTTATTCCCCCAAATTTTATTTTTTTTCCCCTCAACCCCTCAGCACCCCTCGCTCAGGCCCTGGATTCCCAACAGGAATCCTTGAAAACCCAAGGCTCCCACTCCCCTCCCAATCCCTCCTGAACATCCTTCCCATTTATTCCCCCAAATTTTTTTTTTTTTCCCCTCAACCCCTCAGCATCCCTCGCTCAGGCCCCGAATTCCCAACGGGAATCCTTGAAAAACCCAAGGCTGGAGAAGAGAGACACTCTGCCCCCAACCCCTCCTAACTACCCCCAACCCCTCCCACCGATTCCCCAAAAAAAAACCCTTTCCCCCCAAAAAAAATCCCATCTCTGCTCTGACGGAGCCGTTTTCAGCTCCCTCCAGGAGGAGCATTCCCAGGCCTGTTTTTCCCGTTAAAATCCGGGATATCATTCCCGAGGAGGCAGCGGGAGCACAAAGGGCTGTCACTCCACCCAGCAGCAGAACGGGGCCAGCAGCAGCGGCTGAATTTCCTAAGCAACAAAGCTCCCGTTCTCATGCAAATATCCCCGAGAAACGAAATCCGCGGCCGAGAGAAAGGCAGATCATGCCTTACATAAGCGGAATTATCTCGGCGCAGACGGATCCTTCCGAAGGGTTTGGGGTTTATCTGTCATTTTATTTTTTTTTTTAATATTTATTTTGGAGCCCTCAGCAGCGCCTTGGTTGGGAGCAGGAGGTTTTATCACCCACAAAGCCCCTCCGGGCCGAGGGGGATGAAAGTCGGGGATGGAAGTCGGGAGAAGATTCCGGGCGCCGATAGCGCGGCCTCGCTCCCCGCGAGGAATAGACGGCGTGGATCTGCTCATCCAGCAGGGATCCAGCGGATTTTCCCAGTCTCCACCCGTTTTCCAGCCTTTCTCCATTTCCCCAGCAGTGTGTATCCATCAAAGATCCATCCACCCAAGGGAGATCCGGGTTTGGAGGCGATGGCTCCGATCCAAACGGGATTGGGATGTGCCGGGAGCTGAATGGCGCTGTTGAAGATCACAAGGACACAGATTCTGACTTTAAAAGGCCTTGGAAATGCAGTGGAATGGAATGGGATGGGATAGAATGGAATGGAATGGAATGGAATGGAATGGAATGGAATGGAATGGAATGGAATGGAATGGAATGGGATGAGATGGGATGGGATGGGATGGAGTGGAATGGAATGGAATGGAATGGAATGGAATGGAATGGATGGGATGGGAATGGAATGGGATGGAATGGGATGGGATGGGATGGGATGGGATGGGATGTGTGGGAATGCAGTGGAATGGAATGTGTGGGAGTGCAGTGCCATGGAATGGGATTCCCAAAGGGAATTTGACACCGTTGAACACCACAAGGACACAAACTCCGGCTCAGCAGGCTGACAGTGACTCCGTTAATTCCCGGGAATTTCTCCCCTTTTATCCCGCTCTACAGAGAACAACCCAAGGGGTGAAACACAGCCAAACTCCTTCAGTCACATCGGTCAGAGCAGAGGGACAGCAAGGAGAAGTCCCTCCTGGGGAAAGGAATGCAAACAAAGGTCCCAGTGAGAAAAACGTGTCTGTGGTTGGCAGAAAACTCTCTGGGAAAAGAGTTTCAGAGAAACCCAAACATCTCAGGCACCGAGCAGGGCTGCAGCTGGACCTCTCCCCACTCAGCCTCTCCCTCCCTGCCGACACAGCCAGGAAAAGCAGGAATTGTTACCCGGATTTTGCCGGGATGCTCCAACTCTGGGATGATTGCAGCTCCGGGAACAGCGGGGCCCATCCATTCCCCATGGAGATGGATCCATCCCAGCAGCTCCATCCCAGCTCCTTCTCCCTCCGGTTCTCGTTTTCCTTGAGGTTTTGATGCATTTTTGGGGGAGTTTTGCAGCCAAACCAGCCCCATTTGTGGGTGTCCCGAGTCTGGACCTGGAGCAGAGGAAACTGAGCAAGGAGGGAGTGTAGGGAATATCTGGAAAAAACCAGGAATCTAAAAACACCAGGAATGCCTGGTGGATGAAGAGGCAAATCAGGGAAAATGAGAGGGCTGGGAGCCCTCCTTTAATTAAATAAATCACGGAATTCTGGAATGATTTGGGTTGGAGGGACCTTAAATCCCATCCACTCCAGAGGAACGGAGACTTCCCAGTATCCCAGGCGATTCCAGCCTGGAATTCTGGCACATCCACATCCATAGTTGTCCATCTATATTTTTTTATATGGGCACAGGATCACAGCTGGTTAAGCCCTGGACAAATCCGAGCTGACAGAATTCCCAAATCCCTGATGGCCAATCCTGGGTTTCACTCCCCTGGGTGCTCTGGGGGATGCTCAGCCCCTCCATTCCCACTCCCACAATTCCCACTCCCAGCAGATCACATGGAGATGATTTCCCTGGCAAACCACGCCGAGTTCAAACTCCAGAGCTCCCAAATCCCTCCAAAATCAGAATTTTCAACCCAAGGACGGCAAAAAATCATTGTTGGTTTGGCCCTGTAGGGGTTTGGGACACCCTGGGGTCACCTCCTGTGTCCCCTCCTGGCCCTTCCCGGTATCCTGTGCTCGTGGAATTCAGGCAGGGCTGGAATTTGAGGAGATCCCACCAGATTTGGGATCCAAAGCTGATTCCTGGTGCCTGGTGAGCCCACCGGGTACAACCACCCTCAGCACCCCAGGAAAACATCCCAGGAAAGGATTCAGGATCATCCCCGGGTTTTTCCCCCTCATTCCCACCAGGAAACACATCCCGTTGATCCCAGGAAAACCCACATTCCCGGAGTGGGGGGTCTCACCACGAAACCCCTGAAATCTCGATTTCAAAGAAGGGGCCGGCCAAAAAAAAAAAATTAAAAAAAAAAAAAAATCGGAATTTTCTCCGCGTTCTCTCGCAAGCAAAGCCACTCCGGGCTGGAAAATAGGCCAATTTCCACCTTATCTGCTGCCTCCAGCTGGGATGTGAAAAGCTCCGAGGAAAGAAAAAAAAAGAAAAAAAAAAGCCCATCTCGGCTTTATCTCCTCGCCGCAAAGTTTAATTATCCGCGGCTGTTCCGCCGCATTGTGGCCGCGCCCGCGCGGGGACGGGGGCCGGGACGGCCGCGGGTGGCACCGCCCCGGCGGTAATACCTGGGATTTAGAGCCGGAAGGGGTCAGGCAGGAGCCTTCTCCTTTTTATTGGCTTTTTTTTATTATTATTTTTTTTTTGATTTTTTTTTTTTAGGTTTTTTTTTTTTAGGGTTTTTTTTTTAGGGTTTTTTTTGAGGGTTTTTGTGGGGGTTGGGGGGGTTTTTTGGGTGGGTTTTTTGGGGTTTTTTTTGGTTTTTTTTTTTTTTGAGGGTTTTTTTGAGGGTTTTTGTTGGGTTTTTTTTTTTGAGGTTTTTTTTTTTTAGGTTTTTTTTTTGAGTTTGTTTTTTTTTTATCTCTCCCGTCTGTGCCGGAATTTCTCAGCTCGCGCTGGTTCCGTGCCCACGTGCGCCAGGACCTGTGTGGGATCCGTGAGGAGCCGCGGTGTCCATCAATTATTTATAGCAGGAGCGGCTCTTCGTTTTGCTCCTCGTTTATTCCCCATTAGCTCCGCGGTAAATACAGGAGAGGAGAAAAAAAAAATAAATATATATATATATATAAAAAATGGGGCTGGAGGTACTGAGGAAACTCCAGGAATAAATCCGCCGAGGAGGGGGGCAAATGTGGAAGGGCTGGGAGTTGGAGGGAATAAAAAAGCTTTAATCTGAGAAGGGTTTAAACGCTCCTCTAAATGTCAGCTCCTTCATAGCTCGTCCTGGCTCTGGGAAATGGAAATGATGGAGAGATCCCGCTCCCGTTCCCAGCAGGAGCTTTGCCCCTTTTCCATCTCCTCTCCCTGACGGCTCTGATTTCATTTATTTCACCCATTTCCGTTTGGCTGAGGCAATTATTATTATTATTATTATTATTATTATTATTATTATTATTATTATTATTATATTATTTTACTTCCTTCTCCATCCTTCCCCCTCATTTCCCTCTGGGATTCAGCCGGGAATTAAATCCTGGCCTTGGGAAGATCTGGGGAGCAATGGGGGGTGATTTTTTTATTTTATAAAAACATGGGATGTTGCATTAATGGAATATTTAATGCAAAAAAGAAGGGGAGGAAAGGGGGAATTCTGATCCTGGATGTCAATTCCAAACCCCTCGGCCTGGAGGGCCCTTCCAGAAAAATGAGGGCGGTGCTGGAGCCTGGGAAAGCTCTTTGGGCCTCCCAGGGTGGGGGGAAAAGGGACAGAAATTCCATAAAAAAGCAAGGAAAAGCCAAACTGGTGTGCTGGGTTAGAGGGGAGGGGGCTCAGATGGATGTGACACACCCTGGATTTTCCCCACTGAGCAGGAATTCGGGATTCCCGGAATTTGGGATTCCTGGAATTTGTGATTTCCAGAATTTGGGATTTCTGGAATTTGGGATTCCCAGAATTTGGGATTCCCGGAATTTGGGATTCCCGGAATTTGGGATTCCTGGAATTAGGGATTTCTGGAATTGGGATTCCCAGAATCTGGGATTCCCGGAATTTGGGATTTCCTGAATTTGGGATTCCCTGAATTTGGATTCCTGGAATTTGGGATTCCCCAAATTTGGGATTCCTGGAATTTGGGATTCCTGGAATTTGGGATTCCCAGAATTTGGGATTCCCAGAATTTGGGATTTCCGGAATTTGGGATTCCTGGAATTTGGGATTCCTGGAATTAGGGATTCCCTGAATTTGGGATTTCCAGAATCTGGGATTCCCTGAATTTGGGATTCCCGGAATTTGGGATTCCCAGCCCTTGGGATCCGGCTGGGTCGGTTTATTTTCCCTTTTTTCCCCTCTGCAGACTGGAATTCCCTCCCTGCCTCCGAGGCATTGTTATTTTTATTTGTGTGTTTATTTATCAAGGGCACCGCGGTTTAGGGAGTGAAAAAAAATAAAAAAATCCCAAATCCACAAAAGTTGAAAAGCGGAGAGATCAAGATCCGTCATTTCAGGAGAAAACCAACAGTGACTGCAGCGATTCCCGGGAGGATCGGAGCTGTCACCGCTGTCACTTCCTGCTAAACAGCCCTCGAAGAGCATTTACATGGAAAACACATTTACATGGAAAAGCCATCGCCGGGCCCCGGCGGGGGGAATCCTGCTGGCAAACAGAATTCCAGAGGGGAATGGGGCGGGGAGGGATCTTGGAATCAGCTCATCCCAGCCTGCCCTGGGCACCTCAGGGTGTCCCAGCACTGCCTGGGATCCAGGGGCAGCCACAGCAGATCTGGGAATTCCAGCCCAGCCAGGAATTCCTGCCCTAAATCCCATTTAAATCCCCCCATTCCCAGTGGGAACCATTCCCTGTGTCCTGTCCCTCCAGCCCTTGTCCCCAGTCCCTCTCCAGCTCTCCTGGAGCCATTTTGGGGCACCCCTCTTGGGAGCCTTTCCCTTCTCCAGGGGAGCATTCCCAGCTCTCCCAGCCTGGCTCCATCCCTCTGATCCCTCAGCCTCCAGCTCCTCCCTGGGATGGGATCCCGGAGCTGGAGCAGCACAATCCAAAGGGAATTTTGGGGCAATCCAAAGCAAATTTTGGGGCCAGTTCAGCTTTCCCAACAGAACAGGATCTGCCCCTTCCAGCCTCTCCCAGGGGTGAGGCTGCAGGAACTGAGGCTGAGCCCTTCCCCCGTCCCTGCCAGTCCCAGCCAGGGTTTGGCATCCCCTGGGAAGAGCCAATCCTCCTCTTCCCGGCCCCACAAACCGGGAATGTGGCAGGACAGGTCCGGCTCCCAATCCCCTTTGCCTTCAGGAAAGGCTTTGGATCCTTGTCCAGGGGGATCAGGGGCTCGAGGGATGGAAATTCCATCCTTAACACCCAGGACAGGAGATTTTCCAAAGCCAATCACTCATCCCTGCTCCCAACAATCCCTGCCACTGCCCTGACAGGCTCCAGACCTTAATCCCCTGAAATCCATTTCCAACCCTGTTTTGGGATTCTCCCCCAGGCCCTGGTTTGGGATGTTTGAACTCCCGGCCTCAGAGTGAAGCTCTGGGGCTTTTTGTCCAATTGAACCGCAGCTTTACGGGAATAAATCTTATTTATTTTATGTAAACATGGGGTGGGGAAAAGCTCAGCTTAATTCCTCGGAGGGAAAACTCCGCCAGGTGAGGGAATTTGGAGCGGCTGGAGGAGCTGTGGTGGATTTCAAAGCCGAGGGAGCAGCAGTGCCCGGTCTGGATGTCTGGAAAAAGAAGCCGACCCAGCTCTGGGTGGAATAAAACCTGACCTGGCCATTAATCCTGGGATCCATCTCCAAAGGTCAGGTGGTGATGGAGGAACAGCCCCACTCCTGGAATTCCTGGGGGAATTTCCGTGGCTCTCATCAGGCAAAATGTCAGGTCCAGCCTGGGAAAAAGGCAACTTCTGCCCTTAAAAATGACAAATCTGGGCAATTCCAACCAATTCTGCTCTGAAAGCCGAGCTGTTGCAGCTCCAGGCACTGCAGCTCTTGTTCCCACAGAGGGAAGGGGTGGGAAAAGAGGGAAAACGGGAAAATTCTGCCAGCCTGGCCCCGGAGAGGGGGCAGAGCATCCCACAAACCCCGCTCCTCCCTGGGATGTGCCTGAATTCCCCCGGGAATCCCGGGATGAGCCCAGGGAGGGGGCTCAGCTCCTCCCTGGCAAGGCTGGGATTAAAATCCAGCTTTTCACAGGTTTAGGCGGCGTTAATTTTTTGCTCCAGGCGCTGGGTGTTCCCAGATTTCTTCCACAGGCTGGGAAAAATAAATAATGGAGTGTGGGTTTGGGAATCTTGAACCCAGTTAGGGATAAAAAGCAGCTAAAAGATCCGTTCCCAAACAATCCCAAATATTTCCTGGATCTGTGGAGGATGCCTAACTTCACCCCAACAAAAGAATTCCTGGAAAAGCTGAAGTGGGATGGATGAGGGGCTCTGTCCTGCTGAAATTCCCTGTTTTCCTCCCGTTTTTTGGCACACCAGGATGTTCCCACTCCACGTTTGGATTTCCTTTCTCCGGGAGAGAAAACCTCACAATTTCCATGGATTTAATCACAGAAACTCCTCCCTGATCAACGCTCCGGGGTCTTTGGGGAAGGAGGGAGTGGAACAGAGAAGGAAAACCGAGCGGGGATTGGAGCCCAGCTCCTTCCAGCAGCCAGAGAAACCAAGGATGATGGAAAAGGGAAGGGAGGAGAGGGAAGTGGGCTCTTCCCTCCTCCTGCAGCCCCACCAAACCCCGTCCCTCCGCTCCCCGGTGATTCCCAGCCCGTGGCAGGGGGGTTCCCGATATTAATTAACTTTATTTATCGCCGCTGGCAGAGCAGTAAATGGAGCAATTAAAGCCTGGGGATTGCCCTGGGAAGGGAAGGATCCGGGTGCCACGAAGGATTTGTGTGTTCTGGCTTCATGTTTTATTCACGGGCTCTCCCCTGCTGCTGCTGCTGTCCGGAGTGGAGGAGTTTGGCAGAGAAGAAACGCCGAGGAAAAGTCAAAAGGGCTCCCCAAAACCTCCTCAGAAGAGGATTCATGGCACCAGGGCGAGGCTTGGGGAGGATGAACCTTCTCAGCTTGTCCTGCTGGCGAAGTTAAACGCTGAAAAACCCCTAAAAAAATACTAAGAAATCAAATTAATTTAATAAAATGTACGAATGATGAAATTGATGAGGCGTGAAGTTGATTATTTCTAAAATATCTTCTTTAGGAATCCTGGTTTGGCTTCGAAATCCTAAAACGGAACTCGAATTAATTTAAATAAAAGGCAAAAATCGGCAAAGGAGGAAAGGATCTCCAAAGGGTTAAAGCCCCTCTTGCCCGGCTGCTCTTTCCCAAAATCCTGGCACCACCGAGGCTGGAAAAGGCCCTGGGGGTGGTGGAATCCATCGGGGTTGTTCCTTCCCGGGAGGTGACCAGAGCTGCGGGAGGCTTCGGCTGCTCCGAGGGATTTGTTGGCAGCGGGTCCGGGTTTAATTGGACGTGGTGAGAAGAAAACACCGAGGGAAAAAAAAACCGAGGGGAAAAGCCCGAGTGGGATCCGAGGGAGACTCTTGGCTCCCGGCAGCGCTCACACTTCGCTGCTAATTACAGGGAAAAAGCGGCAATCCCTGGGGGAAGTGGCGAGGGAGCGGCTCCAAACCCTCAGCGAGAGTGGGAAACGTTCCCTGCTCCCAGGATTGTTCTTTTCTTTAATTTTAACTTTTTCCCCCCCTCATTTTAACTCTTTTTTTTCTTTTTTTTTCTTTTTTTTCCTTTTTTTTCTTTTTCCCCTTTTTAAAATTTGTTTTGGTTTGGGGTTTTTTTTTGTCCCTGATTGCTGTGGCCTGGAGGCTCCATCACGTTTTGCCCGGAGCGTGTCCAGAATGAGGAGATGATGGAAAAAATAAAAAAAAAAGCGGGATCAGTGAGGACCAGGGGGACACCGGATCCTTCCCAGCTTCCCGAGCATCCCAAATAAATTCCAGCCCCTCCCCCGAGCAGTCCGGGCTCTCTTCCCGGTGCTCCCGGAGCTCCTCCAACCCCATCAGGAGGTTGGAAAAGCAGCGTTTCCAAAGATGTTTCCGTGAGACCTAAAATAAAATTTAAATATATATATATACATATTTATATATGGGGGAAAAGAAGCTGAACAAAAAGCTGGTGTGAAAATGGAAAATGCTGTGGGAAGAGGGGAAATCTCCGTGCCCGGCAGAATTCCCAGAGGGTGTTGCCACCCCGGGCAGTGGCTTTTCCAGCTTTTCCAGTGTTTTGTGTTCCTCTGCCCTTTTCCTGCCTTGAAAATCGATCACTGGGCGCTCCCGGGTGATAATTGGCCGATAATCGCTCCCGTTTATTGCTTCGGGAAGGGTGGGTGGGGCTGTTGGTGTCTCCATGGGGAATTCCTGGATTTGGGGGCAGGGAAGGGAACTGCTCCAGTAGAAAATGGGGAAGAGCGTCCCAAAGGGAAGAGCATCCCAAAGGTTCGTGCGTCCCAAAGGTTCGGGTGTCCCAAAGGTTCCAGAATCCCAAAGGTTCTTGTGTCCCAAAGGTTCGAGTGTCCCAAAGGTTTGGGTGTCCCAAAGGTTCGAGAATCCCAAAGATTTGGGTGTTCCAAAGGTTCGAGCGTCCCAAAGGTTCCAGAATCCCAAAGGTTCTTGTGTCCCAAAGGTTCGAGTGTCCCAAAGGTTTGGGTGTCCCAAAGGTTCCAGAATCCCAAAGGTTTGGGTGTCCCAGAGGTTCCAGAGTCCCAAAGGTTCCAGAATCCCAAAGGTTCGGGTGTCCCAAAGGTTCCAGAATCCCAAAGGTTCGTGCGTCCCAAAGGTTCCAGAATCCCAAAGGTTCAAGCGTCCCAAAGGTTCCAGAATCCCAAAGGTTCCAGAATCCCAAAGGTTGTTGTGTCCCAGAGGTTCCAGAGTCCCAAAGGTTCCAGAATCCCAAAGGTTTGGGTGTCCCAGAGGTTCCAGAATCCCAAAGGTTCCAGAATCCCAAAGGTTCGTGCGTCCCAAAGGTTCGAGCGGACCAAAGGTTCGAGAATCCCAAAAGTTCGGGTGTCCCAAAGGTTCGAGAGTCCCAAAGGTTCCAGAATCCCAAAGGTTCGGGTGTCCCAAAGGTTCCAGAATCCCAAAGGTTCTGCAGGCAGGGCTGGGGGCAGAGGAGAATTTGGGATCCAGCTCCTGCCTGGATCTGACCCAGACGGCCCCAAAATGGAGGCAGGGAGAAGGGATGGGCGCGGTTTTTGTAAAGCCGAGCTCGGCCGAGCTGCTGAAACCCAAACCCGGGCGATTTTCGCTGCAAACCAGGAAGATCCATGTCAGGCCCGGCTTTTTATCCTGATTTATTTGCTGCTGGGGTTTCTGACGAATCCGAGCCGGCCCAGCAATTAAATTACATTTAATTGGATTAGATGGGAGCTGAGGGGAGCTTCCCTCTCTCTCCACAATGCCAGGGAAAGAAAAATTAAACATTTCAAGGGGAAAAAAAAAACCAAAACAAACAAAAAACCCCCACGAGCTGGGCTTGAAAAGGGAAAAAAAAAAAACGGATGAAGAAAGGGAAATGTAATGAATTCCCATCGAGCAGGAAGCCTGGAGAGAGAACCCGAAGTTGGGGGAATTCATCGAGGCCATAATTGCCCCGTGTTTATTGATTTTCCAGAGATAACAAAACAAATGTTTGTGCAGATTGGGCTCCGTTTATTCCATTTATTTCCCCGCGGAGTTGATGTTTCTCTCTTAGAAAAGAAAAAAAAATAAATAAAACAAACAACGATGATAAAAAAATTTGCTCTTAAATTCATTGTTGGTTTTATTTTTTTTTTTTCCGAGCTGGTTATTAAATTATTGCGGATCCCGGCGGCTCCATCTCCCTGCAAATTGGTTTGTTTGGAAGGAGCTCCCACTTTGCAGCTTTTTATTTGTCCCCCTCCCTCCTTTAATTGCTGGCGTTAAAGGATCCGGCGCTGCCCGGTGGAATTCCAGGATCCTGGGATGGTTTAGGTTGGGAGGGATGGAAATCCCAGCCGGTTCCAACCCCGACATCTTCCATGGGACTGGATGGATCCAAGCTCCCCTCTCCCGGTTTAAATCCATTCCCTGTGTCCTGTCCCCTCCATCCCAAACCTCAAATCCTCCCCGGCTCTCCTGGAGCCCCTTTGGGCCTTGGAAGGGGCTCCAAGATCTCCCTGGATCCTTCCCTTTCTTCTGCCAGGGATCCAGGGGCAGCCACAGCAAATCTGGGAATTCCAGCCCAGCCCCTCACACCCTCACAGCCAGGAATTCCTGCCCAAAATCCCATCAAATCTCTCCTTTTCCAACCTGAAGCCATTCCCTGTGTCCTGTCCCTCCAGCCCTTGTCCCCAGTCCCTCCCCAGCTCTCCTGGAGCCCCTTTGAGGCTCTGAGCTCTCCCTGGAGGCTTTCCCTTCTCCAGGTGAGCATTCCCAGCTCTCCCAGCATCCCGAGGGGCTCGGAGCAGCTCCGTGTTTTGCTTTGGACTTGCTCCAGCAGCTCCAGGTCCTTCTGCCCTTGGTGGCCCTGGAGCTGCGGGCTGGAATTCCAGCTGATAACTCCAGCTGATAACTCCAGCTGATAACTCCAGCTGATAATTCCAGCTGATAACTCCAGCTGATAATTCCATCTGATAATTCCAGCTGATAACTCTATCTGATAATTCCACCTGATAATTCCACCTGATAACTCCAGCTGATAACCCCAGCTGACAACTCTAGTTGATAATTCTAGATGATAATTCCAGTTGATAATTCCAGTTGATAATTCCAGTTGATAATTCCAGTTGATAACTCCACCTGATAATTCCAGCTGATAATTCTACCTGATAACTCACTCCGGTTGATAACTCCAGTTGATAATCCCAGATGATAATTCTATCTCATAACTCCAGTTGATAACTCCAGCTGATAATTCCAGCTGATAATTCTACCTGATAACTCTGGTTGATAACTCCAATTGATAATTCCAACTGATAACTCCAGTTGATAATTCCAGCTGATAATTCCAACTGATAACTCCAGTTGATAATTCCAGCTGATAACTCCAGCTGATAACGCCCCGCTGCCCCCTGGTCCCCCCAGACCGGCGCCTGAGAGCGGGAATGAGCTGTCCATGGTACCCGATCCTCGGGAAAACTCCTCCCGGCGCCTCGGCCTCGGCCCCGCGCTGATCCCCGGCATTCCCGAGGCTCCCGGAGCCTTTCCCTGGATTCACCAGTCCCGGCTTTAATCACAGCCCGGGCCCCGCTGCCGCAGCAACGCTCCAGCTCTGATTGATTGGGATTTAAGCCCTGATTTTCTCTCCCGGCATAATCAGCCCTGGATGGGGAGATTTTTGCCGGTGACAATTAAAATAATGAAAATGAACTTTAAGTGACATTCAAACACCGTCACCTGCTCCCCCGGCTCCGCTCTCTCTCCTCCCTCCCCCCCCGGCATCCCGGGAGCTGCAATTTGGAGCATCATTCACCGCAGGCTGATTGCAGCTGCAGCCGTTCAGCTGCTGGAGCTCAGACCCTGCAGCAGCCTGGAAAGAAGCTGGGGGGGATTAAAATAAAATAAAATAAAATAAAATAAAATAAAATAAAATAAAATAAAATAAAATAAAATAAAATAAAATAAATAAAATAATAAAAAAATTTAAAAAGAAAGGGAAAAATAAAAGATAAAAGGGGGAAAGAAAATTAAAAAAAAAAAAGAAAAAAGGAAAAGAGGAAAAAATAAAAGAAAAAGAGGAAAAAATAAAAGAAAAAAAGGAAAAAGAAAGAAAAAAAGAAAAAAGAAAAAGGGAATTTTCAGGTGGCAGGACCTGGCCCTGCCCTGGATTCCCAGGAAAGCTCAGTATTGGGATACTGGCAAAAACCTGGAGCGGGTTCTGGAGGAGTTTTCTTGCTCTTTGTGGATGGGGATTGAGTTCATTGTGAGTGTTCATCTATTCCCAGGTCGTTATTTCCCATGGCAATCCATGGAATTACTCACGTGGACGGGGCCAGGGGCTGCTCCAGAGCCTTGGATTGTCCATCCTGCTGGGATCCAGAAAAACCCCAGCCCAGCTCCTCCTGCTCCAGTTGTTGCAGAGTTTTGAGGGGATGTGAATTCCCACCCCTCACTCGTGGTTCTGGGAGGATTTTCCAGCCTCTCCATCATCCCAGCAGGGAATTGAGGAATTCAGCTCCTGTGAGGAATCCAGAGGGGGTTGGGGAAGGGGTTCTGGTTCTCCAGCGCAGGGAAATCAGTGAGTTCTGGAAAAAAAAAGGGGTGGAAATCCCTCACCCTGCCCATCCCACCCCATTCCAGAGCTCCTGGGGAAGGGATTTACCTCTCCAAAGCCTCCCTGGCACCGGGATTCTCTTGGCCGCCTCCTCCTCGGAATCAGCTCCAGGCTGGGATCTCACTCCTGTGCTCCTCTCCAGGGAAGGAAAGCAAATCCTGCCAGCCCTGTCGCTCCAACCCTCCCAACACCTCCCAGGCTGGCAGGGATGCCGGAGCTGGGAGTTTTCCCTCTGCCTCCCTCAGATCCCAGGTTTTCCCCCCGAGGTGCCGGCGCCTGCATCTTCGTGATAAGGAGGGGTTGGGAGCCCGAGCCAGGGATGGGTGCCAGGAGAGCTCTGCCGAGGGGTGGAGGGGGTGGAAGGGTGGCTGGGAATGTTCACCTGGAGAGGAAAAAGCTCCAGGGACACCTCAGAGCCCCTGGCAGGGCCCGAAGGGGCTCCAGGAGAGCTGGAGAGGGACTGGGGACCAGGAATGGAGGGACAGGACAGCTTATCAGCAACTCTTAATTACCCACAGATAACGAGCGAGCAGCAGAGTGGGAGATATCAGGATAATTCACTGCTCATCAAAGGGAAAAAAAAAAATAAAAATACTGGGATCATTTGCCTGGAGTGTCTCCAGCTCCATGCGGAGGATCCTGCCCAGGAGACCCTCCTGACAGCCCTGCCAAAAATCCGTCACGGCCATTAGCAGTGGAGTTATTAGCTGGTAATTAACTCCCTAATTAACTCCGGCAATCGACACGGAGATCTGAGGTGAACTCGAGTTAAATCAAGGGCCATCAACGGGCGCCAAGGCCTCTCCACCGTGGCCGCGGGGACAACACCGGAGGTTTCCGGGAGGAGCCCCTGGGGTCATCCCAATGGGGCTGGAGGAGCTTCTGCTCCCTCCTCCCCAACTTCCAGCACGGGAATCCCGCGTGTCTGACTCCCAGCCCCTCTGCACCCGCTCCTCCTCGTGCCTCTCGAGGAGGTCTTGAACCTTGATGAGTTTCTGAACTTTGATGAGTTTCTGAACCTTGATGAGGTTTTGAACCTTGATGAGTTTCTGAAGCTTGAGTGAAGTGTCAAATTCGTTTCTCCTCCTTCTTTTCATGAAGGAATTGTTGCTTCCTGGTCCACAGGCCACTTTTCTGTCACCTCCTGGTCCCCAGGCCACTTTCCCACCACCTTCTGGTCCTCCTCCAGCCTTGGAACTGCCCCAGGACATCCCACCCCTCCTGGTTACCATCAGGACATCCTCCTTCTCCTGGTTTCCATTATCCCAGGACATCCTGCATCTCCTGGCTCCCATCATCCCAGGAGATCCCGCTCCTCCTGGCTCCCATCAGGACATCCCACTCCTCCTCCAGCCCTGGAACCCCCCAAATCCTGAATGATCCACGGGCAGCACCCAAGGAACCACAAAGAACCCCGGTGAGAGGCCCAGGCTGCCCCGGGCTCCCCCTGCCTCTCCCCAATTTCTGTAAATCCCATCCCGAGGAGGTTTTTCCCTGTGGCATGAGTTTCCCAGCCCTTCCCACCGGCAGGGAGGATTCCCGGAGTGCCCGGGGCACTCAGGCACCGCCACCTCCCTCATTCCCCCGAGCCCCGAGCAGGGCCCAGCCTCTCCCTCCCCATCCCTTGATCTATCACTTCATAAAACTTTATGGAGCCAGGACGGGGAATCCACACGGAACACATGAACTGGGATTGAAATATGGCCCAATTAAGCCTGGCTTTGCTGGGAGCATCCTCCAGCTCGAAATGAAATCCTCACCCAGGGGAGATAAATCAGAGAAAACCCCAACCCCGCTCCGGCTCCTGAGCGAGCAGGGAGCAGCCAGGCCCGGGGTTGTTGGGAACAGGCAGATTCCAGCCGGGATGAGGAGGTTTGCAGCTTTCTGCCCCGGGGTTGGGGCTCTTCCCCCGGCTTTTCCTGGCTCCTTCCCGCAGGAGGAAAAACAAAACCAGCAAATCGTTTGGCCGCGGTGTTCCCACAGCTGCAATTAAAGCCCATCCAGGCTCGGGGTTCATTTCCCTTCCTTTCCACGTCCTCTCTTTTTTTTTCTTCTTTTTTTTTCTCTCTTTTTTTTTTTTTTTTTTTTTTTCCTCCCCTCAAGGAAAGGGGATTATTTTTAATTACAGTTTTACACTCGATTAATGAACCTCGACGACGTGCTAACGAAGGGGATGCAGGCAGCGGGACAAGAGGAGCATCCCTGGATTCCAGGAGGATTATTCATCCCCGGGCTGCCCCTGGGGAGGTTGGGAGGTGGGCACGGAGAACAGGCGGGTTCATCTCCTCCTGGATTCCGGCTGGGATATCCCAAAAATCCTCCCCAAGTGCTCCTGGGGTGGCTCTGAGCACCCTGAGGGGGAGCTCAGGGGTTTTTCTGCTGTCCCACACAGATATCCCGGTGTTAATAATGCAAATTATTAAGTCCTTGGAGTTAAACCCCCTCCCTGCAATTCCCATTTTTTGGGTACAGAGGGATCTCTCCCCTGGAGCTGGAGCTTTGTTTTTCATCAAACCCAGCTTTTCATCCTCCCCCTCGCAAGGCAGGGAGAGCCCTGGGGTTTGTGCCTGTGGAAAAGGTCATTCCAGAAAAAACAGCCGGAGCCTGGCGCGGCTTTGATCGAGGTGAGAGGGATTGAAACCCCGCCAGGCCCGGGGAAAGGGGGAAACAAACGCTCCAAAAACCCCGAGCAAACCCCAGAGCCCCAACAGAACCCTGCCCGGGCCTTCCTGAACGGGGGAGGGCACGGGTTTGGGGTGAGGGGATGGGTTTGGGGTGAGGGCACAGATTTGGGGTGAGGGCACGGGTTTGGGGTGAGGGGATGGGTTTGGGGTGAGGGCACAGATTTGGGGTGAGGGCACGGGTTTGGGGTGAGGGGATGGGTTTGGGGTGAGAGCACGGGTTTGGGGTGAGAGCACAGGTTTGGGGTGAGAGCACGGGTTTGGGATGAGGGAACAGGTTTGGGGTGAGGGCACGGATTTGGGGTGAGAGCGCGGGTTTGGGGTGAGAGCTCAGATTTGGGATGAGAGCACGGGTTTGGGGTGAGAGCTCAGATTTGGGATGAGAGCACGGGTTTGGGGTGAGAGCACGGGTTTGGGGTGAGAGCACAGATTTGGGGTGAGAGCACAGATTTGGGATGAGAGCACAGATTTGGGGTGAGAGCACGGGTTTGGGGTGAGAGCACGGGTTTGGGGTGAGAGCACCGGTTTGGGGTGAGGGCACGGGTTTGGGGTGAGAGCACGGGTTTGGGGTGAGAGCACGGGTTTGGGGTGAGAGCTCAGATTTGGGGTGAGAGCACGGGTTTGGGGTGAGAGCACAGGTTTGGGGTGAGGGCACGGGTTTGGGGTGAGAGCACAGGTTTGGGGGGAGAGCACAGGTTTGGGGTGAGGGCACGGGTTTGGGGTGAGAGCACGGATTTGGGGTGAGAGCACGGGTTTGGGGTGAGGGCACGGGTTTGGGGTGAGAGCACAGGTTTGGGGGGAGAGCACGGGTTTGGGATGAGGGCACGGGTTTGGGGTGAGAGCATGGATTTGGGATGAGAGCAAGGATTTGGGGTGAGGAAGGAGCAGAGGAACCCCCGTGGATGCGCGGCCCCGCTCTCCCGTATCTCCAAGGCTCCAGGAGCTCCTGGCCCTGCCCTGATAAGGCTCCTTTGAATCCCTTTGAATCCCTGCCCCCACTCCCATTGGCTGCTGCCCGCCCGAAAATCCGCCCTGAAAGGGAAAGGAAAAAACCTCAAACCAACCCCAAACCTACCCCAAACCGACCCCAAACCAACCCCGAACAAACCAACCCCAAACCAACCCCAAACAAACCCCAAACCAACCCCAAACCAACCCCGAACAAACAAACCCCAAACCAACCCCAAACCAACCCCAAACAAACCCCAAACCAACCCCAAACCAACCCCAAACCAACCCCAAACCAACCCCAAACCAACCCCAAACCAACCCCAAACCAACCCCAAACCAACCCCAAACAATGGTCCGTGTCCCTCTGGAATGGGACAGGAGGGGAACAACACAATAAAAACCCCCCAAGAACCCAAAATCCCAAATTAATGGGAAATTTTCCAATAAAACCCCTGGAATGGGGCCTGGGGGGCGGCCTTGGGGTTTTGAACATCCAGGAGAATCCCTGGATCCGCAGCTCTGTCCATCCTCCTGGAGGAAAACTCGGCTGGGTTTGGATTTTTAGCCCAGAAATCATATTTTTAAATTGTTTTTTCCCATTAATTTAATAATAATTTAACATTGATTTAATATTAATTTAATATTTTCGTATTTTCGGGTCTCAAAGTTTGGGCAAATCCCTATCCTGATTTCCCACGATTTTTGGGAAGAATCGTCCCAGTTTTTTGGTCCTTCAGTTCCCAAATTTTCCTCCTTTTCCTCCTCCTCCTCTCCAACACCTCCCCAGCTTCCAATGGAACAAAAACCACCTTGGAAAAAATCAGATTTTTTTCCTTTAAAAATAATAATAAAAAAAAAACAAAAACCCCAACCCTGCAACTCCTCGAATTCCCAGCCGCTAATTCCATTAATTATGTTATGATGCAATTAAGCATTTCATTTCCTGCCTATTAGCGCCTCAATTATTAATTAATAATTACAGATCATTAACTGATAATGTGCTCTTGGCAGCTGAATTATTCATCTCCCACCATCGAGTTGTTTTTTGGGTTTTTTTTTTTTTTCCTTGACATTTCTCTCTGGTTTTTCCTGGGAATTTCGACTTTTCCCAGATTTCTCTGATCCCTTTTTTTTTTGTTTGTTTGTTTGTTTCCCTTCTGGCAGCATCCAAAGAGGGCGAAAAATGGAATTTCAGGGGAGAGGAGGAAACTGGGGGGCATCCGGGGGCAAAACGCTGGGGGAGAGGGATGGGAACGGGGATTTCTGAGGATGGAGGATGGGTTTGGAGGGTTCAGAGGGGATTGAGGAGGATCCAGGATGGTTTTTTTGGGGATGCAGGACGGTTTTGGAGGATTTACGATGGATTTTGGGGTTGCAGGATGGTTTGGGAGGATTCAAGATGATTTTTGGGGTTGCAGGATGGTTTGAGCAGGATCCAGGATGTTTTTGGGGGGATGCAGGATGGTTTTGGAGGATTTAGGATGGATTTTGGGGATGCAGGATGGTTTGAGGAGGATTCAGGATGGATTTTGGGGATGCAGAATGGTTTGAGGAGGATCCAGGATGGTTTTTGGAGATGCAGAATGGTTTGAGGAGGATCCAGGATGGTTTTTAGGGATGCGGGATGGTTTGAGCAGGATCCAGGATGTTTTTGGGGGGATGCAGGATGGTTTGAGGAGGATCCAGGATGGTTTTTGGGGATGCAGAATGGTTTGAGGAGGATTCAGGATGGATTTTGGGGATGCAGGATGGTTTGAGGAGGATTCAAGATGATTTTTGGGGTTGCAGGATGGTTTGAGCAGGATCCAGGATGGTTTTTTAGGGATGCAGGATGGTTTGAGCAGGATCCAGGATGGTTTTGGGGATGCAGGATGGTTTGAGGAGGATCCAGGATGGATTTTGGGGATGCAGGATGGTTTGAGCAGGATCCAGGATGGTTTTGGGGATGCAGGATGGTTTGAGGAGGATCCAGGATGGTTTTTGGGGATGCAGAATGGTTTGAGCAGGATCCAGGATGGTTTTGGGGATGCAGGATGGTTTGAGGAGGATCCAGGATGGTTTTTGGGGATGCAGGATGGTTTGAGCAGGATCCAGGATGTTTTTGGGGGGATGCAGGATGGTTTTGGAGGATTTAGGATGGTTTTTGGGGATGCAGGATGGTTTGAGCAGGATTCAGGATGGATTTTGGGGATGCAGAATGGTTTGAGGAGGATTCAGGATGGATTTTGGGGATGCAGAATGGTTTGAGGAGGATTCAGGATGGATTTTGGGGATGCAGAATGGTTTGAGGAGGATCCAGGATGGTTTTTGGGGATGCAGGATGGTTTGAGGAGGATCCAGGATGGTTTTTGGGGTTGCAGGATGCTTTGGGGAGGATCTCGTGCCTCCCCAGGATGAGTTTTGGAGGTGGGACGACAGCCAGGGGACTTTGGGGAGCCAGGCCCGCCTTGAATCCACCTCAGAGGAGAATCCCAAGGAATCCGTGGGGGCTCAGCCCCCCGGGAGAGCTCCAGGGGCGGCTCCTCCTCCTCCCCACTCCCCCCCGAGCGCAGCCGGGGCACTTCAGGGGCTGAAAACAAAGAAAGGGGATTTTTTCCCTTTTTTTTTTTAAATTTAAATGAAATTTTCTGAGTCACCGCCGGCCCTTATCAGCCCTTCCCACTTCCCGAGGATCCCGTTCCCTTCCCCGAGCTCCAGCCCGGATCTGAAGAGCTCTTCATTATCAGCTTCTCCTCCTGATAAGCTCCTGTTTATCAATTCCCTGCCCAGAGATCTCCATTCGCTCGGTGGAGTTTTTATTTTTTTTTTTTTCCTTTTGTTCCTTCTGATTTTTTTTTAATTTATTTCTTTCCCTTTCAAGCGCAGATAAGGAATTTTCCTCCTTCCCCGCCTCCCTCCCAGCCCGACCCCTCCCGGCCCCGCTCCCATCCCCTCGGAAATGAGGATTTTTTTCCCCTTTTTTTTTGTGGTTTTGAGGAATTTCCCCACCCGGAGAACACCCGGCCAGGGGATTTTCCAGCCCGGGGTGGGAACCTCCGAGGGGCGCGGGATCCCGGAGAGGTGCCGGAGGGTTCAGAGGGAACCAGGAGGATTCCAGAGGGTGCAGGGAAATTCGGGAGGATGCTGAAGGATGCAGAGGGGATCAGCAGGATTCAGGAAGAAGCTGGAGGAGGCAGGAGGGTTCAGGATGGTGCAGAGGGGATCAGGAGGATTCAGGAGGGTTCAGGAGGGTGCAGGAGGATTCAGGGGAAGGCAGGAGGATTCTGGAGGGTGCAGAGGGGATCAGGAGGATGCGGGAGGAGGCTGGAGGATGAAGGACGATGCTGAAGGATTCAGGAGGATGCTGGAGGCTGCAGAGGGAACCAGGAGGATTCTGGAGGGTGCAGGGAAATTCAGGAGGATGTAGGGGGAGGCCGGAGGGTGCAGAGGGGATCAGGAGGATTCAGGGGGGTTCAGGAGGAGGTTGGAGGTTGCAGGAGGATTCTGGAGGGTGCAGGAGGGTGCAGAGGGGATCAGTAGGATGCAGGAGGAGGCTGGAGGATGAAGGACGATGCTGAAGGATTCAGGAGGATGCAGGAGGGTGCAGAGGGAATCAGGAGGCTGGAGAGGGATGCAAGAGGATTCGGGAGGATTCAGGAGGGTGTGGGAAGATCCAGAAGGATCCAGAGGGATGCAGGAAGAATCAGGAGGATCCAGAGGGGTTCAGGAGGATGCAGAGGGGTGCTGGAGGATGCAGAGGGGTCCAGAGGGATCCAGGAGGAGTCAGAAGGATCCAAAGGGATGCAGGAGGATCCAGAGGGACACAGAAGGATTCAGAAGGGTCCAGAGGGATCCAGGAGGAATCAGAAGGATCCAGAAGGATCCAGAGGGATGCAGAGGGAGCAGCTGCAGGGAGCTGGGGCAGCCCCGGCACTGCCTGCTCCGAGCTGTCCCCCCTGCCCCAGCGGGGACACCCCCAGAGCCCCGATGTCCCCCCGGCCCACCCCTCCCCGAGCCAGGCTTTGTCAAACCGGCCCTCCGGCGGGAGCTGCAGCCCCGGGGAGATCCAGCGGCTCCCGGTGCTCACCGCGGGCGGCGGGAGCGCCCACCCAGCCCATCCATCCGTCACCGCTGTCACCTCAGGGCCTCGGCAGCCGCCGCGTCCCTCAGCCAAGGACGCGGCCGAGGGCCCCGGCACCGCAAACATCCCCGGAACATCCCTGGAACATCCCCGGAACATCCCTGGAACATCCCTGGAACAGCCCCGGAACATCCTCGGAACAGACCCGGAACATCCCCGAACATCCCCGAACATCCCCGGAACATCCCTGGAACATCCCCGGAACAGCCCCGGAACATCCCGGAACATCCCCGGAACATCCCTGGAACATCCCAGAACATCCCCGAACATCCCCGGAACATCCCCGGAACAGCCCCGGAACATCCCCGGAAGATCCCCGGAACAGCCCCGGAACAGCCCCGGAACATCCCGGAACATCCCCGGAACATCCCTGGAACATCCCAGAACATCCCCGAACATCCCCGGAACATCCCCGGAACAGCCCCGGAACAGCCCCGGAACATCCCCGGAACATCCCTGGAACATCCCCGGAACAGCCCCGGAACAGCCCCGGAACATCCCTGGAACAGCCCCGGAACAGCCCCGGAACATCCCCGGAACATCCCCGGAACAGCCCCGGAACATCCCCGGAACATCCCCGGAACAGCCCCGGAACATCCCCGGAACATCCCCGGAACAGCCCTGGAACAGCCCCGGAACATCCCCGGAACATCCCCGGAACAGCCCCGGAACATCCCCGGAACATCCCCGGAACAGCCCCGGAACATCCCCGGAACATCCCGGGAACATCCCCGGAACATCCCCGGAACATCCCCGGAACATCCCGGAACAGCCCCGGAACAGCCCCGGAACAGCCCCGGAACATCCCTGAAACATCCCCAGAACATCCCCGGAACATCCCCGGAACAGCCCCGGAACATCCCCGGAACAGCCCCGGAACAGCCCCGGAACAGCCCCGGAACATCCCCGGAACAGCCCCGGAACAGCCCCAGAACATCCCCGGAACAGCCCCGGAACAGCCCCGGAACAGCCCCGGAACAGCCCCGGAACAGCCCCGGAACAGCCCCGGAACAGCCCTGGAACATCCCCGGAACAGCCCCGGAACAGCCCCGGAACAGCCCCAGAACAGCCCCGGAACATCCCCGGAACAGCCCCGGAACATCCCCGGAACAGCCCCGGAACATCCCTGGAACATCCCCGGAACATCCCCGGAACAGCCCCGGAACAGCCCCAGAACAGCCCCGGAACAGCCCCGGAACATCCCCGGAACATCCCTGGAACAGCCCCGGAACAGCCCCGGAACATCCCTGGAACATCCCTGGAACAGCCTCGGAACATCCCCGGAACAGCCCCGGAACATCCCCGGAACAGCCCCGGAACATCCCCGGAACAGCCCCGGAACATCCCCGGAACAGCCCCGGAACAGCCCCGGGGCCCCGCACGGCCACGGCCCTGCCCGGGGTCCTGCTCGGGGATTCCAGCCAGGGGGAGGCTGCTGCGAGGGTCACCTGGCCAGGGGACACCCAGGGGACACCCAGGGGGGATAAGGGACACCCAGGGGGAGCAGGAGACGTCCAAGGGGCATCAGGGGACACCCGGGAGACACCCAGGGGGGACAAGGGACACCCAGGGGGACGCACGGGGGGGATAAGGGGAGAACAGGGGACACCCAGGGGTAACAGGAGACACTCAGGGGGACACGCAGTGGGGACAGGGGGAGAACAGGAGACGCCACAGAGGGATCAGGGGACACCCAGGAGGAGCAGGGAACACCCAAGGGAAAAAGGGGACATCCAGGGGACACCCAGGGTGAAGAGGGGACACCCAGGTGGACACCCAGGGGGGACAGGGGACACCCAGCGGGGACAAGGGACACTCAGAGTGGCACCCAGGGGAGGAGGGGACATCCAAGGGGCATCAGGGGACACACAAGGGGGACAGGGGGAGAGCAGGGGACACTCGGGAGACACCCAGAGGGATCAGGGCACACGGGAGGAGGGACAGGGGACACCCGGGGGGGAACAGGAGATCATGCAGAGGACACTCAAGAGGAGCAGGGCACAGCCAGAGTGAGCAGGGGACACCCAGGGGACACCCAGGGGTAACAGGGGACACCCAGCTGACGCCCAGGAGGAGCAGGGAACATCCAAGGGAAGCAGGGGACACTCAGAGGAGACAGGGGACACCCAGGGGGACACACAGGGAGGAACAGGGGGGAGCAGAGGACACCACAGAGGGATCAGGGGACACCCAGGGGACACCCAGGGGGATCAGGGGACACCCAGCAGGCACCAGGCCCTGGGAAGGGGACACCCGGGGCAGCAGCAGCAGCGGGAAGGCACCGGGGATGCTCCGAGGAGGATCCGGGCTCGGATCTGGGCCCTTCCCGGGGCTCGGGAAGGCCGCGATGGGGACGGACCCGGCCGGCACCCGGCCCCGATTTTTGGAAGGCAATCGTTGCCATGGAAACGCATCCCGTCCTTTTCTGACCGCCAGCGCTGAGGTGGGAGAGCCGGCAGGAGGGGGGCGGCTCAGAAACCGGGAAAAATCGGGGGAAAATTGGGATAAACAAACCCCCGGAGCAGGGAAAGCGCCTCAGGGAGGCCGGGGCTGCTCATCCCGGCTGCTCCAAGCCTCGGGAGCATCCTGGGGGCTCTCCCTGCATCCCACCCGGGATATTCCTCGGGTTTTTTTCTTTTTTCCTGGCATTGAACTTCCCTCACCGAGCCCGCTGATCCCGGATCCCCGCTGGGATCAGCCCCGGCTGTAACATTTTCTCGGAGGGAAAAGGTTGTTCCGGAGCAGATTGACCCCGAGGGCAGAGCTAAAGCGACCTGGAAATGGTAAAAAAAAAAAAGAAATAGAAATTCGATTTTCCAGCAAAGCCTTCCCGAGCCTTTTCTTCTCCCTTTATTTTTTTTTTTTTTTTCTTTTTTTCCCTTTCCCTGCTCACGGTGGATTTTAAGGTCAGGGAGCCGCCCGGGCTCTGCCTTATCCATCATTCCCAGAATAAATCCCTTCCCTCCCTGGATCTCCCCCCGAAAAGGAGCCAAATTCCGGGGCAGGGACGGGGGGAGGGATTCGGGTTTTTCGGGAGCTGAGAATTCCCCTGGGAATGCCAGAGGTGAGAAATCCCACAAGAAACCCTGGAAAAAACCCTTGGATAAGCCGTGCTCTGGGTGGGTTTTGTGGGGTTTTTTTGGGATTTATTTTTCCCGGAGCTGCGGGACGGGGTTTTCCAGGTTGGTGCTTTGTAATTCCCACTGGGAATGCCGGCCCCGCACATCCCGAGGAGCCGTCGGGCATTTTTGGGATGCAGAAATGGGAAAATCCCGCTCCAGGGCACATTCCCAGGGAATTCCCGGCAAGGCACCCGGGATGGGCAGGAAAAATATCCCTGGATAGGGAAATTATCTCTGGATAGGGAAATTATCCCTGAGCAGGAAAAAAAATCCTTGGGAAGGAAAATTATTCCTGGGTAGGGAAATTCTCCCTGGATAAGAAAATTATCCCTGGGCAGGAAAAATATCCCTGGATAAGGAAAAATATCCCTGGATAGAGAAATTATCCCTGGATAGGGAAATCCTCCCTGGGAAGGAAAATTATCCCTGGGTAAGGAAGTTATCCCCGGGCAGGAAAAATATTTCTGGGCAGGAAAAATATTCCTGGATAAAGAAATTCTCCCTGGATAAGGAAATTATCCCTGGATAAGGAAAGTATCACTGGATAAGGAAATTCTCCCTGGATAAGGAAATTATCCCTGAGCAGAAAAATTCTCCCAGGCTCCCTAAGGAGCATCCCTGAGCTGTCCCTCCTTCCACCCTGGATCCCTGGGAGTGCCCCAGGCCGGGCTTTGGGAAGGGAAGGAAAAGCAGGGAAAAGCTTTTGGTTTTTTTTTACTCCAGGAGTTTTCCTGGCTGGCGTTCCTGCCGCTCCCTCCAGGAAT
Organism: Phylloscopus whistleri; assembly: GCA_017589585.1. Classification (NCBI taxonomy): domain Eukaryota; kingdom Metazoa; phylum Chordata; class Aves; order Passeriformes; family Phylloscopidae; genus Phylloscopus; species Phylloscopus whistleri. The sequence goes on along the minus strand of JADMLD010001012.1, from coordinate 39,483 downwards.
TGCTGCTCATGAATTTCTGAGGAGCTCGAGGCTGCTGCGTTTGCCGGGCTGTGGATCCCGAGCAGAATGCAAATCACGGGATGGGATGGGAGGGAAAAAACCAACCCTGGAACTGAATTTCCCGGGGTTTGGGAAAGGCCCAGACGCTCCCAAAGTCCCAAAGATTCCATAAAACCCTGAAAAGAAGGTGGGGGTGGGGGAATTTGGGGTCACGGATTTTCCGGGGATTGGGGGAGGCCTCAAATATCCCCGGAGGCTCTGCTGGGAGGGGAAAATCCCGGAGAGAACCGCGGGGGTTTGGGTCTCGATTGAGGGGTTCCAAGGGGGAGTTTGGGCCGGGAATTTGGTACTGAAAACAGGGATTGGGGCTGGGAATGGAGGGGGATTGAGACAGGGATCGTGACAGGAACTGTGATAGGAATTGTGACAGGGAATTGTGACAGGGAATTGTGATGGGAATTGCGACAGGGAATTGTGATAGGGAATTGTGACAGGGAATTGTGACAGGGGATTGTGACAGGGAATCGTGACAGGAATTGTGACAGGGAATTATTTCAGGGAATTGTGACAGAGAATCGTGACAGGGAATTGTGACAGAGAATTGTGACCAGAATTGTGACAGGGATTGTGACAGGAATCATGACAGGGAACTGTGACAGAGAATCGTGACAGGAATTGTGACAGGGAATTATTTCAGGGAATTGTGACAGGAATCATGACAGGGAATCATGACAGGAATCGCGACAGGAACGGTGCCAGGCAGGGTTTGGGCGGCCCTGGGGGAGGGGAGACGCGGGAGCTGCCGGGGCGGAGCGGAGCCTCCTCGGTGCCGGGATTCTCATCCCAAATCCCCTCATTAACAGCCGGGATTAGCGGCTGCCGGGGCCGGGGCTGAGCTGAGCCAGCTCCTGCCGGCAGCCGGGCCGTGCTCCGCATCCCGAGCAGCTCCCAGAATCCCGGGAACGAGCTCGGGAATTCAACAACAACAACAACCCGACAGGAGCCTTCGGATGGAGCCCTTCCCGGCTCCCGGAGAGGGTTTGTTGGTGCCGCTCCTGCTCCTGGATCCCGGGATTTGGGCTCGGGGTGTGGATCCCAGGGTCGGGATGCTGTCCCCCAGGTGCTCCCGGTGCTGCAGGGAGGTTCCCCTCCCCAGGGCCATTCCCGATCCCTCCGTTGGTGCCTCCAGGGAATGCCCAGGCGTGGCACGAGGATTGGGCACAGCTGGGACTCCGTGGCCTTGGAGGTTTTTCCAACCCCGATATTCCATGATCCAGCCAAACCAGCCCTCCCCAAACCCTCCCCAACCCCTCCTCAATCCTCCCAAACTTCCCACGGGAACGCAGCTAAAAATTCTGCCGCGGATTCCCGGGAATATTCACCCAGTGAGCCAAACCTTCCCGAAAACACCGGGATTTCATCCCTGGAAACGAGTTCAACGCTGGCCCCAGCCAGGCGTTTTCTGCTCCGTTGCTCCCATCGATGTCCCTGTCTGGGATTGAAGGCTCCAAACCCCGATCAATACCGGCACGGCCGCCCGGTTTGATCCATCCCGGGAATCCTGCGAGGGGAGCAATCCCTGGAATCTGGGATGACATTGATGGTGTGTGTGGGGAAAGGAAATCGTTTGGAATTTCAGGCCGAGCTGCCCCACGTTCCCAAAAAAAACCCATCAAAGCCACGTTAAACAAACCAACATCGTTCCCTGTCATTCCCGGAGCTCTCCGGTGGCTCCGGAGGCGCCGCTCTTGTAGCTCCTAATGCTCCCCGACGTTTCATTAACTCCAACAACCGCCCGGATCCCGCCGGGGGAAGGGAGGGCTCCCTGCTCCCTGCCAGGACTCTGCAGAATCCCAGAATCCCAGAATCCCGCGGATGGATGGATGGATGGATGGATGGATGGATGGATCCCAGAATCCCTTTTCCCGATATCCCATTACTCACCCCTTTTCCCTGTGTGTCCCATTGTTTCCCGCTATCCCATTATTTCCCCCTTTTCCCACTATCCCATTATTTTCCCTTTTTCCCAGTATCCCATTATTTTCCCCTTTTCCCAGTATCCCATTATTTCCCCCTTTTCCCTGTGCGTCTCATTGTTTCCCGCTATCCCATTATTTCCCCCTTTTCCCTGGTATCCCATTATTTCCCCCTTTTCCCACTATCCCATTATTTTCCCTTTTTCCCAGTATCCCATTATTTTCCCCTTTTCCCAGTATCCCATTATTCCCACCTTTCCCTGTGTGTTCCATTGTTTCCCACTATCCCATTATTCCCCCCTTTCTCAGATATCCCATTATTTCCCCTTTTCCCACTGTCCCATTATTCCCCCCTTTCCCTGTGCGTCCCGTTGTTTCCCACTATCCCATTATTTTCCCCTTTTCCCAGTATCCCATTATTTCCCCCTTTCCCTGTGTGTCCCATTGTTTCCCGCTATCCCATTCTTTCCCCCTTTTCCCAATATCCTATTATTTTCCCCTTTTCCCACTATCCCATTATTTTCCCCTTTCCCCACTATCCCATTATTTCCCCCTTTTCCCAGTATCCCATTGTTTTCCCCTTTTCCCTGGTATCCCATTATTTTCCCCTTTCCCCTCTGTCCCATTATTTCCCCCTTTTTCCCGGGATTCCACCCCGAGCAGTTTTCATTCCAGGCAGTTTTTCATGGCTCCCTTATCGCTCCCCGTTCCCTTCCCTTCCCCGTCTCTCCAAATATTTATCCCGGAGTTTTGTTCCGCCAGCAAATAAAGGCTCCCACCACCACCTCCTCTCTTTCCCTCACCTTGTCTCCCAAATTAATCTCCGGAAATAATTGGGAAGCGGAGGAAGGAGCTGGAGCGGGGGAGGAGAGGGAGCAGCAAAACAAAGAGTTTTATTTAAATCCCTTCTTTTTGTGGGATTTCGCTCAGAATTTCAACACTTACACCCTTCTGGATCTCTTCCTTCCTTCCCCTGCATCTCTTTCTTCTCCTGGATCCCACTTTGCTGCTGGATCCCAGCCTTCTCCTGGATCCCAACCTTCTCCTGGATCCCATTTTTCCCAAACCAGGCCAAGTTTGGGGCACAGGAAGAGCAGCCCAAGGTTTTGGCTCCTTTGTGGCTTTGCCATAAACTGGGAGCTGTGGGGTGGATTTTCCATGAGGTGGGAAAAGGGCGGGAGAGGGAGAGGGAATGATAGAGGGATGGATGGATGGATGGATGGATGGATGGATGGATGGATGGATGGATGGATGGATGGAGAGATGGATGATGGATGGATGGATGGAGGGATGGATGATGGATGGAGGGATAAAGGATGGATGGACAGATGGATGGACAGACAGATGGATGATGGATGGATGGATGGATGGAGAGGTGGATGGATGGATGGATGGATGGAGAGGTGGATGGATGGATGGATGGATGGATGGATGGATGGATGGATGGAGAGGTGGATGGATGGATGGATGGATGGATGGATGGATGGATGGATGGATGGATGGAGGGACAAAGGATGGATGGATAAAGGATGGATGGATGGATGGAGGGATGGATGGATGGATGGATGGAGGGACAAAGGATGGATGGATAAAGGATGGATGGATAAAGGATGGATGGATGGATGGATGGATGGAGGGACAAAGGATGGATGGATAAAGGATGGATGGATGGATGGATGGATGGATGGATGGATGGATGGATGGATGGATGGACGGCAGCCCCCGATCCCCCGGAATTCCGCAGCGCCAGCCGGGGTGTCCCCAAGTCCTGGGTGGGGACATTGGGGTGGGGACAGCACTGCTCAGCCCATCCATCCATCCCTCCATCCATCCCTCCATCCATCAGCAATTCCCATCAGCGATTCCCTCAGCCCCGCAATCCATCCCGGCCGTTTCGGGATCGCCGTCCATCCCTCAGCCCATTCCGCGCTCCGATCCCATCCCTCATCCATCTTTTATTCATGGAGGGGGGGTCAGCTCCACATCGAGGGATCAATAAAAGCCTCCATCACGGCGCATTATTAATTAATGAGGAATCCATTATCTGCAGCCAGCCCGGCCTCTCCCTCGGATTTTTTTTCTTCTCCGTGGAAGAAAGCTTTTTGGGGGCAATTCTGAAAATTTACAGCCCGGTCGATCTCCTTCCCTCCCTCCTTCCCTACCTCCTCCCGCCCAGGGATAATGGGAACTTTATTTAGCTCTGGCTGTCCTCTGTCCCTGCTGATGTCCCTGCCCTGCCTGGATCCCCTAAATCCCTGGGAAAGGTGGGATGGGAGCACGGGAAGAGATTCCAGAGCTCTGTGAGGTCACGTGCTCCATTAATTTTGGAATTTTTTTTTTGGCTTTATTTAATTTTGGATTGTTTGGATTTATTTAATTTTGGATTTTTTGGATTTTTTTTGGCTTTATTCCCTCTTTTTTTTTCTTAATCCTTGTCACACCGGGAATGCGTCTGCGGCCACTGCCAGGACCGGACGGTGACGGGGACGTCACCCGTGGGAAGGAGAAAATGGAGGAGACAAAAATTTAGGAAAATTCGGGATAAATCCATAGGAAATGCAACCCCTCAGCAGCCAGAACAGCACAGGTTCCTGCTCCAGCCCCTCCTCTCCCTCTGGAATTCCCAAAAAAGGATTCCCCAGCCACTGCTTTGGCTTTTTTGCCCTCGGGAAGGGCTGGGAGGAGAATTCCTGCTGGGATCCCGCTGGATTTTAGGGATGGCTCCTTCCAGAGAGGCCCAGGGGTGGGGAGAACCCGGCACAGGAATTCCCGGGATCCCAAAGAGCTGGGAATGGCCACGAGGGGAAGGATTGGCCAAGGAATCCCTGGGGAGGGACACAAAATCTCTGCCGTGAACCGGGGACAGCACCGGTGACCCCGGCCCCTTCCCACGCTGCACCTGCCCATAAACCCAGCCCTAATCAGCACTAATTAGCGCTAATTAATGGACAGGGAGGAATTAGTAGGGGAAAACACAAAATCCTTTGCCTGGGGAAGCCTTGGGACAGACAGGTGGGGATTTGGGGGAACGGGAACTGCTGGACTCATCAGAAACGAACCCAGCTCAAGCTCTGACCTCCCCCAGCTAATTAGCAGCATAGTAATTAATCATTCATCAGCTCTAATGATGTGGTTGCCCCCTCTGCTTGTGCTGGAAAGCACCAGGATGGGGATGATCCCTGCTGGGGGTTCACCCCAGCTGGAAAATCAATAAATGAGGGAATTCTTGCACGTTGGAAATGGATTTTCCTCCTGTGGGGCCCTTGGAACTCAGGACCTTTCAGGAGAGGAAAATCAGGAATATTTGGAGCAAATGAATGCCTTCCATTTCAAGTTTCATTTAATTTCAAATTCAATTTTGATGATTCCAATTCCAATTCCAATTGCAATTGCAATTCCAATTCCAAATCCAAATCCAAATCCAAATCCAAATCCAAATCCAAATTCGATTTCAATTCTGTTTCTATTTCTATTTCTATTTCTATTTCTATTTCTATTCCAATTTCCATTTTGATTTTGGTTTTGATTTTGATTTTGACTTCGATTTTGATTCCAATTCCAATTCCAATTCCAATTCCAATTCCAATTCCAATTCCAATTCCAATTTCCATTCTAATTTCATTTTCACTGTCATTTTTAGTCTCATTTTGACTTTGCAGCCCTAAAAACCTTCAGGTTCTACTCCCTTTTTTTCCCTTAAGTAACATCAGCGCTTCCCAAACCTCTCAGGCATCCAAAACCCAGCCAGGGGAGTTTGGGAATGTTTGGAGATAAATCTGGGATCGGGGTTTGGATGGATACTCCCGGAACAAACACTGGCTTTGTGTCAGCTCCTTCCAGCCCCGGAGTCTGAACAAACCCAACCACCAGGAATTGATTTTCTAAAAATGTCAAACGCACACACACACACAAAAAATAAAAATAAATAAAAATAAAAATAAAAACCCCCAAACCCGCCGCGGATAAAAAAACGTTGGTTTGTGGGGAATAATTGAGCTCCTTTCCTGCCTCCCCAAAAATCGATGGGAAGAGGACGTGGAAAAAACACAATGGGCCCTAAAGTGTAAATAATGAGAGGATGTGATTTGAAAATGGCTCAGCACGATGGGGCCGAGGCCAAATTTCCTTGGAATAAAGCCGGGAATGCAGCAGCTTCCAGGTGAGGGGGCTGAAAATGCAGGAGTGGAGGGGAAAAAAGGGGGAAATGGGGCTGGGAATGAGGAGGGAAAGAGAGGAGGCAGCTATGGAAGAGCAGAGTTTGGCCAGGGCTGTCCTGGAGCAGAAAACGCGGGAAAGAACGAGGGGAAAACAGGGAATTAAATCCAAGTTCCTGACCCGTTCCCATCCCCATCCCCATCCTCATCCCCATTCCCATTCCCATTCCCATTCCTATTCCCAATTCCATTTCCATTTCCATTTCCATTTCCATTTCCATTTCCATTTCCATTTCCATTCCCATTCCCATTCCCATTCCCATTCCCATTCCCATTCCTGTCCCCATTCCCATTCCCATTCCCATTCCCCATCCCCATTCCCATTCCCATTCCCATTCCCATCCCCATTCCCATTCCAATTCCCGTTCCTGACCCATCCCCATCCCCATTCCCATTCCCATTCCCATCCCCATTCCCATTCCCATTCCCATCTCCATTTCCATTCCCATTCCAATTCCCGTTCCTGACCCATTCCCATTCCCATTCCCATTCCCCATCCCCATTCCCATTCCCATTCCCATTCCCATTCCCATTCCCATTCCCATTCCCCATCCTGTTCCCATTCCCATTCACATCCCCATCCCCATTCCCCTTCCCATCCCTTCGAACGAGTTTTTTTTTAGGGTTTGTTCCGATATTTTTTTATTCCAAACCCCCCGAAGACTCAGTCCCAATTTCCCAATTCCCCTTTAAACAGGGAAACCCCAACCTGAGGAATTGGAGATGGATTGAGCTCCTCCTTTGGCAGGGAATTCATAAATCCCCATAAATCCCATAAATCCCCCGGCCGGGATGGCTGCGAGTGCCACGACACATCCTGCAGCCAATCTTTTATCCATCCTGCTTTTTGGGGGGGAATATTTATGGACTGGGAGATGTTCCTGGAAGAGGGACGGCTCCTGAGGGTGTCCCTGGCCACACGGATCATCGGCAGGAATGCTCAGCCCCGCTCCAGGCTCTGGTTTTTGGGGATTGTCGGACTGAATTCTGGCTCAAAAATTTTGATTTTAGGGTCTCCCGGAGCTCCTGTTTTCCACCCCCAAAAAAATAACTCCGTGGAAAGGGGGATCCTAAAGCTCCCAGCAGACCTCAAACCCCAATTTCCCGCATTTTCTTGGGATGGGAAAAACACCAAGGAAAAGGAGTCGGAATGGGGTGAACATTTTCCCCATTTCCTGTAGGAATCCAGAGCATTCCTAAAACCAACCAACCCCATTTCCCCGGGTGGCAATTCCCATTCCTGTGGCTCCTGGCTTGGAAAACGAAGGGAATTCGATCCAGTTCCCGTGAAAAGGAAGGAGAAATCTGCCTGGAAAAGCACCCGAGGCTCCCAGAATTCCGATTCCAGGGAGCTCCATCTGCTCCCGGATCCCGCCTGGAGTCAGCTGGCACATCCCACCCTCCCTCCCCAGGGGCTAAAAATATTCCCAGCCGTGTCCCTTTCCTCGGGAAAAGCTGGGAATGCAGCAGGGCCAGGGGTTTTTAGTGGGATTTGAGTGGATTTGGGATTTTTTCCCTCCTCCTGGATCCCTTTAATTCATTCCAATTTAGCAAAATCCCATCAGGAAAAAAACCGACCCCGATCCCGACCCCAGGGTGGGATTCCCGGAGTGTTTTCCGTGTTCTCATCGGGAATTAAAGCTGGATGGGGGGAAAAAAAATCAAATTTGGGGTGAATTTGTTTGGAGTTTAGGGGAATGAGCTGTTCCCACAGGGATTCCTTGGAAAAATCTGGGTTCCCCTTTCCAGCAGCACCAGCTGAATTAACCAGGGAAAGGCCGGATTGCCGTGGTGAAATCAAATAAAACATAAAATAAAACTGAATGAAATGGAGTAAAATGGAATAAAATGGAATAAAATGGAATAAAATGGAATAAAATCAAATCCCCGGAGCCGCTGCTGCCGGAACCATCAGCGTTCCCGGGAGTGAGATCCCTATCCAGGGAAAGTGAGAGGCTCTGGCTGCACAAATTAGATTTCCCCAGGCAGCAGCTTAATTAAAACTATCGAGTGTTCCCAGCTTTTGGAAATTAACTTGGAAAGTGTTTGGATAAAGAAAGCCTGGATGGGTTTTTTTGTTCCCGTTCTTCTCCCTGGAGTGGAGGGGAAAGGAGGAAAAAATGGGATTTTTTAATTTTTTTTCCCTCCTGGATTCTTCGGAGGGCAGGGAGCAGCGAAGAGGGGCTGATTTTTCTTGGGATAAACCCGGATTTGTAGGGTAAAATTCTAGGGGGGTAAAAACCATCCCTGATCCCAAAAAACCCTCAGGATCTTTGCCTCCGCAGCATTTTCTCCAGGAGCCAGGGAAGGGAGGATTTATTTTTTTTTTTCTTCTTCTTCTTCTTCTTCCATAAATCATAATTGATTTCTTTTTTTAATGGAATATTGTAATGGAATATTGCCCGACGTGCAGAGACTCCTGGGATAAATTATTCAGCAGCACATTTTTAAATAATGCAGCCGCTTCCTGCTCGGGTTTCCTGCTCCTCCAAAACCCGGGATGGGGAAGGAATTCTCCAGCCTCTGGAGCCTCCATCCCCTCCCTGCTCCGGGTGAGGCTGTTGGGAATTAATTGGAAAGGTGAAAATTCCTTAAAGTCGTTATCCAGAGGCTGGGTTTGCTCCGTGCTCCAGGATGGTGGGAGAGGAGCAATTCCCGCTTTTCCAGGGGGATCCTGGATCCCAGTGTGGATCCCAAGGGGAGGTGGAAGTGGAGGGAAAATCCAGGTTGGGATTTGAGTGAGGATGAGGTGATCCACGGGAGAGGGAACAACCCCGGGCAGGGATTCCCGAGTGCTGGGAAATCGTTGTTGTTCCCGATTCCCGTCGGCTTTTCCATGAGGAGCGGTGGGAAAAGGGGGAATTCCGGGCAGGGGAGATTCCTGTGCATCCTCACTCCCAATTTCCCGGCCCCTTCCTCAGAACTTCCCAGAATTTCCAAACCCAGGGCCGAAATCCCTTCCCACAACTGCCTGGGGGGAGCAGATTCCTGTCTCATTCCCACATTTTCCAGACCTGGATATTCCCGTGATCCACGCCTGCCTCAGTTTCCCCTTTCCACAACCAGGGCGTTTCCATTCCTCCACGGAAAGCAGCTCCAGGCTGCTCCCAAGGCTCCGTGGGCAATTCCAGGGATGGCAGCAGGAATCAGGATCAGCCCAGGATCCCGTGCCCTTGGATATCCGGGATCCCATGTCCTTGGTTATCCGGGATTCCGTGTCCTCTTGCTCCTGAAATCCTGGGAATCAGAGCCACAGATGAATGGCTGGCTGGGAATTCTGCTTCCCGAGGGGTCAGGGGACGCTCTGGGATTTGGAATGCGGGGCTGGGATCCGGGGTTTGGAATGTGGGATTTGGAATGTGGGATTTGGAATGCAGGGCTGAGATTCCGGGGTTTGGAGTGTGGGATTTGTAATCCGGGGCTGGGATCGAGGGTTTGGAATGCGGGATTTGGGATTCCGGGGTTTGGAATGCGGGATTTGGGATGCGGGACGCCGGACCAGCCCCCTGCCTGCCCGGAGCTCCCCCTCCGGGCTGGATTTTCGGGATCCTGGTGGGATTATCCCGCTCTGCTCCTCCCCGGAACGCCCGGCGGGCCCGGCCGTGTAATGAGCTTGCAAATCCACCGGGGAGAAAAAAAAAAATCCGGGACAAATCCAAAGGCTGTTCCATGAATCCAAGCTCAGAACAACCTGAGGGAGAGCTCCCGGAGCCTTGGACGCTTCCCGGGATGGGGCAGCCACAGCTTGGGATCCTCCCCCTCTCCCAAGTTTTTTTTTTTTTCCCCTTTTTTTTTTCACCAAAATTCCTTCCCGCTCACACGTGGGAAGCTCCTCGGGCTCCTCTGGGATCCCGAGCTTCCAACTGGCAGCAATCCCATCCAGGGATTAGCGAGGGATTAGGATGTGGAACAGGGCTGATAATTAATTAATGAGCAGGGGGGATAATGAGAGCCAGCAAACCGGGATCAGCGGATCCAGAGTTTTAGGGGAAAAATCAAAACAAACCTGGAAAATTCCTGCTGAGCCCTCATCCCCCTGCTCCAGAGGCAGATCCTGCTCCTCAAACAGGGAAAAACCCCACAAGGATTGTGATTCCAATGGGATCCGTTGGGAGATGGGATGCAGCTCCAGGGGGATTCCAGGGATTTGTAGGAATCCCGAAGCCAAAGTTCAGCATCCTCCAAATTTTGGGACACGGAGGAGACAGAGACGTCCCAGCTGCTGCTCCCAGGGTGGGGAGCAAAGAATCCCAATCCCTGTGGGAATCCCTATCCCTGTGGGAATCCCAATCCCCGTGGGAATCCCAATCCCTGTGGGAATCCCAATCCCTGTGGGAATCCCAATCCCAGTGAGAATCCCAATCCCCATGGGAATCCCAATCCCCGTGGGAATCCCAATCCCTGTGGGAATCCCAATCCCCGTGGGAATCCCAATCCCTGTGGGAATCCCAATCCCGGCTCCTCACGGAGTCCGGGACAATGAGGGAGAACAGGAAGGGAGCAATGTGTGGGAATTCCTGGGAATGGATCCACAGGATCCGGGAATTCCCCTGGAGACGCTGGGCTGCCTGATTTGGGTGAAATCCCACGGAATTTGGGTGGATCTCCCACTGAATCCCAGTGAATTTGGATGGATCTCCACTGAATCCCAGGGAATTTGGGTGGATCCCTCACCGAATCCCAGAGAATTTGTGTGGATCTCCCACTGAACCCCAGGGAATTTGTGTGGATCCCTCACTGAATCCCAGGGAATTTGTGTGGATCCCTCACTGAATCCCAGGGAATTTGTGTGGATCCCTCACTGAATCCCAGGGAATTTGGATGGATCTCCCACTGAATCCCAGGGAATTTGGATGGATCTCCCACTGAATCCCAGGGAATTTGGGTGGATCCCTCACTGAATCCCAGGGAATTTGGATGGATCTCCCACTGAATCCCAGGGAATTTGGATGGATTCCCCACTGGATCCTGGTGCTGCTGAAGAGGCAGGAGCTGGAAAATTTCCCACTGGAAAACTGCACCTCACACGGGAACCCCTGGGGCTCAGAGCCTCCCTGCTCCTGCAATTCCCCCCCAGAGCAGGAATTCCAGAGCCCAGCAGGAATTCCAGAGCCCAGCAGGAATTCCAGAGCCCAGCAGGAATTCCTCATCCACCCCCCATGGAGATCCAGGGGCTGAGCAGGGGCTGATCCCGCCTGGAAAAGTGCAGATCCAACATCCACCTTCCCCTGGTGGGAAAAAACATGGAAAACATGTTTCCCCCAGAGCACAGAAACAGTCAGGGACAAGCACAGAATTCCCACTGGAATTCCAGCAGTTCCAGCTGGATCCGGCTCCAGAGGACAATTCCCATCCCCAACATCCCGCCCCGGCCATCTGGATCCCATTTTTTTCCTGGAATTTCTCCTCCAACACATCCCAGGAGGGTTTGGGGTTTTTCTTTTTTCCCCCCCTGGCCCCACAAGCTGCTGCTGCTCCCTGTTTGCCTCACCCCTGTTTTTCCAGCTTATTTACGGAATCATCACACCATTGATTTCCTGACAGCTGCCCTGACCTTTAGGATTTTATAAAATCCAGCTTTATTTTTCCTTTTTTTTTTTGTTTCTTTTTTTCCACAGCTTTTTTCTCCCCGGGCCTTGGCAGCCCGGCCGAGGTGACGCAGGGGATTTATTGTGGATTTATTTTTTTATTTTATTTTATTTTTTTTTTTTTTCCGGCTCCTGGGAAGCGCCAGGATCCGTGTGGGAAGGGGGCTGGCAGCGGGAACAGCTTCCATCACCTTTTCCAAGCCGGCAGGAGGAGGATGGAGCCCTGCTGGGGGACGCCGGTGACGCAAGAAATTCCCTGGAAAAAAAAAAAACAAACCAAAAAAAAAAGCAGCAGCTCGAGCAGGGAATTAACAGATCGGCCGAGCGGTTTGATCCTAAAAAAAAATAAAAACCAAAAAAACCAACCTCATCCAGGCTCCTGGAATCTTCCTTTGCTCCCACTTTTCCTCTCCAGGCGGGAATTCACAGGGAATTTCGCCCCTGGAAAAAGGGAAAGCAGAGCCGAGGGGAAAAGGAATTAAATCAGCTCCGTATGGAAGGGTTCGGGTTGTGGTTTGGGGTTTTTTTTTGTTTTGTTTTTTGAATTAGGATTCCAGTGAAAACACATGGAAGGAGCCGCAATTCCCAGCCGTGCGGAAAAGCACAGCGTGGGAGGAGCGGGGGGAGAGGAGAATCCCCCGGCCCCACTTTCCCCGCTGGTGGCTCGGCGGGAGCTCGGGAGCGGCGCCAGCGCCGGGTGATGGGCGGGCAGGGCCGGGGGGGGCGTCCCGGCCGCTGGAATCCCGGATTTCCAGGGAATTCTGGCACCCGGCAGGGTCGGCAATCCCGGGGATAAATGGGGATGGCACCTCCCAGCAGCGGGAATTGCAGGGGGGAAGGTTGAAATCGATGCTGGGAGATGCTCCCCAGCCGCTTCCAGATGGGAAAAATAAATCCCGGGAAAGGTTTGGTGGAGGTGGGAATTCCTGCCAGGCTGGCCCTGGGGGGAGGGGAGATGTCCCCGGTGTCACCAACCCCTCTGAGAAGAGGAGACCAGGGCCACCAACTCCTTTAGGGGAGGGGACCAGAGCCCGGAGATGTCCCTGGTGCCACCAACCCCAGTTTGGGGAGGGGACCGGTGCCCAGAGGTGTCCCCAGTGCCACCAACCCCAGCCTGGGGAGGGGACCAGAGCCACCAACCCTCTGTGGGGAGGGGACCAGAGCCCAGAGGCGTCCCTGGTGCCACCAACCCCAACTTGGGGAGGGGACCAGAGCCTGGAGGTGTCCCCAGAGCCACCAACCCTCTGTGGGGAGGGGACCCGTGCCCGGAGATGCCCCCGGTGCCACCAACCCCAGTTTGGGGAGGGGACCCTTGCCTGCAGATGTCCCCAGAGCCACCAACCCCAGCCTGGGGAGGTGACCTGTGCCCGGAGATGTCCCCGGTGCCACCAACCCCTGGCCAAACCCGCCAGCCCGGCTGCGCTCGCCCTTGGAGCCAACCCCCAAATTCCTCCTCTCCCTTCCCCCTCTCCCTCCCCCGCCCCCACCCTTTGGATCTCTCCAGGATTTTTCCGGACCAGCCCCCCCTCCCCTCCCCCCGCTCCCCCGATGGCAGCGCTAATGACAGCAGCGCTAATTACGGAGCTCCATTAACCCCGGGAGCAGCGCGGGGCCGCGGCCGGCCCTGACCGCGCCGCTTTGCCCTCTCTCCAAAACCCCTTTTTATTTCTTATTTATTTATTTTTTTTCATTTTTGTTCCTTGCTCGGCAAAACATCCACGAGCGATCGGCAACGCCCCGCGGAGAGCGCGGACCTTCCCGTAATTGCCCGTTCCGTCCTTCCCGGGGCTCTTAAAAGCTTTTCCGAGGAGGAGAAAGAACGGAGGAGAACAGAGGAGAACAGAGGAGAACAGAGGCTCCTTGTCAGCCGCCAGCCCTCACCGCCCGGCCTCGAAAACCCGGGATTTTCCAGAGGCTTCCCTGCCTGGAAAAGGGACCCAGAGGGAGGCGATGGGTGCCACCGACCCCAGACTGGGGAGAGAATCAGCGCCCAGAGGTGTCCCCAGTGCCACCGACCCCAGACTGGGGAGGGGATCAGTGCCCAGAGGTGTCCCCAGTGCCACCAATCCCAGTTTGGGGAGGGGACCTGGAGGTGTCCCCAGTGCCACCAACCACTCTGGGGAGGGGGGATTAACGCCTGGAGATGTCCCCAGTGCCACCAACCCCAAACTGGGGAGGGGACCAGTACCTGGAGGTGTCTCCAGTGCCACCAACCCCAAACTGGGGAGGGGACCAGTACCTGGAGGTGTCTCCAGTGCCACCAACCCCAAACTGGGGAGGGGGATCAGCGCCCAGAGGTGTCCCCAGTGCCACCAATCCCAGTTTGGGGAGGGGACCTGGAGATGTCCCCAGTGCCACCAACCACTCTGGGGAGGGGGGATTAACGCCTGGAGGTGTCCCCCGTGCCACCAACCCCAAATTAGGGAGGACATCAATGCCTGGAGATGTCCCCAGTGTCACTAACCCCAAAATGGGGAGGGAATCAGCGCCCAGAGGTGTCCCCAGTGCCATCAATCCCAGTTTGGGGAGGGGACCTGGAGATGTCCCCAGTGCCACCAACCTCAATTTGGGGAGGGGATCAATGCCTGGAGATGTCCCCCACGCCACGAACCCCAAATTAGGGAGGACTTCAATACCTGGACATGTCCCCAGTGTCACCAATCCCAAACTGGAGAGGGGGGATCAGTGCCCACAGATGTCCCCAGTGCCACCACCCTCTCCATGGGGTTCACATTCCCAACCCCATGAGGGGCTCAGGGCAGCGCTGGGGGTGGATTTGAAGGGAAAATTTCAGGAATATTCGGGGTGGGACTCCCACCCAGAACCCCTCACAGCCACACCAGGCATGGGCTGGAATTTCCTGGTGTGGATTCCAAAGGAGCTGGAGCAGCTCCAGGTGGGAACGACGGCCTGGGATGGCTTGGGGTCAGTGACAGCATCCCAGAGGGTTGGGAAGATGAACCCAAAGGTTTGGGAAGCTTTGGAAACACCCAGGGGTTTTTGGGATATTCCAGGAGCCTCATTGGCAATCACAGCCCTTGGGGCTGGAATGGCTTCAATCCCAACCCTTTTCCAACAGCTTCAATCCCAACCCTTTTCCAACAGCTTCAATCCAAACCTTTTCCAACAGCTTCAATCCAAACCTTTTCCAACAGCTTCAATCCCAACCCTTTTCCAACAGCTTCAATCCAAACCTTTTCCAACAGCTTCAATCCCAACCCTTTTCCAACAGCTTCAATCCAAACCTTTTCCAACAGCTTCAATCCCAACCCTTTTCCAGCAGCTTCAATCCAAACCTTTTCCAACAGCTTCAATCCCAACCCTTTTCCAGCAGCTTCAATCCAAACCCTCTCCAACAGCTTCAATCCCAACCCTTTTCCAGCAGCTTCAATCCAAACCTTTTCCAACAGCTTCAATCCAAACCCTCTCCAACAGCTTCAATCCAAACCTTTTCCAACAGCCTCAATCCCAACCCTTCTCCAACAGCTTCAATCCCAAATCTTTTCCAACAACTTCAATCCAACCCTTTTCCAACATCTCCAATCCCGACCCTTTTCCAGCAGCTTCAATCCCAACCCGTCCCCGGCAGCGCCTTCCTCGCGTGCCCGAGATCAAACGGCTGCTGACTCACAACGCCTCATTAGCGATTCGCCGGCAATTAATTCATCTCTTGATGCTGCTGGGCCGCTCCCGGCGGATTCGCATCCCTGGATCGGCGCCGATGGCAGCCCCGCACCCCCGGCCCTGCCAGGAACGCCCTGATAGGCCAAAAATCTGCATTTTTGCCTCGTTTTTCTGCATTTTTCATCATTTTCCCCACATTTTTCATCATTTTTCTGCTTCTCCAACCCCGACATTCCCAGCTCCAAGGATGATCCAAATCTGACCTTCCCAGCTCCAGGGCCCTGACCTCCCTCTTTGGATGCTGCAGCCCAACATTCCCAGCTCCAAGGGATTTTCCAACCCCGACATTCCCAGCTCCAGGGGATTCTCCAACCCCGACATTCCCAGCTCCAGGGGATTCTCCAACCCCGACATTCCCAGCTCCAGGGGATTTTCCAACCCCAACATTCCCAGCTCCAGGGGATTTTCCAGCCCTGACATTCCCAGCTCCAAGGATGATCCAACCCCGACATTCCCAGCTCCAGGGGATTTTCCAGCCCTGACATTCCCAGCTCCAAGGATGATCCAACCCCAACATTCCCAGCTCCAGGGGATTCTCCAACCCCAACATTCCCAGCTCCAGGGGATTCTCCAACCCCAACATTCCCAGCTCCAGGGGATTCTCCAACCCCGACATTCCCAGCTCCAGGGGATTCTCCAACCCCGACATTCCCAGCTCCAGGGAATTTTCCAGCCCTGACATTCCCAGCTCCAGGGGATTCCCCAACCCCAACCTCCCCCTCCGGATGCTCCATCCCCATTCCACACCCCTCAATTCCCAGCAGGATCCTCTTGGCAGGGTCAGGCACCTCCCCTGCAGCCCCTTCCCTGGTTTTTTTGGGGTTTTGGGATGGGAATTTCACTCCTGGAGAGCCACAAGCTCTCCCCTCCTCCCCTCCCCTCCAGCCACCCCCAATTTTCCATATTTTCCTGCCCTTCCTTTGTTCCGCCTCCTCCTTTCACACTTCCCACATGTTCCCCCCCAAAATGTCACTTCAGGAGAAGAAGAAGTTGGGCCCAGAACCCAAAAGACTCAAAAGCAGCAGCAGCAGGAAAAAAAAAACCAAAAACAACCCAAACCCAACCAGGATTATTTTTACCAGGAACGGGAACAATTCCCACCCCAATGATCAGCTCGGGGTTTTTTTGTTTTCCTTGCCAGGAGCAGCTCCCGGGGTGAGGGAGAGGGGCAAAACCAGCGAGGAAGGGGCAGAACTTCCCAGATTTTCGTGGGATTTTCCTGCTGGATCCAGCAGCTCCTCGATTCCTCTGGAGTGGTGGCACTTCCCATTTTTTTCTGGGGAAGATTTGGGGCTCTGTGGTGGGGGATGAGGGAATTGGGATCGTTCCCAGATTATCCCCGGAGCCAGGCGGTCTGAACCAGCTCCCGGCCATCCTGGATCCCTCTGGCATCATCCCTGGGGTCTCCTGGATGAAAGGGAGTGGGATGAGGGCAGCGGGATCCTCTCTGTGGGCTGGGAAAACGGGATGGGGTGGGGTGGGATGGGATGGGGTGGGATGGGATGGGATGGGATGGTATCAGTGGGATGGGATGGGATGAGCACAACGGGATTGGGGATCCAGGATGGGAGAGGCTGG
This sequence comes from Phylloscopus whistleri, assembly GCA_017589585.1. NCBI lineage: Eukaryota > Metazoa > Chordata > Aves > Passeriformes > Phylloscopidae > Phylloscopus > Phylloscopus whistleri. The sequence continues at coordinate 22,443 of JADMLD010001012.1, read as the reverse complement.
AGGGGCCACAGGCCCCCCAAAAAAACCACACTCTGCCTTCCCATGGAAATTCCAGGCTGGAAATACATTCCCAGTGCCTGGAGACCACCAGGGATGTTTCACCAAACTTGGATAACCCATTGCTGGTTCTTGGAATGTCAAACTCGAGCCCCTAAACCGGGATAACCCATTCCCAGTGCCTGGAGATCACCAGGGATGTTCCACCAAACCGGGATAACCCATTCCCAGTGCCTGGAGATTGTCAGTAATGATCCACTAAAATGGGATAACCCATTCCTGGTTCCTGGAGATCACCAGGGATGTTCCACCAGACCAGGATAACCCATTCCCAGTGCCTGGAATGTCAACCCCGAGCCCCTAAACTGGGATAACCCATTCCCAATTCCTGGAGATGGTCAGGGATGATCCATCAAACTGGGATAACCCATTCCTGGTGCCTGGAGACCACCAGGGATGTTCCACCACACTGGGATAACCCATTCCTGGTTCCTGGAGATGGTCAAGCATGTTCCACCAAACTGGGATAACCCATTCCCAGTGCCTGGAGACGGTCAGGCATGTTCCACCAAACCGGGATAACCCATTCCCAGTGCCTGGAGATTGTCAGTGATGATCCACCAAACCGGGATAACCCATTCCCAGTGCCTGGAGATTGTCAGTGATGATCCACCAAACTGGGATAACCCATTCCCAGTGCCTGGAATGCCAACCCCGAGCCCCTACACCGGGATAACTGAGGGTTCTACCTCCAAGGATCCCAAATCCCGGCTCATCCTTCCCTCCCTCCCCGTCCCCGCTCCCCCGCCCTGACCTCCCCGCTCCCGCTCTCTCCCGCGGCTCAGCACTTTTTCCATCTGAAATAAATGTTATTTTCTCCCCGGCCGGAGCCCAATTCATCTTCCTGTCAGGGGGAATCACGGCGAGAGGGCCAGAGCGGCGGCCGCCGAGTGCTTACACACGGAAAAACGGGATAACGCCGCTCCCAGAAATCCTCCCTGCTTAATCAGCCTCCAAGGCGGCCTGGCAGGGAATTTAACCGGAAAAAAAAATATAAAAAATAATAATAAAAAAAAATGAAATGGGAGGTGGAGAAAAGCGATTCCCTTCTCCGGCCTCTTTGGTTCTGGGAAAAACCGAAAATCCGGGAGATTTTTATCTTCCCGTAAAGTTTTATGGGAGCTGGCGGTGGGAGGGAGATCCAATTAAACTCCCCCCGATCCAATTAAATTCCCCCCGATCCAATTAAACTCCCCCTGATCCCACGCTCGGCCCCACGGCCCCCGAGGGAGGGATGGGGGTGACAAACGAGGGGAGATAAACGGGGGCAGAGCGGGAGGAGGGAGGGCACGGGGAAAAAAAAAAAAACAACAAAAAAACCCAAAAATGGGATTTAATTGGGAAATTAAATGCCTGGAAGTGGGGGTTCTGGCTCTCTGAAGCGGGAAAGTTGGGATTAAACACATCCAGGGATTTTCCTGCTGCCAGGTGGGGCCAGGGGTGCCCCAGGTGAGCTGAAGTTGTGTAATTAATGGATTCTTAATTAACGTCTTTGATAAAATTAGAGTTTCTGAGAGGCTGCGTTGGTGTCTCTGCCGGAGCAAACAAATCCAGGGATTTTGGGGAAGGAATTATCCAGCTGTGATAACGGATCCATGGCATTCCCAAATCCGGCCCCTCCTCACCCTCCATGGAAGATGGAGATCAGGGAACCATGGAATGCTTGGGAGGGACCTGAATCCCATCCAGTTCTGATCCCAGCACTTCCCACTCTCCCAGATTATCCCAGCCTGGCCTTGGGCACTGCCAGGGATCCAGGGGCAGCCACAGCAAATCTGGGAATTCCAGCCCAGCCCCTCCCCACCCTCCCAGGTAGGAATTCCTCCCCAAAATCCCAGAATTCCTTCCCCAAAATCCCATCTCACTGACCCCTCTGGCTCCGGGGAGCCATTCCCTGTGTCCTGGCCCTCCTACCCAGCACATCCCCGAATTCCAGCACCCACAGAGGGACGGGAAAACAAAAAAAATAACAAAACAAAACCCCGGAATGGTTCGGGTGGGAAGGAGCTCAAATCCCATCCCCTCCCAACCCCGACCCCTCCCCACCACCCCAGGCTGCTCCAGCCGGGCCCTGGGCACTCCCAGGCATCCAGGGGCAGCTCCTTTGGGGAATTCCACCCCAACCCCGCGCTCCAGCTTTCCCACAAAACCCCGGCAAGAGGCAAAACGAGGTGAATCCCCCCCAAAAAAGCCGCTGGGGGCCGGGAGCAGCTTCCCCTGCCATCCACGTGCTCCCCTCCGGTTCCTGGGAGCGGAGCTGAGCCTGGCCCTGAGCAGGAGCTGCTGCTTTTAATTCCCTTCCCACTGAGTCACCCTCCCTCCCCTTCCCCTTCCCCGATCCGCACTCCAACGCACCGCAGCTATTTTGACACGCTGAGCAAATATCAATTAATTCGCCTCTCGGAGAGGAGAAAGAAAAAAAAAAAACAAAAAAAACCCCAACCAAACCCATGAAACACACACAAAAAAAAAAAAAGCGCCCTGAAAAGAAAAGCTTAATTGAAAAAAATAAAATAAAATGATCCGGGGCCAGATCCTGGCGTTTGCCCAAGGCAGCCGCGGTTCCCAGCTCCGCCTTTCCCCGAGCGCCGCGGATTTCGCGGCTCCCCCCGAGGAAAAGCTTTCTCTGGAGGAGCTGCGTGAGTCACCCGAGCCAGGACGGGGGGGAAAAGGGGGGGAAAGAGGCACTTCCAGAAGGGTCTGGGGTCGGGGAGGTCATGGGAGGACCCCAGAGCCGGGACCCACCCCGAGGCTGCGGGGAAAGGAGGAGGAGAGGGATTTGGGGGGCAGGGATTGTTGGGTTCCTCCCCAAACAGCCCCAAAAAACCCCCAAATCTGCCCAGGCAGGAATTCCTGCCCAAAATCCCAGAATTCCTTCCCAAAATCCCAGAATTCCTGCCCCAAATCCCATCTCACTGACCCCTCTGGCTCTGGGGAGCCATTCCCTGTGTCCCGGCCCTCCTGCCCAGCTCATTCCCGGATTCCAGCACCCACAGAGGGATGGGAAAACAAAAAAACACAAACAACTGGAATGGTTCGGGTGGGAAGAGGCTTTGAATCCCATCTCATCCCTGCCATGGGACGCATTCCATGAGCCCAGGTTATCCAGGGATGGCGCAGCCACAGCTTCCCTGGGAGTTCCAGCCCCTCCCCACCCTCCCAGACAGGAATTCCTTCCCAAAATCCCAGAATTCCTTCCCAAAATCCCAGAATTCCTCCCCAAAATCCCAGAATTCCTGCCCAAAATCCCAGAATTCCTGCCCCAAATCCCGTCTCACTGCCCCCTCTGGCTCTGGGGAGCCATTCCCTGTGTCCCGGCCCTCCTGCCCAGCACATCCCCGGATTCCAGCACCCACAGAGGGACGGGAAAACAAAAAAAAAAACAAAACCCAAAAACAAAACCCTGGAATGGTTTGGGTGGGAAGGAGGTCCAGGAATTGGGGGTCCCAGCAGCTTTTGTGGGCCCCGCATCCCCCGCCAGGAGCGGCAGGAATTCCGTGGGAACAAACCGGCCCCGAATCCCCCGCAGGAGGACGGGGCTGAGTCAATCACGGGCTTTGACTCACGGAGTTATTTCGTCGTTCAAACGCAATTAACTGACGAGTCCCGCCTTTGCCCGGGGGGCTTTTCCTCCGTCAGCGGCACCCCCAGGGGCTCCCGGCCCTCCCTCCTGCCCTGCGGGGTTGTTGGAGCAGCGAAAAGGCACCGGGAATGGGAATTCCGGAGTGGGAATGGAGCTGGAATCCCATCCAGCCCTGATAACGGATCCGTGGAATTCCCAAATCCGGCAGCCCGGCCCCTCCTCACTCTCAGTGGGAGGTGAGGATCAGGGAACCGTGGAATGCTTGGGAGGATCCTAAATCCCATCCAGTTCCAATCCCAGCACCTCCCACTCTCCCAGATTATCAATTCTGGAGTGGTTGGGGTGGGAATGGAGCTGGAATCCCATCCAGCCGTGGTAACAGATCCATGGAATTCCCAAATCCGGCAGCCCGGCCCCTCCTTACCCTCCATGGAAGGTGAGGATTAGGGAACCGTGGAATGCTTGGGAGGGACCTGAATCCCAACCAGTTCCGATCCCAGCACTTCCCGCTCTCCCAGATTATCCCAGCCTGGCCTTGGGCACTGCCAGGGATCCAGGGGCAGCCACAGCAAATCTGGGAATTCCAGCCCAGCCCCTCCTCACCCTCCCAGGCAGGAATTCCTTCCCAAAATCCCAGAATTCCTTCCCAAAATCCCAGAATTCCTTCCTAAAATCCCATCTCACTGATCCCACTGGGCCACCCTTCCCTTATCCCAGGCGATTCCAGGCCTGGGACGCTTCCAAGAACGTGATTTTCTCCAGGAATCTCCCCAAATCCCATCCCTGTGGCACTGGGAAACCATTTCCCCTCATTTGCTGCTAAACCCCGACCACCCCACAAAAAAAAAAAATAAAAAAAAAAACACTAAAAAAAAAAAAACTAAAAAAAAACTTAAAAAAAACCACAAAAAAAAACCCAAACAAAAAAAAAAAATAAACACAAAAAAAAAAAAAAACCACCAAAAAACAAAAAACCACCTGCGGTGGGAAAAGGGGAATTAAAAAAAACCAAACCCACACCCCCAAAAAAATCTGTTCACGCTCCGACACCCCTAATTAGGGCCGCCCGTGGAGCAGCAGCAGCAGCAGCAGCAGCGATTCCGGATCCCGAGGAAAAGGCAGGACGCGCCAGACTCGCCGTATTTTTAACCCCACACCTCCCACACCCCGGCCCTCCCCGCCCTGCGCTCCTCGCAGCTGCCCCCGAGCCGGGAAACGTCAGCGAGGAGCCGGGAGCGGGGAAAGGTTACCCGAGCTGTCAGGAAGGGTTTTTTTTCCCCTCTCCCGGAGCCGGGGGAGCGGCGGGATGCGCTCGGTGCCGGCGCTGAGGAGGAGCCGCCGGGGCTGAGGCTGAGCGCCGGTGACACCGGGGACGGGCGGGCCGGTGGCGGCGGCGGAGCCCCGCGGTGCCCGCAGGGGTTGTCCCGGCTCTCTGGAGCTGAGAACGTTCCAAAAGCTCCGGTTTGGAGAGGGGACTCCCCGCGGGTTCGGGAGGTGTCCTGGCTGGGTGTTTTGTGGAGCAAGGAGGGAGGATTTGGGTCGGGCTCCCGTTAAAAAAACGCTTGTTGCTCCGTTTCAGGAATTTTGTTTTCCCTTCAATCGAAATACCCCGGAGCAGGAATTGGTGGTTTTGTGTGATAACGAAATAGGAGAGAGAAAATGGATCTTGGGATGGTTTGGGTTGGAAAGGACCCAAAATCTCACCCAGCCCCACGGGCAGGGACGGCTCCCACCATCCCAGGAGGCTCCAAACTCAGGGAGGGGTGTCCCAGGAGCAGCTGGGACGAGGAATTTGGGATGCTGGGGGATGAGAAGCTCAGTTTGACAACAGAGTCCTGGGATGAGCAAAATCCTGGAGTTGTTGGAGCAGGGAAGGCTCCAGGGAGAGCTCAGAGCCCAAAGGGGCTCCAGGAGAGCTGGAGAGGGGCTGGGGACAAGGGCTGGAGGGACAGGACACAGGGAACGGCTCCCACTGGGAATGGGGAGATTTAAATGGGATCTTGGGCAGGAATTCCTGGCTGGGCTGGAATTCCCAGATTTGCTGTGGCTGCCCCTGGATCCCTGGCAGTGCCCAAGGCCAGGCTGGGATATCCTGGGGCAGCGGGAGGTGCCCCTGGCTGGAAGAGGATGGGATCCGTGGTCCCTTCCCACCCCAACCCCTCTGGAATTCCACGATTCCACGATTCTCCCTGAGCTCTGGGCACCCAGGCCCCACCTCCCTTCCCCAGATCCCGTCTCTCCAGGCACAGGGAGCGACTCCTGGGCTCCGTTCCTGCTCCCGTTCCCGGCTTTGGGAGCCGTGGGCAGCTGTGATTTCCCAGCTCCGTTTCCCACACGGCGCAGGTGGTGCCAGGGAGGATCAAGGATAAACAGGGATAAATACACACGGGATCCGGGAGCCACGGCCCCCAGGCTCTGCAGGGTCACCAAACCCAGCAGTTAATCCTGTCCTAAACCATCCAGAATAAACTCAGCACCAAACCCAGCATTTAAACCTGTCCCAACCCATCCAGAATAAACTCCAATAACCAAACCCAGCATTTAAACCTGTCCTATCCCATCTAAAATAAATCCCAGTAACCAAACCCAACGTTTAAACCTTTCCCAACCCATCCAGAATTAAACCCAGCACCAAACCCAGCAGTTAAACCTGTCCCAACCCATCCAGAATAAACTCCAATAACCAAACCAGCATTTAAACCTTTCCTATCCCATCCAAAATAAACCCCAATAACCAAACCCAGCAGTTAAACCTGTCCTAACCTGTCCAAAATAAATCCCAATAACCAAACTCAGCATTTAAACCTTTCCTATCCCATCTAAAATAAATCCCAGTAACCAAACCCAACACTTAAACCTTTCCCAACCCATCCAGAATTAAATCCAGCACCAAATCCATCATTTAGACCTGTCCTATCCCATCCATTAAACCCAAATAACCAAACCCAGCAGTTAAACCTGTCCTAACCTGTCCAAAATAAATCCCAATAACCAAACCCATCATTTAAACCTTTCCTAACCCATCCAGAATTAAACCCAGCACCAAACCCAGCAGTTAAACCTGTCCCAATCCATCCATTAAACCTCAATAACCAAACCCAGCATTTAAACCTGTCCTAAACCATCCAGAATTAAACCCAGCACCAAACCCAACATTTAAACCATCCAGAATAAACCCCAATAACCAAACCCAGCATTTAAACCTTTCCTATCCCATCCATTAAACCCCAATAACCAAACCCAGCAGTTAAACCTGTCCTAACCTGTCCAAAATAAACCCCAATAACCAAACCCAGCATTTAAACCTTTCCTATCCCATCCATTAAACCCCAATAACCAAACCCAGCATTTAAACCTGTCCTAACCCATCTAAAATAAATCCCAGTAACCAAACCCAGCATTTAAATCTGTCCTAAACCATCCAAAATAAACCCCAATAACCAAACCCAGCAGTTAAACCTGTCCTAACCCATCCAGAATTGAACCCAACACCAAACCCAGCATTTAAACCTTTCCTATCCCATCCATTAAACCCCAATAACCAAACCCAGCAGTTAAACCTGTCCTAACCTGTCCAAAATAAACCCCAATAACCAAACCCAGCAGTGAAACCTGTCCTAACCTGTCCAAAATAAACCCCAATAACCAAACCCAGCGTTTAAACCTGTCCTAACCCTGCCCCACTCCTCCACAAGGCAGCCCAGGAGCCAAACCTGACATTTAAATTTAGATTACCCCCGGCTCCCATCTCTGATTATTTTTAATTCCTTTTTTTTTTTTTTTCCATTTCTGCTACCGGAGACTTTCTCCTTTTGTTGGGAATTAATTTGCTCTAATTTAGGGAAGCGTTTTTGATTGCTTTTGATTAAGTTTAACAAGCAGGGAGGAGGGAAAAAAAAAAAAAAAAGAAAAAGAAAAAGAAAAGCTGCAGCTTTAGACATCAAAGCAAACAAATCCTTGGGCTGGGCTTAATTAATAACGGCTGGCACTCCCCGAACAGGGAATTTATCCATTATGGAACAAGAAATTCCATGTTGGAGTCATTAATCCACGGGAAAACACGGCCTGGGCAAATCCACGGATTTCTGGGAGGTGAAGGTGCATATTGGTTTAAAATTCTGGGATTTGGGGGATGCTCAGGAGGTCGAAAAATGGGAATTTTCCATCGGAGGGGAGAAAAGTCAGGCCTGGCTCCTGCTGGAAGGACAGAAATTCCCGGTTTTTCCTCTCCCCTGCAATATCCATGGATCCAATTTTTAACTCCCAGAGCAGGGCAGGGCGGGATTCCAGGCTCAGTCCTGCTCCAGCAGCTTCCCCCAGGACCCACCCCGGGATGCTCCATCCCACTCCCATCCCATCCCATCCCCGCCGGACTCAGGTCCCATCTCCCCCTTGTTTTTCCCAACTTCCATGATCCCTTGGAATGCTGGGGGGGCCTTTCCAGGGGGAAACCCAACGGCTCCCTCGGCTCTTTCCCTGTGTTCCTCTCCCTCACCACTTCAGCAGGTGGAAAATCCCCTTCAAACACTCCAAGGAATCCCTAAAATCCCTTTCAAACACTCCAAGGAATCCTGAAAATCCCTTTCCAACACTCCAAGGAATCCTGAAAATCCCTTTCCAACACCCCAAGGAATCCCGAAAATCCCTTTCAAACACTCCAAGGAATCCCCAAAATCCCTTTCAAACAATCCAAGGAATCCCCAAAATCCCTTTCAAACACTCCAAGGAATCCCTAAAATCCCTTCCCAACACCCCAAGGAATCCCGAAAATCCCCTTCAAACACTCCAAGGAATCCCAAAAATCCCTTTCAAACAATCCAAGGAATCCCAAAAATCCCTTTCAAACACTCCAAGGAATCCCCAAAATCCCTTTCAAACAATCCAAGGAATCCCGAAAATCCCTTTCAAACACTCCAAGGAATCCCTAAAATCCCTTCCCAACACCCCAAGGAATCCCGAAAATCCCTTCCCAACACCCCAAGGAATCCCAAAAATCCCTTCCCAACACCCCAAGGAATCCCGAAAATCCCTTTCCAACACTCCAAGGAATCCTTAAAATCCCTTTCCAACACCCCAAGGAATCCCCAAAATCCCCTTCAAACACTCCAAGGAATCCCCAAAATCCCTTTCCAACACCCCAAGGAATCCCCAAAATCCCTTTCCAACACCCTAAGGAATCCTGGCACCACACCCAGGCCTTCCAAGAGATTCATTCCCGATTTTCAACCCGGGAGAGGGAAACCACGGATCCCTTCACGTGCTGGGGAATTTGGGACGGCAGCCGGGAGAATTTGGGATAAATCCCGGGAAATCCGAGCCTGTGGGATGAGGATGGATCGAGGGAGGAAATTTTTTATTCCACAGAAGGAATTTTCGGTGTTTTTTATTTTTTTAATTCAGGGAATCGGGGGGAAAAAAACAGGGAGAGAGGGAACGGGAGGAATGGAAGAGGGAGAGGGGGAAGGAAAAGGAGATGAAAAAAAGAAACCAAACAACAACAACAAAAAAAAATTCCCAAATCCACCCGAGCGGAGGCTCCAAAACAAATTAACGTTGCCACGGCAACCGGGGGGTGTGTGGGCAGCGCCGAACGCACGGAATTAAAAACCGGCGTCATGTTCAGCGCTTAATTAAACCCCGGCCCAGCGCTGCCTCCCCGGGACGCCGGGAATTATTCGGGAATTGTTCGGGAATTATTGGGGATGACACCTCCGCACCGCCGGGCGCGGGGCTGGGAACATCCCAAATCCCCGGGATCTGATTCCCAGTTGGAATTGCTCGACCCCCCCGGCCCCGTCCAGGCACAGGGAGGGGTTGGGAGCAGATCCAGGGAGGGAAATTCCAAGGTTTTCTCCCCCCGCTCCTTTCCCGCTTCCCATGATTTTCTCCGGGGTCATCCAGAGGAGCCCCGGGGGCCGCGGGGCTGGCGGGGACAGCGGAGCCCTTGTTCCTCCTCCGGGATCATCCCGGGGCCGCTGGAAAATGCGGCCTTTGTGCCCCCAGCCCTGGGAATGGGGCCGGGAGAATTCCTGGAGCTTCGGGGATCCAACCCCCATTTGTCAGGAAAAACAGGGAGCGGGGACCAGCTCAGCGCCTGCCCTGGAGGGGAAATTCACTCTTTGGGGAAGGAATTTTCCACGCTGCTGCCCCCGGGATGCTCCGGGGGTTTGATCCCATCAGCTTTTCCATGCGCGGGGTTTGGAAAATCCGTGCTGGAGCCACCTGTGACTTCCCCCAGCTCCCGGTTTAAATCCTCCTCGACATCCCGGCTGCTTCCATAATGAACATCCAGGCAGGGAAGCGGGGCCGGGGCTCATTTTCACCCACCGAGCCTAATTAACGCAGGCAAAGAGGCCGGGCTAATTCCCGAATAATTCCGGAATAAATTCAGGGAAAGGCTCCCTCAAGGAGAGGCTGGGGCAGAGCTTTTTCCCGGTTTTTTCTCAAAAGGCGCCCAAAAATCCCAAGGAATCGGGAGGCAGCGCCCCGGGCCCGTGGGAGGTGTCCCTGCCCCTGGCAGGGGTGGGATGAGAGGAGCTTCAAGGTCTCTCCCAGCCCGTGGATCTGTGAATTTTTCTCTCCTGGAAAAGGCTGCCGGCTGTGCCCCCCGCGCCCACGCCGGGGGGGAACGTCCCAGCTGGCGGGGAATTCCGGGATTCCCTTTATTTAACCCCGGGGGCTGCTCCTCGTCTCCGTGGATTTCTTCCCCCGAGGCCGAAGGTGGAACGGGAGAACTTCCGTGGTTGTCACTTCTTTTTTTCCTGTTTTTTGGGGTTTTTTTCCTGTTTTTTTGGGGGGTTTTTTTGTTGTTTTTTTTTTTTTTTGGGTTTTTTTGTTTGTTTGTTTGTTTGTTTTGGTTTGGTTTGGTTTTTTTGGTTTGGTTTGGTTTGGTTTGGTTTTGGTTTTTGTTTTCGTTTGGGTTTTTCCAAGGAGCCTCCGGACAGGGATTTTGCTGGAATTTACTGGGATTGAAACCTCCCCCACTGGTCTGTCCTGCAAAGATTTTGGGAGAGAAGATGGTGGGGATTTTTGGAATGATTTGGGAAGCCTTGGAATGCTTAGGGAATCAGGCAGCTCCAGCTCTGACATCCCCCACTATCCCAGATCCAGGGGGATCCCAGCTCCTCTGGGAATTCCAGCCCAGAATTTATTCCGGAATTATTCGGGAATTATTGGGAATTATTCCTTCTCAAAATCCCACCCATCTGGCATTGGGAAACCATTCCCTGTGTCCTGTCCCTCCCTCCATCCCTTTTCCAGCTCTCCTGGATCCCCCTGGATGAAAAACCAAAGAGCTGCCGACCCTCCCAGCCCTCTCCCACATTTTTCCCCTTTTTCCTTGGATTTTCAGGACTCGGAGCTGCCGGGAGAAACCCCAGAACACCAAGACCCCCCCAGCCCAGCAATGAATCAATCCAAATTTTCCACAAAATTCTTCCTTCCCCCCCTCCCAAGGTTTGAGGCTCCCTCCTGACGTCTTCCCAGATTTCTCCTCCGAGGATCCTCTATTTTTAAAACCCTCCCTGAAACCCTTTTCCGTCTATTTTTTCCCTCCCTGCTCCCACTGCTTGGCATTTCCTCCGAGGAGCACGGGGACTTTTTATCTGTTCCAAAAACCTGGATGCAAAAAAAAAAACCCAAAAAACCCCCAAAAAACCCCAAAAAACCCCAAAAAACCCCAAAAACCCTCCTGGAATATTTCCTTTGGAAGGGCCCGGCTGGGATTTATGGCCCCAGACGCAGGGAGAAGGAATAAAAACACCTGGAGAGGCAAAAAAATTCCTGAAGGAGGCAAAAATTCACAATTCCCGTCACCTCTGAGTGTTCCTGGCTGCATGGCCAGGAGGGAAAAGCTTGGGAATTCCTGTGGAATATTCCAGGCAATGCTTTGCTCTCCAGAGAGGTTTGAATGGATTTTAATTCCCCTTGGAAATTGGTGCTGCCAGGAAGGGCTGGGAACGGGAGATTCCAGCTGGGAAACTGAGGGAATCCATGGAATTCATGGAATTATCCGTTGTCCTTGGAGGGTTTGAGGGAGTTTTGGCGCAGGGTGGGAAGAGGCACCACCAAACGACCCCAGGGACACAAAACATCCCTTTAAACTCCCCCAATATTCCAAATTATCCCTCAAAAAAAAAAAAAAATCCTCATTTCCCAGCAGCTCCTCCTCAGAGCAAACCCCCTGTGACATTCCCACCCCAGCTGATCCATCCTAAAAAAAACCCCAAAACTCCCTTTTTTCCCCCCAAACCCAACATTCCAAGGACAGGAGGGCGATGCCAAACTGGAATTTTGGAGCATTAATCAGGATTTATCCTCTGCTTTATCCCAGGAAGGAAAAACTCTCCCGGGAAAAAGCTTCAGTGAATTTTTTTTTTCCCCATTATTATTTTATGCCACATCCCGAAAAAAAAAAAAATTAAAAAAATAAAAAATTGTGTTTTCAGCACTTTCTCCTATCGGGAAAGTAATTGAGTGCAAATGAAGAGGGAATTATCTCCGGAGTTAATTATCCATCCCGCCAGCCGGGGTTTAACATCCCGGCCTTTCCCACTTCCCCACAAAGCCTGGGAATTCTCCTCTCCCGTAATTAACGCGCTGGGAATGGGGTGGGGGAAGCACCGGGGGCAGGGTTTGGGTGGAATTGGGGAGATTTTGGGGAATCTGAGCGAGGAGGGGGTGGGAACGGCCCAGGGCGGTGCTGGGATCGCCATTCCCGGAGGGAATACTGGAGAAAAACCCATTCCCTGTGCTGGAATTGCCATTCCCAGTGCTGGAATCTCCATTCCTGGAGGGAATATTGGAGAAAAACCCATTCCCGGTGTTGGGATCACCATTCCTGGAGGGAATATTGGAGAATAACCCATTCCCAATGCTGGAATTGCCATTCCTGGAGGGAATATTGGAGAAAAACCCATTCCCAATTCTGGAATTGCCATTCCTGGAGGGAATATTGGAGGAAAACCCTTTTCCCGGTGCTGGAATCGCCATTCCTGGATGGAATAATGGTATCCCTATTCCTGGAGGGAATATTGGAATTGCCACTCCTGGAGGGAATATTGGAGAAAAAACCCATTCCCAGTGCTGGAATCACCGTTCCTGGAGGGAATATTTGAGGAAAACCCTCTTCCAGGGCTGGAATGGCCATTCCTGGAGGGAATATTGGAATCGCCATTCCTGGAGGGAATATTGGAGAAAAAACCCATTCCCAGTACTGGGGTCGCCATTCCCAGAAGGAATATTGGAGAAAAACCCATTCCCGGTGCTGGAATTGCCATTCCTGGCTGGAATTTGAAAGTTGAAGTTCTTGGACATTAGAATTCCCAAAATACCACAAAAAAAAAAAAATGGGGCAAAAAAAAAGACTGGGAATTGCTGAATTCCAACCCAAATCTTGGAATTCCTGCAGCTCCCGTTTTCTTCCCCCCTCCCCAGTCGGATATCAGGATTTTTATGGAATCTTGGATTTTGGGGCTGTTTCATTCCTTGGTTCGTTCTCCTTGGTTTATTTTGGTTTTGTTCTTTTTTTTTTCTTTTGTTTTTCCATTATAGACATCATTAAAAAAAATAAATTTTCCGAGAATACATTTGGAAGTTGTTGTGGGAATTGGAGGAATTTAAAAAAAAAAAAAAAAGAAGGAAAATAAAGGGGAAAAAAATGGGAATTAAAAAGCCACAGGATGGGTAGGGTGATGTATATGGGAATATCCATGGGTTATATGTATACAGGAAATAAAGTGGAGAGGGAAAATAGGGAATTCCGACCCTGGATGGGTCAAAATCCGCTCCCAAGCCAAATTCCAAATCCAAAAAAAAAAAAAAAAAAAAAAAAAAAGGAAAATGGAACCTCACCCCCTGGAAGGATTGAAAACATCAGCACAACCTCACACGTTTCACACCGGTTTCTTTTCTCTTCCATCCGGAAACTCTCCGGGGGAAAAATCCCGACCAAAATCCCCCCCCAAAAAATAAAAACCAAACGGGAAGAGCTCCGAGAGTCCCCTCCGGGCGCCTTCGTCCTCCGGGATCTTCCCAGGCGGGATCCTCGTCGTGCCAGTGCGAAGAATCCCAAAATTCACTTTTGCCAAAGCTTTTTCTCCGACCTTTCCTTTCCCTCCCCGGTGCCGCCGGGCAGCTCCAGACCCCCATTCCAGGCCCCATTCCAGGCCCCATTCCGGGGAGTTTTCCCAGGAAAACCAACCCAGGAAGGACCAAGACCAAAAAAATAATAATAAAAAAAAAAAAATTGGGGAAAAAACCGGAAAAGTAGGAAGAAAAACCACCAAAGTTGTTTTTTTTTTTTTCCCAGCGCGGCAAAGCGTCCTCCTGCCCCTCCGGAGCTCGGCTTTTTCCCGGGATTGGGGAGCGTCCCCGGCTCTGGTGGCACTGGTGGCACTGGTGGCACTGGTTTGGTGGCGCTGGCCCCGAGCGTCCCCGTCCCCTCCTGCCCCTCTCTAGAGCCCCAGCGCCGGGAGCAGGACGGGCACCAGGAGCAGGATCCGCATCTCCCGCGGCTGCCGGCCGCTCCCCGCCTTGGGATCCGTGAAGGTTTTCTGCTCCGGCATCACCTCCGTGGTCAGCTGGGCCTGGGGAGGGAAAGGGAATTTTGGGAAAAGCGTCCCAAAGTTGGGGAAAACACCTGCGGGAGGTCGTTTCCCAAGGTGTTTTGGGAAAGAATTCCCAGCCCCCCGGGTGTCCCAGGTACCTCGGAGTAGCACAGGCTCTGCTCCTTGGATTTGTTGGGCTTCGGGCCTTGCTCCTGGCGGGAGGAATTGGGAATGGTGAGGGTGGGAATGTGCCCCCCCCGGAGCTGGGAGGTTTGGGGGGTTTCCCTGTGGGAATCAGCTGGGAGATTCGGGAAAGGCTCCACAGGCAGCTCAGGGGCTTCATTGGATCCTGCCTCGCTCCCAGTGTGATCCTGCTGGGAATCCTGCCGGGAACCCTGGGACACCCCACCGGTCCCCATCCCGCTCCTCTGCACTCCTGGAACATCCCCAGCCATTCCCAATCCCATTTCCCTGATTTCCTGGAACACCCCCAGGCCATTCCCAATCCCATTTCCCTGATTTCCTGGATCACCCCCAGGCCATTCCCAATCCCATTTCCCTGATTTCCTGGAACACCCCCAGCCATTCTCAATCCCAATCCCAATCCCATTTCCCTGCACTCCTGGAACACCCCCAGGCCATTCCCAATCCCATTTCCCTGATTTCCAGGAACACCCCCAGGCCATTCCCAATCCCATTTCCCTCCCATTCGTTTTCCACCCACGGAGCAAAACACGAATGCCCAATCCCATCCTTGGCAAGACAAGACGGACTTTCCAGATTTTCCCAAAAACCCCACAGAATTCCAGCTCCCAAACGAGGAGAAGCCATGGAAAACTCCCCACTTTGGGAGTTTTCCAAATCCACTTTGGGGGAGTTTTGGGTGTTTTTTGGGATGCTCTGGGTGCTCCCATCCCACTCCTATTCCCAGGGCAGATCCTCAGCTCCCGGAAGGGGATTTTCCTTGCCTCAAAGCCCAGAAAAGCTTTTCCAGGATTTTTTTTTTTGGTTTGGTTTGGGTTTTTTGGGGGGTTTTTTGGGGTTTTTGGGGGTTTTGGGGGGTTTTTTGGGGGGTTTTTTGGGTTTTTTTGGTTTTTTTTTTTTTTGCAGGATGCTTCACCCTCCCTGCAGCCAAACCTCAGCTCCAGGCTGGGAACGGCAGAACCCCAAAAACCCGCTCCTTGCCCCCGGCCAGCCTCTCCAGGGGCCGCACCTGGAGGGAGGTGCAGGTGCTGATGACGGCGCCGTCGTAGGCGGTGTTGCTGTCGTTGACATCGTCCGGCGGCAGCGCCGGGCTCTTCTCCGCCTTGGGAAGCGCCGTCACCGCCGGGTTGGGATTTTTGGGAGCCAGGTTGACGTCGGTGCCGTTCCCGAAAGCTTGGATGGCGTTTCCTGGGAGCGGGAGAGGTTTTTAGGAAGGGCTGGGGGGGATGGCAGGAGAGGGTGAGAGGGGCGGGGAGGAGACGGGGATTTTTCTCTTACGGAGACAGGGGTTCTCCGTGAAATCCCGCAGGAACCTCTCGCACTCCTCCTCCATGTTCCCGCTGCCTCTGCAGGAGCACCAGGGCGAGATGGTGATGCTGGTGGTGCTGGCGTCCACGTAGTTGGGGGTGATGTCAAAGCCTGGCCAGGAGGAGGAGGAGGAGGAGGGGAAGGGGGATTTGTGGGGGTGGGCAGAGCCCCGGTGGCTCTGCCTTGGAGGGAGCCTTGCTGGGGAGTTCAGAAGAATTTCGCAACCCCCCCCAGACCCCTAAGGTAACAAAGCAAGCCCTCTTGTCACCGGGACTTTTCTGAAAACCCACAAGCCCCCTCGGGATCTCATGTAGATCTGTTGTAAACGATTGGCCTTGTGCACTTTCCCCCTCCCACCGGTTTTCCTATAAAACCCCCAAAAGTTTCCCTGATCCCCGGGGCACCTCGTCCTTGGCTCTGCCTTGGAGAGAGCCTTGCTGAGGAGTTCAGAAGAATTTCGCAACCCCCACCCAGACCCCTAAGGTAACAAAGCAAGGGCGACCTTTCCGAAGACCCACAAGTCCCCTCGGGATCTTATGTAGATCTGTTGTAAACAATTGACTTTGTACCCTTTCCCCCTCCCACCGGTTTCCCTATAAAATCCCCTAAAATCTCCCTGATCCCTGGGGCACCTCATCCTCGGCTCCCTTCGCTGATGCCTTTGCAATAAAGCCACTCCTGAGGAACTGCCAAAACGAGACCCTCTCTCTCTCTCTCATCCCAGGCTATAGGAGGAGCGAATCTCACAGGGGCAGGAGCTGAGGAAATCACTGAGCTGAAACCACCAGAGCCGAATCTGAGCTGAAACCACCAGAGCCGAATCTGAGCTGAAACCACCAGAGCCGAATCTGAGCTGAAACCACCAGAGCTGAATCTGAGCTGAAACCACCAGAACTGAATCTGAGCTGAAATCACCAAAGCTGAATCTGAGCTGAAACCACCAGAGCCGAATCGCTGCTCTGCCCCCCTGCTCTCTGCCAGATGAAGGAATGCTTCGGCCCCCTGACCAGCTGTCTTCCAGGAGATGCTTTTTGGGGTGGCTCAGCCTCCTCAGGTCCGGAGCTGCAGACCCCCCCACCAGCTGGAACAGGGGATGAAATCCCGGCGGGAAAAGCCGCTCCCCATCCCCGGCCCCCGGCACTCACCGATCAGCCCCGCGTAGGAGCCCAGGCAGGCCTGGAAGTTGTCCCCGGGACAGCTGGTCAGGGACTGGAAGGTGGCCTGGCAGTTGGCGTGGAAGTCGGCCAGCCGGGATCTGGAGAGAGGGAAAAGCGGGAAAACAACGGGAATGTCGGCGCCGCTTCCATCCCGGGGTGACTCCACAAGAAGCAGGAATTTTTAAATGTAGTGGAAGTGCCCTCATTCCCAACATCCCCACACAGGCTGGGAATTCCGGGGCGATTCTCCAGCTGGGTTATCCCAGGGCTCCCAAGAGGATTCAGGATCCCGGGAACACCTCAGATCCCAACAAACAGCAACATCGCATCCGGAATCTCCTGGGGCAGGGGTGGAACTGGGGTGGGAGGGTGGGGAAGGAGAAAGAGCTCGGGATGAAGCAGAAATTCCAGGGAATATCAGGATTCTCTGCAGCTCTGCCATGGCACCTGAGGCGGGGAGGAAACTTCCTCCCTCTCCTTCTTCCCGGAAATAAAACCCCCCCATCCCCGGGGGCGTCGATTCCGTGTTTATTTTCCTTCCTTGTGACTCAGCCCATGGAAAACTCCCCACTTTGGGAGTTTCCCAAATCCGCTTTGGGGGAGTTTTGGGTGTTTTTTGGGAGGCTCTGGGTGCTCCCATCCCACTCCTATTCCCGGGGCAGATCCTCAGCTCCCAGAAGGGGCTTTTCCTTGCGCAAAGCCCAGAAAAGCTTTTCCAGGATTTATTTTTTTTTTTTGGGTTTTTTTCTTTTGGAGGGCTGCTTCACCCTCCCTGCAGCCAAACCTCAGCTCCAGGCTGGGAATGGCAGAACTCCAAAAACCTGCTCCTTCCCCCCAGCCAGCCTCTCCACAGAGAGAGACAGAAAGGAATAAAACTTTCCGACAGCCTTTTCCTCTCTCCCCAAATCCGAGGCGAAGGGGACGTCAACTCCCCGCAGGAAAATTTGTCACCGCCGCTCCCCTGGGGCTCTGCTCCCGTCCTCCCGGGCCAACCTCATCCCTTTCACAAGCCGTGAGCGTGCAGCTGGGAAATCCTTCAGGAACATCCAAGCCAGATGTCACTCTCTCTCCCCCGCTGGCTGGGAGCCGCCGGGGTGGGATTCGCTGCCAGGAGCGAATTTTGGCTCCTGAGGGCTCCCAAGAAATGAAAAACAGAGGGAAGGGAGAAGGAGCCAAGTCCATCTCAGCGAGGAAGGAGGAGGGATCGGTGCCAAATCGCTGCTGGCAGCCAGAGGAGGCAGGTGGGGATGGAACTGGAAAAGTTGGGAAGAGCTGGGCTGGCTCTGGGTGAGGAGGATTTTCCTCAGAGTTACCCCAGCCCCCAAAAAAATGATCCCCAAAGGAGTGGGAAAGGGATTAAAATGATTAAATTTTGATATCCAGTCAGAGCTCCTGTCCCAAAGCCACTCCAAGGGGTGGGGACACAGTTTGGGGTTTCTAAACTGCTCCTCTTGCTGGAGAAGTGCCAGGAAAGGCAGAGAAAGGGTTAACAGGCCCTGCTCCCAAATCCAGGCACTTCCCAAAGATCCCAGACTCCAATATCCTGAATTTGGGGGGATTTTATTCCGTATCTGTATCCCCAGTGCAAAAATCCCAAATTCAGAGGGTTCTGTGCACCTGTGCATTCACCCCGAGCGCATCAATCCCAAACTTGAGGGACTTTGTGCATTCCTGTGCACACACCTGGTGCATAAACCCCAAATTTAGGGGACATTTGGTACCTGTAGATACATCCCAGGTGCATAAATCCCAAATTTAAGGGACATTTTGTATCTGTACGTTTATCCCAGGTGCATAAATCCCAAATTTAGGGGACATTTGGTACCTGTACATTTATCCCAAGCACATAAATCCCAAATTTAGGGGACATTTGGTACCTGTAGATACATCCCAGGTGCATAAATCCCAAATTTTGGGGATTTTTGCTCCCGTCCTCCCACCCCCAGCACACACATCCCAAATTTAGGGGATTTCAAGGATCCCTATAGGGACCTCCAGCTCCTCTCCCATTCCGTTTTCCTGCAGGAATTCAGCACCACCAAAACCCCACCGGCTCTGACATTAAAATTTACCAAACACGGAGGGTTTGGGTGTTTTTTGGGGGGTTTTTTTGTGATTTTTCAAGCGCTTAATTGAGTGTTAATTACTCCCACCCCGGTGATAACTCAGTGCTCATCCACTCCATGAATATTTCATGGAAAAGACGCCGGGATTCCTCCAGAGTTGGAATTTTTTTTCTCTCTTTTTTTTTTTTTTCCTTTTCACGGGCGATTTGCAGGGACTGAGAGAATTAAAAATAAATAAAAATAAAAATAAAAATAAAAATAAAAATAAAAATAAATTAAAAAATAAAAATGAAAATGAAAATAGAAATGAAAATAGAAATAAAAGTAAAAATAAAAGTAAAAATAAAAATAAAATAAAATAAAAATTAAAATTAAAATTAAAATTTAAAATAATAAAATATAAAATTAAAAAATAAAAATGAAAATAGAAAAGAAAATAAAAATAAAAGTAAAAATAAAAGTAAAAATAAAAATAAAAACTAAAAAATATAAAAAATAAAAATAAAAATAAAAATAAAAATAAAAATAAAAATAAAAATAAAAATAAAAAGAAGCTGGGAAAAATCCTCTCCCCCTCTCCTGCCGAGCTGGGGATGCTCAGGAAGCTGCGACAACACGGAAAATAAAATCGGCCAGACACGAAAACCCCGCTGGGCATCGCCCTCCCGGCATTCCCGGGATTCTTTTGAAGCCGGGAGATGCTGAGATTCAAAAAAATAAAAATAAAAAATTCCCCTCAAACGCCGGCAGGTAAATTCAAAGCGTCCCAGGGAGCGGGAGCCGGGATCAAACTCGGCTTTTGTGGGTGACCCCGCTGCCGGAGCCGGCGGGGAGTTCACGGGGGAGGGAGGGAAAAGATCAATGGATGGATTTGTTTTATCCGGGGAGAGGAGTCACCTGTTCCGGCTGAGCTGCGGGAGGTTGGAGGGGGAAAAAAAATAAAAAGGGAATTTTTGTCACCGTTCTGAGGCTCTCGGCCTGAATTCCAGGAGTTTTCTGGTGGGAAAGGGGTCAGGATTTGGAGGGGGGTGCTCAGGGCGGGGAGCTGGAGTTGTCAGCCCTGGAGGTGCCCAAGGAACCCCTGGAAGTGTCCAAGGGTGGCCTGGAGGTGTCCAAATAACCCCTGAAGTTTCCAAGGATTGCCTGGAGATGCTCAAGGAACTCCTGGAGATGTCCAGGGAATCCCTGGATGTTCCCAAGGAACCCTTAGGGGTGTCCCAGGAACCCCTGGAGGTGTCCAAGGAACCCTTGGAAGTGTCCAGGGAATCCCTGGATATTTCCAAGGAACCCCTGGAGGTGCCCAAGGATCCTCTGGACCTGTCCAAGGAACTCCTGGAGATGTCCAAGGAACCCCTGGAGGTGCCCAAGGAACCCCTGGAGATGTCCAGGGAATCCCTGGATGTTCCCAAGGATCCCCTGGATGTGTCCCTCAGAAAATTTCTCCTGGGTTTGGTGGCAGCGCTCAGGTTCGGAGGGAGCAGCGCCAAGGAGGAGCCTTAAAACTCAGTTTGGGATTGGGAAAATCCCTGAAAATCCCCAAATCCGGTGGATTTGGGAAGCAGAGGGGGCAGCACCCGGGGCCCCACCACACGAGGAGGCGGCTGGGGGTGAAGTTCCAACCACCGCGTTCGCATCCAGCGCTCAGGCCAGCCCCTCACAGGCGATTTTTTGGGACGGATTTTATTTCTCCCGGAGCCCCGCGGCTCCCCGGGGCGCGGGCAGCGTTTGATTTTAATTGCGGGCCCGTTCTGTCCCATCGAGCCGCTAACCGAGCCCAACAGGAGATGGTGTTTACACAAGCAGAGCCCGGCTCGAGACAGGCTCGCTGCCACGTTGAGTCAATACTCGGGAAGCCTCTCGAGTTAATTATTCAGCGAGAATTGACTGATTCTCGTGCTGAGAGCCCGCGGGGAGCCCAGCGCTCCCCCGGCCGCCTCCTCGTGCGGGGAAACCTCCGCGGGTGCTGCCCCTCGGCTCCCCAAACCCACCGGATTTGGGGATTTTCAGGGATTTTTCCAATCCCAAACTGGGTTTGGGGGCTCCTCCTTGGCGCTGCTCCCTCCGAACCCGAGCGCTGCCACCAAACCCAGGAGAAAATTTCCCTGCTCCTTCTTCTTTCCCTGCTCCTTCCTCTTCCCCAGCCGCCTCCTCGTGTGGTGGAGCCCCGGGTGCTGCCCCCCTCCGCTTCCCAAATCCACGAGAAATCACCCAACAGCCCCACTTCAGACAGATTAAAAAAAAAAATTAAAAGAGAAATGAATGGATGCATAAAAAATCAGGGAAGTCACCCACTTTGGATATTCCAACTCTGGCAAAAGGGGAAGCATCTCTCACCCTCCCTGGATTCAAACACACCAAAAACTGGGATGAAAACAGAGAAATCACCCAACATCCCCACTTTGGATATTCCAACTCTGGCAAAAATCCTCTTGGCACAAATATCCTGGAAAGGGGAACATCCCTGACCTACCCTGGGTTTAAACACTCCAAAAACTGGGATAAAAACCAGAAATCACCCAACATCCCCAACTCTGGATAGATTGAAAAAATCTAAAAAAAAATTTTAAAAATAAATGGATGCATAAAAAATCAGGGAAATCACCCAACATCCCCACTTTGGATATTCCAACTCTGGCAAAAATCCTTGACTCACAAACATCCTGTAAAGGGGAACATCCCTCACCCTCCCTGGATTTAAACACCCAAAACTGAGATAAAAAATCCAGGGAAATCACCCAACATTTCCACTTTAAATAGATTTTAAAAAATTAAAAATTAAAAAAAAAAATAAAAATGGAAGCATAAAAAATCAGGGAAATCACCCAACATCCCCACTTTGGATATTCCAACTCTGGCAAAAAGGGGAGCATCCCTCACCCTCCCTGGATTTAAACACACCAAAAACTGGGCTGAAAAATCCAGGGAAATGACCCAACATCCCCACTTTGGATATTCCAACTCTGGCAAAAATCCTTGACTCACAAATATCCTGCAAAGGGGAACATCCCTGACACCCCCATGGATTTAAACACCAAAAACTGAGATAAAAAATCCAGGGAAATCACCCAACATCCCCACTTTGGATATATAAAAAAAAAATTAAAATAAAATTTTTAAAAATAATAAATACATGCATAAAAATCAGGGAAATCACCCACTTTGGATATTCCAACTCTGGCAAAAAGGGGAGTATCCCTCACCCTCCCTGAATTTAAACATCAAAAACTGGGATGAAAATTCCAGGCAAATCACCCAACGTCCCCACTCTGGATGCTGAGGAGCTCCAGCCGGTGGAGGCTGGGAATTTCTCGGGCACCACCGGAGCGTGTAAGAGCAGATTATTTGTGCTCCCGACTTGCTGATGCAAGATGAAAACGCCAGCGAGCTGCAGCTGCTGAAATCAGCTCTTTTCTCCCCTTCCCTTCCCTTTCCCCTTCGCTGAGGTTTCTGCTTCGCCAAAGGTTTTTGTGCTCCGGAGCTAAAAGCTGTCCCTTGCAATCAGCCGGGAAACTGCGCCGCTT
>JADMLD010001017.1:0-80652 GCA_017589585.1 Phylloscopus whistleri | reverse complement strand
GGAAGGGACACTGGCACCAGGAAGGGCCATCCCAGTGACACAGGGACAGCCCATGGCCCCGGCCCCTCTCAGGTGACACGGGGACATCGCCCAGGCACCGACCCTCCTCCACCCCCAACCGCTGTCCCCACCCCAGGCCAGGACACCCCGCGGGCCCCGTGCCACCACCGCTGTCCCAAGATGTCACCAACCGTGAGGTCAAAGGGCATCCCCGGCTTGAAGTACTTGGGGGTGTGGGTGAAGTGGATGCTGTAGGGGGACGTCACGATCTGGATGCCACGGCGCTGGGCCTCCACCATGTCACTGCCTGCGGGGACACCGTGGTGGCCGTGTCACCTGGGGTCCCTGTCCCCCCATTCCCACTGTCCCTGTCCCTCCATGTCCCCCCACTGTCCCTCTCCCCCATGTCCCCCCGTGTCCCTTGGTGTCCCCGGTGTCCCCGCGCAGACCTGACTCGGTGATGACGGTGACAGTGACGTAGAGCGAGTGTCCCACCAGCTCCTGGGGCTTGGGGAAGCGCTCGCGCAGGTGAGCCATGGACAGCACGGCCTCGGCGTCACCGTTCTGCACCTGGGGACAGGGACAGGGTTGGGGACAGGGACAGGGACAGGGCTGGGGACAGGGACAGGGACAGGGACAGGGCTGGGGACAGTGCCACTCACGGCCACACGCCGCAGGGACTGGGGGATGCTCCTCTTCTCGTCGTCCACCATGACCCCGAAGAGGACGAAGGCTGTGCCCTCCACGCGCTTCCCGTACAGGTACCTGGGGACGGCCACCGTGTCACCGTGTCACATTGTCACCGTGTCACCGTGTTACCCTGTCACTGTGTCACCGTGTCATTGTCACTGTGTCACTGTGTCACCGTGTCACATTGTCACCGTGTCACCGTGTTACCCTGTCACCGTGTCACCGTGTCACCGTGTCACCGTGTCACCGTGTCACCGTGTCATTGTCACCGTGTCACTGTGTCACTGTGTCACATTGTCACCGTGTCACCATGTTACCCTGTCACTGTCACCGTGTCATTGTCACCGTGTCACTGTGTCACTGTGTCACATTGTCACCGTGTCACCGTGTCACCTTGTCACCGTGTCACCGTGTTACCCTGTCACTGTGTCACCGTGTCATTGTCACCGTGTCACTGTGTCACTGTGTCACATTGTCACCGTGTCACCGTGTCACATTGTCACCGTGTCACCATGTTACCCTGTCACTGTGTCACCGTGTCATTGTCACCGTGTCACTGTGTCACATTGTCACCGTGTCACCGTGTTACCCTGTCACCGTGTCACTGTCACTGTGTCACCGTGTCGCCGTGTTATTGTCACTGTGTCATCCTGTCACTGTGTCACCCTGTCACCGTGTCACCGTGTCACATTGTCACCGTGTCACCGTGTCACCCTGTCACCCTGTCACCGTGTCACTGTCACTGTGTCACCGTGTCGCCATGTTATTGTCACTGTGTCATCCTGCTACTGTGTCACCCTGTCACCCAATCACTGTGTCACCATGTCACCGTGTCACCGTGTCACTGTGTCACCATGCCACCCCATCACCGTGCCACCGTGTCACCCTGTCACTGTGTCACCCTGTTACCATGTCACCGTGTCACCGGACACTTTTGGGGTCACCTGGCCAGGATGGACACCCGGAAGTCCTCCTGGCGGTCGATGTACAGGAACTTCTCCTCGGGCTCCAGGGTCACCTCAAAGCTCGGCAGCACTGCGGGGGTGACATCGGTGACATCATCGGTGACGTCATCGGTGATGTCATCGGTGATGTCATCGGTGACATTATGTCCGTGTCCCCATCCTGCCACCCCCTGTCCTGTCATCCCAGCACTGCCACCACCACCACCAATGTCCCCGTGTCCCTGTGTCCCCATCCTGCCACCCTTGTCCCTGTCACCCCAGCCCTGCCACCGCCACCAACAATGCCACCGATGTCCCCGTGTCCCCATCGGGTGACACCGCTGTCACCGAGGCCCCTCGGGGACCGTCACCCACCGTACTCCTTGACCTCGAACTGGGTGCTGAACACCTGGCCCGGGGAGTCCTCGAACTTGGCCGAGATGGTCCAGGTGCCCAGGCTGGAGGAGGTGACAGTCAGGGGACAGCCAGGAGGGGACGGCACCCGGGGCGGGGGGGGGGAGTGTCCCCAGGCCACCCGGGGGGACGGTGGCACCCACCTGATGACCTCGGGCAGGTTGTGGTTGACGGACAGGATCCCGTTCTTGCTGGGGGATGACACCGGCACTTGCCTGATGATGACGTTGTCGGGCGTCTGCGGGGACACGCGGGGACAGCGGCGAGGGTGGCACCGTGTCACCCGCCCCCGTGTCACCCCCCCACCCCCCGGTGTCACCCCCCCCGGTGTCACCCACCTTGACCTCCACGATGACCGTCTTGGCCACCGGCTGCATGAGGTGGCCCACGGTGAAGAGGCGGCAGAGGACTGGGAGGGGACACGGGGGACAAAGTCAGGGGACACGGGGGACTCAGAGGGGACACGGGGGACAAGGTGAGGGGGGACACAAGGGACAAGGCGAGCACGGGAATGGGGACAATCCAGCACTGGGAGGGGACACGGGGGACAGTGTCCCCACATCCCCTCGATACAAGTTCCCCAGATGTCCCCGGGTGCCCCCATCTGTCCCAGCTGTCCCCAGCTGTCCCCGCCATCCCCAGCTGTCCCCGCTGACCGGTGGCCCCGGGGGTGTAGATGGGTTTGTCCGTCTGCAGGAAGATGTGGCCGCTCTGGGGTGACACCAGCAGCACCTTCTCCAGTGTCACCGCTCCCACCCGCGCCGTCACCGCCACAAACGGCTTCTGCTGGCCCTGCACCGCCGGCAGAGACTTGGCCGGCACCTGCGGGGACATTGGGGACATCCATGGGGACATTGGGGACACCCACAGGGACACCCATGGGGACACCCATGGGGACATTGGGGACACCCACAGGGACACCCATGGGGACATTGGGGATATTGGGGACACCCACGGGGACATTGGGGACATCCATGGGGACATTGGGGGCATCCACAGGGACATTGGGGACATTGGGGACACTGAGGGGACACTGGGGACATTGGGGACATCCATGGGGACATTGGGGACATCGGGACATTGACCATCCCCACAGACCCCAGGAGTGACCATCTCAAGGAGTGACCATCCCAAGGACCCCACGGTGACCATCCCCAGGGTGACCACCCCCATGGACACCAGAGTGACCATCCCCAGGAGCGACCATCCCCATGGACCCCAGAGTGACCATCCCCAGAGCGACCACCCCCACAGACCCCAGGAGTGACCACCCACCCATCCCCCACCCTCCGGACATTCCCCAGTGCCAGTTCAGGGTCCAGCCCCGCGCGGTGACCGCTCGGACAGCGACCTCGGGGCGGTGACCGGGGGGTGGTGACAGTGACCAGGACGGGGGGAGGTGGTGACCCCGTACCTTGATGGTGGCCGTGGCCATCATGTCCTGGGCCGGGCTCAGGGCCACCCGGGTCTGGAACAGGACCTGGCGCTTCTGGGGGAAGTCCTGGACCATCAGCGAGGCCTCGGCCGCCTCGGACACTCCGGGCGCCTCCAGCACCACCAGCTCGTCCGTGTCCAGCCGCAGCACGGCCGGGGTCACCATGGTCACCCTGCGGGCACCAAGGGGTGCTCGCGGGGGCCGGGAACCCCAAAAATCTGTCCCCAAATCACCCTGGGGGACACCACGGCACCCAGGAACCCCAAAATCTGTCCCCAAAAAACCCAGAAACCCCAAAATCTGTTCCCAGAGCACCCAAAACCCCAAAATCTGTCCCCAAATCACCCTGGGGGACACCACGGCAACCAGAAATCCCCAAAATCTGTCCCCAAATCACCTCGGGGACACCACGGCAACCAGAAATCCCAAAATCTGTCCCCAAATCACCTCGGGGACACCACGGCACCCAGAAATCCCAAAATCTGTCCCCAAATCACCTCGGGGACACCACGGCACCCAGAAATCCCAAAATCTGTCCCCAAATCACCTCGGGGACACCACGGCACCCAGAAATCCCAAAATCTGTCCCCAAATCACCTCGGGGACACCACGGCACCCAGGAACCCCAAAATCTGTCCCCAAATCACCTCGGGGACACCACCACAGCACCCCAAACCCCCCAAAATCCCCCATTTCACCCCAAATAATCCCCCCATTGCATTTGGGTTTGGGGTGGGGGGGGGTCCCTGGCAGGTTTGGGGTTTTGGGGGGGGGGGGGGTCCCATGGGGGGGTGAGGGGATTTTGGGGGGGGTCCCACAGATGGGTGGGGGTCCCCGTCTCTCACAGCTGCGCGCGGGCGGGGGTCCCGAGCAGCCCCGCGAGGCCGAAGAGGAGGAGGAGGAGGAGGAGGAGGAGGCGGGTGGGGGGCGCCGGAGCCCCATGGCCGCAGGGAGGGGACGGCGACAGCGACAGCGACAGCGACAGCGACAGCGACAGCGACCGGGGGGGGGTGGGGGGGTCCCTTTATGGTGGCCGCGGTGGTTAATGGGTAACCCGGGGCCACCCATGGGTGGGGGAGGGGGGGCTCCGGCCACTCCGGCCACTCCGGCCACTGGGTGGGTTTGGGGGGGGGGGGGGGGTGGGGGGGGCTGTGGTGACACCGCCGGGACCCCCGTGGGGGGCGGGGGTGGTTGGGGGGGTGGGGGGTCCCGCACCCTTGGGTGCCCCTGGGTGGGGGTTGGGTGGGGGTTGGGTGATGGGGTTGGGTGGGGGTTGGGCCCCCCCCCCCGGCGGTGTGGGGGAGGGGCTGCCCGCTCGTTCCTCATTTCGGGGAAGGCGCTGGCGCGGGGCCACCCCGGGGCTTGCGACACCGGGCGGGGACACCCCAGGGGGGGTCGCGACGGGGGCCGGGGGGACACCAGGGGGACTCTGCAGGGCCGGGGGGTTGGGGAGGGTCCTCCTTGAGACCCACCCCCCCCCTCAAGAGGTCACGGACACCTGGTGACCCCTGGTAGGACCTGGGTGACCTCCAGGAGCTTTGGTAGGACGTGGGCACCTGGGGCTCACCTGGACCTGGGTCCATCCTGAGACACCTGAGGGGTCCTGGGTCCTCTCCAGGACCTTTGGTAGGACCTGGACACCTGGATCTGGACACCTGGGTCCACCTGGTGACCCCTGGTAGGATCTGGGTGACCTCCAGGACCTTTGGTGGGACATGGACACCTGGGTCACCTCCTGGATCTGGACACCTGGGTGTTCCCCCCTGAGACCCCTGACGTGTCCTGGGTCCCCTCCTGGACACCTGGTAGGACCTGGGCACCTGAGACCCTCCTGGACCTGGGTCAACTCCAAGCCCTTGGTAGGACCCCAACATCTGGGGCCATCCTGAGACCCCCAACAGGTCCTGGACATCTGGACCCCTCCTGGACTCCATGGACCACCATATCCAGGCCACCTGGACCTCCTGAGCCACCACGTCCAGGCCACCTGGACCTACTGGGCCATCATGCCCAGGCCACCTGGACCTCCTGGGCCTCCATGTCCAGGCCAGCTGACCCCTCCTGGACCTCTTGGGCCACCATGTCCAGGCCACCTGGACCTTCTGGACCTCCTGGACCACCACGCCCAGGCCACCTGGGCCTCCTGAGTCACCATGCCCAGGCCACCTGGACCTTCCGGACCTCCTGGACCACCATGTCCAGAGGCCACCTGGACCTCCTGGCTCCAGGCCCCCAGACCCCCCCCACAGGTCCCACGTCCCCCCCACTGTCCCCTGGCCCCCGTGGTGGCAGCTCCTCCCCGCTGCCGTGACAGGAAGGTCCCCGGAAGCCACCCGGGAGCCACCTCCCCGTTCCCGTTGTCCCCCGCGGCACCCCCGGGGCGCAGGCGCCGCACCCGCCCTGTCCCCCGGGCCACCACCCCGAGGTGTCCCCCGGGCCACCACCCCGGGGTGACCCCCAGGCCACCGGACACCCCCTGCCCGGCCCTGGGCGAAGCAGGAGAAGGGGACGTTGGGGACATCCGGGCCTGGAGGTGACACGGGGACCGAGGTCTGCTGCTTGTCACCGGAGGTGGCCCCGCGGGGCCTCTGGTTCCTCCGGTTCCTCCCCTTCCTGGGGGGAAGGGACCCCCCTGGGCCACGGGAGCTGCCCCGGCGGCGGCCGGAGGCGCTGAGGTTTGTCCAGGGGTCACCCAGGGGTCATCCAGGGGTCATCCAGGGGTCATCCAGTGGACGTGGTCCTGCCAAGGTCACACAAGGCAGGGCCTGACCTGGGGCTGCTCTGGGCAGGGGTGGTGACACTGGGGTCTCATCTGACCCCAACCAGGATCTGACCCCAACCAGGACCTGACCTCCACTGGGATCTCATTTCCACTGGGATCTCATCTCCACCAGGATCTCATCTCATCCAGGACCTGACCTCCACTGGGATCTCAGCTCCACTGGGATCTCACCTCCATCGCGATCTCACCTCCATCAGGATCTCACCCCACTGGGATCCCATCTCCTTCAGCTCCTGGCCAGAAGCTGGTGGTTGGACCCTCTTTCATCGACCCCTCCCCGGAAGTTTATCCTGCCAGGACCCACCTCCATTGATCCCACCAGGACCCACCTCCATTGACGTTCATCCCACCAGGACCCACCTCCATTGACGTTCATCCCACCAGGACCCACCACCATTGATCCCACCAGGACCCACCTCCATCGAAGTCCATCCCACCAGGACCCACCTCCACTGAAGTCCATCCTTTCAGGACCCACCTCCATCAAAGTCCATCCCACCAGGACCCACCTCCATTGACGTTCATCCCACCAGGACCCACCTCCATTGAAGTCCATCCTTTCAGGACCCACCTCCATCGAAGTCCATCCCACCAGGACCCACCTCCACTGAAGTCCATCCTTTCAGGACCCACCTCCATCGAAGTCCATCCCACCAGGACCCACCTCCATTGACGTTCATCCCACCAGGACCCACCTCCATTGACGTTCATCCCACCAGGACCCACCTCCATCGAAGTGCATCCCACCAGGTCCCACCTCCATTGACGTTCATCCCACCAGGACCCACCTCCATCAAAGTCCACCCCACCAGGTCCCCCCTCCGCCGGCCGGTCCCCGTGGTCCCCATGGAGGTGTGGCGCCAGTGTGCCCACTGGCTGGTGGCCGCGCGCGTCCTGCCCGGGGGACACCGGGCCAGCAGCCCCGGGGGACAGGTGTGGGACCTGGCGCAGGCGCTGCGGGACGGGGTCCTGCTGTGCCACCTCCTCAACGCCCTCCTGCCCCGCGCCGTCCCCTCCCGAGACATCTGTCCCCGGCCACAGATGTCACAGGTGAGAGCCAGGCTGGGGACAGGGAGGGACACTGGGAGGGTGTGGCAGTGACAGTGACAGTGACAGTGACAGTGACAGTGACAGTGACAGTGACAGTGACAGTGGTGGGTGAGGATGAAGGTGGTGGCCATGATGGGGACAATGGGCACGATGATGATGGGGACATTGATGGTGACAATGGTGGATGAGGATGAGGGTGGTGGCCATGATGGGGACGGTAAGGATGATGATGGTGACATTGATGGTGACAATGATGGATGCGGATGAAAGTGGTGGCCATGATGGGGACGGTGAGGATGATGATGGTGACATTGATGGTGACAATGATGGATGCGGGTGAAGGTGGTGGCCATGATGGGGACAATGGGCACGATGATGATGGGGACATTGATGGTGACAATGGTGGATGAGGATGAGGGTGGTGGCCATGATGGGGACAATGGAGATGGTGGTGACATCGATGGTGACAATGACAATGGTTGATGCGGGTGAAGGTGGTGGCCATGATGGGGACATTGATGGTGACAACGACAGGGCTGGTGCAATTGAGGGAGATGGGGAATGATGACAATGGGACAGAGGGGATGGCACTGGTGACATTGGTGACATGGATGGTGACAATGGTGGGTGTGGATGAAGGTGGTGGCCATGACGGGGACAGTGGGGATGACGATGGGGACATTGGCGCTGTTGGTGATGGTGACATTGATGGTGACAATGACAGGGCTGGTGTGAATGAGGGTGACAGGGCAATGATGACGATGACGGGACAATAGGGATGGTGACAATGGTGACATTGACACTGTTGATGGTGGCATTGATGGTGGTGATGTTGAAGGGGGTGACAATGACAATGCTGGCCATGGTGACAGTCATGGTGGTGGCGATGGCGCCAAGCGGGTGACAAGGACAGGGACAACGGCGGCGTTGACGGGGGTGACAATGACAACGACGGTGCTGGTGACGGTGAGGACGGTGGCAACGTCCACGGGGTGGACAATGACAGCGTTGGTGACAGAGACGGTGGCGGTGCCAGTGTCACCCTTGGTGAGACGAAGGCGCTGATTTCGATGGTGACAACGGGGGTGCCAGTGACGACGGGGGGGTGACACTGGGTGGGGGGGGGATAGCGGGTGACACCGGTGACATCGGTGACATCGGTGACGGTGCCACCGCAGTTCCTGTGCCTGAGGAACATCCGCACCTTCCTGAGCGCCTGCGCCGACAAGTTCGGGCTCCCCAAGCACCGGCTCTTCGGCGCCTTCGACCTCTTCGACGTCCAGGACTTCGGCAAGGTGGGGTCAGCGGTGTCCAGCTGTCCTGGCGGGGGTGGCACCCGGGGGTCCGGGTCACCCCTCAATGTCACCTGTCCGTCCCCAGGTGATCGAGACGCTCTCGGCGCTCTCCTGGACCCCGATCGCGCAGAGCAAAGGATTGACGTGAGTGGACACGACTCTGGCGTCCGGTCCCTGAGGGTTCAGGTGTCCATTCCCTGAGGGTCCCAGGTGTCCATTCCCCGAGGGTCTCAGCTGTCCAGTCCCTTAAGCATCCCAGATGTCCATACCCTGGTGTCCAGTCCCTGATGTCCAGTCCCCGGGGGTCCATATGTCCAGTGCCTGAAGGTCCCAGGTGTCCAGTCCCAGATGTCCAGGTCCCAAGGACTCCAGATGTCCAGTGCCTGAAAGTCCCAGTGTCCAGTCCCCGAGGGTCCCAAATGTCCAGTCCCCAGTGTCTCGTCCCCAAGGGTCCCTGGTGTCCAGTCACTGGTGTCCAGTCCCTGAGGGTCACTGGTATCCAGTCACTGGTGTCCAGCCCCTGAAGGTCACTGGTGTCCAGTCCCTGAGGGTCACTGGTGTCCAGTCACTGGTGTCCAGTCCCTGAAGGTCACTGGTGTCCGGTCCCTGAGGGTCACTGGTGTCCAGTCACTGGTGTCCAGTCCCTGAAGGTCACTGGTGTCCAGTCCCTGAGGGTCACTGGTGTCCAGTCACTGGTGTCCAGTCCCTGAAGGTCACTGGTGTCCGGTCCCTGAGGGTCACTGGTGTCCAGTCACTGGTGTCCAGTCCCTGAAGGTCACTGGTGTCCGGTCCCTGAGGGTCACTGGTATCCAGTCACTGGTGTCCAGTCCCTGAAGGTCACTGGTGTCCAGTCCCTGAGGGTCACTGGTGTCCAGTCACTGGTGTCCAGTCCCTGAGGGTCACTGGTGTCCAGTCCCTGAAGGTCACTGGTGTCCAGTCCCTGAGGGTCACTGGTGTCCAGTCACTGGTGTCCAGCCCCTGAAGGTCACTGGTGTCCAGTCCCCGAGGGTCACTGGTGTCCGGTCCCTGAGGGTCACTGGTGTCCAGTCACTGGTGTCCAGCCCCTGAAGGTCACTGGTGTCCAGTCCCTGAAGGTCACTGGTGTCCGGTCCCTGAGGGTCACTGGTGTCCAGTCCCCAGTGTCCAGTCCCCGAGGGTCACTGGTGTCTGGCCGTGTCCCCCCAGGCCATTCCCGTCCGAGGACAGCGTTGGGGACGAGGACATTTACAGCGGCCTGTCCGACTTCATCGAGTGAGTGGGGGATACTGGGGATACTGGGAGGTACTGGGGGGGTCATGGGGGGTATTGGGGACAATCAGGGACATTTGGGGGGTCATAGGGGGGAGGTTTGGGGACATTAACGGGGGTGGGGGGGGGTACATGGGGCATTTGGGGACATTACGGACGCCCAGAGGGTTTGGGGACAATCCGAGGGATTCTGGGGGGCCCCGGCGGGTGTCCCCAGCTGTCCCCAGCTGTCCCCACCCCGCAGTGACACGGCCGAGGAGGACGACGACCTCTACGACTGCGTGGAGGCCGAAGGGGACGACGGCGGTGACATCTACGAGGACCTGATGAGGGTCGAGCCCCCCCCGGCCGCGGTGGGTGTGACCCCCGACCCCCCGGGCACCTGGGACCCCCAAAAACACCTGGGAGTCCCCAAAACATCTGGGACCCTCCCAAAAATATCTGAGACCCGTGTCCCTGATGTCCCCATGCCCCCATTGTCCCCATTGTCCCCATTGTCCCCATTGTCCCCATGCCCCCATTGTCCCCATTGTCCCCATTGTCCCCATTGTCCCCATGCCCCCATTGCCCCCATTGTTCACATTGTCCCCATTGTCTCCATTGTCCCCAATGTCCCAAATGTCCCCATTGTCCCCATGTCCCCGATGTCCCAAATATCCCCATGTCCCTGAGGTCCCCATGTCCCCATTGCCCCCATTGTCCCCATTGTCCCCATTGTCCCCATTGTCCCCAACACCCCCAATGTCCCCATTGTCCCCAATGTCCCAAATGTCCCCAATGTCCCCATGTCCCCACAGCGGGGGGCCGTGGACCTGCAGCTCTGCTGCCTGCAGGAGCTGCGGCAGACGGAGGAGAGGTACACGGAGACCCTGGAGGCCATCTGCCAGGTGGGGACACTGGGGGGACAACGGGGACACTGGGGGTGTTGGGGACATTGGGGGCATTGGGTACACGGAGACCCTGGAGGCCATCTGCCAGGTGGGGACACTGAGGGGACATTGGGGACACTGGGGGTGTTGGGAACAGTGGGGACAATGGGGACACTGGGGGCAGAGAGGACACTGGGGACATTGGCTCATGGGGACACAGGGGACGTTGGGGACACAGCGGGCAGTGGTGGCCACGCGGGGCCTCCCAGTGCTCCCAGTGCTCCCAGTAAGGCGCGGTGTCCCCCCGGTGTCCCCCCGGTGTCCCTCCTGGTGTCCCCAGCACTTCCTGCGGCCGCTGCGACACTTCCTGAGCCCGCAGGACATGGAGAGCGTCTTCATCAACGTGGAGGTGACAGTGACAGGGGGACAGGGGGACACAGGGACATGGGGACACTGACCAGGGACACCAGTGACACCAGGGACACTGACCAGTAACGTGGAGGTGACAGTGACAGGGGGACAGGGGACAGGGGGTCAGGGGGACATGGGGACACTGATCAGGGACACCAGGGACACTGACCAGTAACGTGGAGGTGACAGTGACGGGGGACAGGGGGGACACCAGTGACCCTACACACTTCCCCCAGTATCCCCCCAGTTAACCCCAACTAATCCCTCCCAGTGCTCCCAGTGCCCCCAGTGCTCCCAGTCCCGTTCCCAGTGCCCCCAGTCCCATTCCCAGTTCCCCCAGTCCCATTCCCAGTTCCCCCAGTCCCGCTCCCAGTGCCCCCAGTCCCCCTCCCAGTGCCCCCTGCCCCGTTCCCAGTGCTCCCAGTAACCCCAGTCCCATTCTCAGTTCCCCCAGTCCCCCTCCCAGTGCTCCCAGTCCCCCTCCCAGTGCCCCCTGCCCCATTCCCAGTGCTCCCCAGTCCCGTTCCCAGTGCCCCCAGTTCCCCCAGTCCCCCTCCCAGTGCTCCCAGTCCCCCTCCCAGTGCTCCCAGTGCCACCAGTCCCATTCCCAGTGCTCCCCAGTCCCGTTCCCAGTGCCCCCAGTTCCCCCAGTCCCATTCCCAGTGCCCCCCGCCCCATTCCCAGTGCTCCCAGTAACCCCAGTCCCATTCTCAGTTCCCCCAGTCCCCCTCCTAGTGCCCCCTGCCCCGTTCCCAGTGCTCCCCAGTCCTGTTCCCAGTGCCCCCAGTTCCCCCAGTCCCCCTCCCAGTGCTCCCAGTCCCATTCCCAGTGCCCCCCGCCCCATTCCCAGTGCTCCCAGTAACCCCAGTCCCATTCTCAGTTCCCTCAGTCCCCCTCCCAGTGCTCCCAGTCCCCCTCCCAGTTCCCCCCACCCCGTTCCCAGTGCCCCCCGCCCCATTCCCAGTGCTCCCAGTAACCCCAGTCCCATTCCCAGTGCCCCCATTCCCCCTCCCAGTGCCCCCTGCCCCGTTCCCAGTGCTCCCAGTAACCCCAGTCCCATTCTCAGTTCCCCCAGTCCCCCTCCTAGTGCTCCCAGTCCCCCTCCCAGTGCCCCCTGCCCCGTTCCCAGTGCTCCCCAGTCCCATTCCCAGTGCCCCCAGTTCCCCCAGTCCCCCTCCCAGTGCTTCCAGTCCCATTCCCAGTGCCCCCCGCCCCATTCCCAGTGCTCCCAGTAACCCCAGTCCCATTCTCAGTTCCCCCAGTCCCGCTCGCAGTGCCCCCTGCCCCGTTCCCAGTGCTCCCCAGTCCCGTTCCCAGTGCCCCCAGTTCCCCCAGTCCCCCTCAGAGTGCTCCCAGTCCCATTCCCAGTGCCCCCCGCCCCATTCCCAGTGCTCCCAGTAACCCCAGTCCCATTCTCAGTTCCCCCAGTCCTGCTCCCAGTGCCCCCGCCCCGTTCCCAGTGCTCCCCAGTCCCGTTCCCAGTGCCCCCAGTTCCCCCAGTCCCCCTCCCAGTGCTTCCAGTCCCATTCCCAGTGCCCCCCGCCCCATTCCCAGTGCTCCCAGTAACCCCAGTCCCATTCTCAGTTCCCCCCACCCCGTTCCCAGTTCCCCCCGCCCCATTCCCAGTTCCCCCCGCCCCGTTCCCAGTGCTCCCAGTAACCCCAGTCCGCAGGAGCTGCTGGAGCTGCACCGGCGCTTCCTGGGGGAGCTGCGGGGGGCGCTGGGGGGGGGCGGGGGGGGGCGCGCGCTGCCCCCCCTGTTCCTGCAGTACAAGGAGAGGTACGGGGGGGGAGGGGCTGGGGGGGACTGGGGGGTCCCGGGGGGGGATTTGGGGGGAATTTGGGGGCTCCCGGGGGGCGGATTTGGGGGATTTTTGGGGAATTTGGGGGGATTTTGGGGAGTTTTGGAGGGTCCTGGGAGGAGATTTGGGGGGTCCTGGGGGGGGGATTTGGGGGGGTCCTGGGGGGGGATTTGGGGGGATTTGGGGGGGCATTTTGGGGAGTTTTGGGGAGTTTGGGGGTGGGATTTGGGCAGATTTTGGGTGGATTTGGGCAGATTTTGGGTGGATTTGGGCGGATTTTGGGTGGATTTAGGGTGTATTTTGGGTGGATTTGGGTGGAATTTGGGTGAATTTGGGTGGATTTTGGGCCGATTTTGGGTGTCCACCCCAGGTTCCTCCTCTGTGTCCACTACTGCCGCCAGGTGGATTTTGGGTGGATTTCAGTGGATTTTGGGTGGATTTCAGTGGATTTTGGGTGGATTTCAGTGGATTTTTGATGGATTTGGGGTGATTTGGGCAGATTTTGGGTGGATTTGGGTGGATTTTGGGTGGATTTGGGTGGATTTGGGGCGGATTTTGGGTCTCCACCCCAGGTTCCTGCTCTACGGCCGCTACTGCAGCCAGGTGGAAGCGGCCGCCCGGCGCCTGGACCAGCTGTCCACCTGCACTGACCTGCGCATGAAGCTCCAGGTGAGCCCCCGAAAAACCCCCAAAACAGTGATCCCCAAATGACCCCAAAATGACCCCAAA
This sequence comes from Phylloscopus whistleri, assembly GCA_017589585.1. NCBI lineage: Eukaryota > Metazoa > Chordata > Aves > Passeriformes > Phylloscopidae > Phylloscopus > Phylloscopus whistleri. The sequence goes on along the minus strand of JADMLD010001017.1, from coordinate 66,984 downwards.
CTGAGCCCAAATGTCCCCAACTGACCCCAAACTGTCCCCGCCCCAGGAGTGCTCCCAGCGGGCCAACAACGGGCGCTTCTCGCTGCGGGACCTGCTGATGGTGCCCATGCAGAGGGTGCTGAAATATCACCTGCTGCTCCAGGTGACACCCGGACACACCTGGGGACACCTCTGGGATAGCTGGGACACAGCTGGGATAGCTGGGGACAACTGGGGACACACCTGGGATACCTGGGACAGCTGGGGGACACATTTGGGATAGCTGGGACACACCTGGGACACACCTGGGACACCTGGGACACACCTGGAGACAGCTGGGGACACCTGGGGACAGTTGGGGACACCTGGGATACACCTGGGACACACCTGGGACACCTGGGACACACCTGGAGACAGCTGGGGACACCTGGGGACAGTTGGGGACACCTGGGACAGCTGGGGGACACATTTGGGATAGCTGGGACACACTGGGGACAACTGGGACACTCCTGGATACCTGGGACAGCTGGGGGACACATTTGGGATAGCTGGGACACACCTGGGACAGCTGGGACACACCTGGGACACACCTGGGGACAGCTGGGGACACACCTGGGACACACCTGGGGACAACTGGGGACACACCTGGGATAGCTGGGACACACCTGGGGACACACCTGGGACAGCTGGGGACACACCTGGGATACCTGGGACACTTGGGGACACCTGGGGACACACCTGGGATAGCTGGGACACACCTGGGGACACAGCTGGGGACACCTGGGACACACCTGGGACACCTGGGGACAGCTGGGGACACCTGGGGACAGCTGGGATACACCTGGGACACACCTGGGGACACCTGGAGACAGTTGGGGACAGCTGGGGACAGGTGGGGACACACCTGGAAGAGCTGGGGACACACCTGAGGGGCAGGGGCTCACCTGGGAGCACACCTGGACACACGGTGACCTTTGACCCCCAGGAGCTGGTGAAGCTGACCCCGGACGCGGCCGAGCGGGAGCGGCTGCGGGAGGCGCTGGACGCCATGAGGGTGGGGCTGGGGGGATTTTGGGGGGGATTTTGGGGGGTCCTGGGGGGATCTGGGGGGTCCTGGGGGTGTCCTGAGGGGGTTGGGGGAGGATTTGGGGGAGGATTTTCGGGTTCCTGAGGGGATTTTTGGGGTTTTTTGGGGGGCGAGTCGTTGTTTTTTGAGGGGGATTTTTGGGATTCCTGAGGAGTTTTGGGGGGTTCCTGATGGGATTTGGGGGTCCTGGGAGGGGGTCTCTGATTGGAGCCCCCCCTCCCCCAAATCCCCCCCAGGACTTGGCCCAGTGCGTGAACGAGGTCAAACGGGACAACGAGACCCTAAAGCAGCTCACGAGCATCCAGCTCTGCCTGCACAACATGGTGGGGACCCCAGAGCCCCCCTGGGACCCCAAATGCCACCCTGGGACCCCCAGATTCCCACCAGGACCCCCAGATCCCCCCTGGGACCCCCAAACTGCCCCTGGGAACCCCAAATCCCACCCTGGGACCCCCAAATCCCACCCTGGGACTCTCAAACTGTCCCTGGGACCCCCAGATCCCCCCTGGGAACCCCAGATCCCACCCTGGGACTCCCAAACTGCCCCTGGGACCCCCAAATCTCACCCTGGGACCCCCAAATCCCACCCGGGATCCCCAAATCCCTCCGGAGACCCATTAATCCCCCTGGGATCCCAATGTCCATCCAGTTCCTAATGTCCCGTTCCCAATGTCCCATTCCCAATGTCCATCCTTTCCCATGTCCCATTCCCGATGTCCATCCCATTCCTGATGTCCATCCCGTTCCTGATGTCCATCCCATTCCCGACGTCCATCCCATTCCCGATGTCCATCCCATTCCCAATGTCCATCCTTTCCCGTGTCCCATTCCCGATGTCCATGCCGTTCCCAATGTCCATCCCATTCCCAATGTCCATCCCGTTCCCGATGTCCATCCCATTCCCAATGTCCATCCCACTCCCGATGTCCATCCCATTCCCGATGTCCATCCCATTCCCGATGTCCATCCTTTCCCATGTCCCATTCCCAATGTCCATCCCGTTCCCATGTCCCATTCCCGATGTCCATCCCGTTCCCGATGTCCATCCCGTTCCCAATGTCCATCCCGTTCCTGATGTCCATCCCATTCCTGATGTCCATCCCGTTCCCAATGTCCATCCCGTTCCCGATGTCCATCCCATTCCCGTGTCCCATTCCCAATGTCCCGTTCCCGTGTCCCATTCCCAATGTCCATCACATTCCCATGTCCCATCCCGTTCCCGTGTCCCGCTTCCAATGTCCATCCCATTCCCGATGTCCATCCCGTTCCTGTGTCCCATTCCCAATGTCCCATTCCCAATGTCCATCCTTTCCCATGTCCCATTCCCGATGTCCATGCCGTTCCCAATGTCCATCCCATTCCCGATGTCCATCCCATTCCCGATGTCCATCCCGTTCCCAATGTCCATCCCATTCCCAATGTCCATCCCGTTCCCAATGTCCATCCCGTTCCCGATGTCCATCCCGTTCCCAATGTCCATCCCATTCCCGATGTCCATCCCATTCCCAATGTCCATCCCGTTCCCGATGTCCATCCCGTTCCCATGTCCCATTCCCAGCCGCAGTCCCTGGCGCAGTTCGGGCGCCCCAAGATCGATGGGGAGCTGAAGGTCTCCAGCACCGAGAGACGCTCCAAGGTGGACAGGTGGGTCAGGGACACCTGGGGACACCTGGGGGACATCTGGGGGCACCTGGGGGACATCACAGCAATATGGGGACACCCCGTGGAGCGCGGTGGCCTCGGGGACGCGGTCACTGTCACTGTCCCCAGGTACGGCTTCCTGCTGGACAAGGCCCTGATCATCTGCAAGCGCCGCGGGGACTCCTACGAGACCAAGGACGTGGTGGACCTGCAGAGCCACCAGCTGCGGGATGGTGGCCTCGGGCCCCGCGACGGCAAGAAGGTACCGGGGACACCCTGGGGACATCAGGACCTGGGGGACCCCAGTGTCCAGGTCATCCCAGTGTCCTCTTCCCAAAGGACCCAGGTGGATGCAAGTGTCCGGTGTTGTGGATCCCAAGATCCCAGTCTCTGGTGGACACGTGTGTCCAGTTGCAAGCGGTCTCAAGTGTCCAGACCCTGGTGGTCCCCGGGTTCTCTTCCCAATGACCTGAGAGGTTCAGGTCTGGTGGATCCCAGGATCTTCTTCCCTGGTGGATCCTCAGATTCTGTTCCCTGGTGGATTCCAGGATCCTGGTCCCTGGTGGACCCCCAAAATCTCATTCCCTGGTGAATTCCAGATCCTGGTCCTTGGTGGACCCCACAACCCGGTTCCTGGTGAACCCTGATGTCCACGTCCTCAGTGGATGCCCCACCACCCAGTGACCCCAGAGGGGGGAGGATGTGACCCCAATATCCCCACTGCCACGTGACCTCGCCCCATTTGGGGGGCGTGGCTGACCCCTCCCCACCCCCACAGTGGTCCCACACCTTCGTGCTGCTGGACGCGGCCGGGCTGCAGGACTATGAGCTCTTCTTCAAGACGCCTGAGCTGAAGAAGAAGTGGCTGGAGCAGTTCGAGATGGCCCTGTAGGTGATCCTGTCCCTGCGGAGGAGGTCACACCTGCCCCACTGGGTGGTCCTGGTGGGGCCCAGTTGGTGCCCACCAGACCCAGGTCCTCCCCGTGTCCGGCAGGTCCAACATCTTCCCCGACGACGCTACGGCTGACGGACACGAGTTCCAGATGTTCTCCTTCGAGGACACCACGTCCTGCAAGGCCTGCCAGATGTTGCTGAGGTAGGATCCCAAAATCACGTTCCCCACGGTCCTGAGGAGGCCACGGGGGATGTGGGAGAGGGGTTTGGGGGGCGCTGGGAGAGGGGGGTTGGAGGTGGGGTGAGGTCTGGGTGGTTGGGTTGGTCAGAGATCAAGGCCAAGGTGGGTCAAGGTGGGGTGGAGGCCAAGGGGTCAAGGTGGGCCAATGGTCGGGTAGAAAACAAGGTGGGTCAAGGCCAAGGTGGGTCATGGGCTGGTCAGTCCTGGGCGGGCTCAGGTGGGTGTGGGGCAGGGCTGGTGGTGTCCCCTGTGCCCATGACCCCGTGTCCCCCCCGTGTCCCCCCCGTGTCCCCAGGGGCACCTTCTACCAGGGCTATCGCTGCAGCCGCTGCCGGGCGCCCGCCCACAAGGAGTGCCTGGGGCGCATGGGGACCTGCCCGAAGGCCGGGACTGGTGAGGGGCATCATGGGATTGGGGAGGGGCATGGTGGGATTGGGGAGGAGATTGGGGAGGAGGGAAACAGTGGATGGGGGCAGGAGGGTAATGGGGGAGGGTGGGGCATTATGGGATACAAGATGGCTGACACAGCACAGGGCATTGTGGGATACAAGATGGCTGACACTAAGCGGTATGGAATACAAGATGGCTGACAGTGCAGAGTATTGTGGGATACAAGATGGCTGACAGCGCTGTAGAATACAAGATGGCTGACAACAGGGCATTGTGGGATACAAGATGGCTGACACAGCACGGGGCATTGTGGGATACAAGATGGCTGACACGAAGCGGTATGGAATACAAGATGGCTGACACAGTGCAGAGTATTGTGGGATACAAGATGGCTGACAGCGCTGTAGAATACAAGATGGCTGACAACAGGGCGTTGTGGGATACAAGATGGCTGACACAGCATGGGGCATTGTGGGATACAAGATGGCTGACACTAAGCGGTATGGAATACAAGATGGCTGACACAGTGCAGAGTATTGTGGGATACAAGATGGCTGACAGCGCTGTAGAATACAAGACGGCTGACAACAGGGCATTGTGGGATACAAGATGGCTGACACAGCACAGGGCATTGTGGGATACAAGATGGCTGACACTAAGCAGTATGGAATACAAGATGGCTGACACAGTGCAGAGTATTGTGGGATACAAGATGGCTGACAGCGCTGTAGAATACAAGATGGCTGACAACAGGGCATTGTGGGATACAAGATGGCTGACACAGCACGGGGCATTGTGGGATACAAGATGGCTGACACTAAGCCATGCGGAATACAAGATGGCTGACGCAGCAGGGCATTGTGGGATACAAGATGGCCAATATGGAGCAAGGCATTGTGGGAGGCCTTAACGATGGCCACCCACTGAGCCTAATTAAATACAAGCATTAATTAAGAGAGGAGTCAATTAGTCCCAACATTAATTAGTGGTGGGGCCAATTACCCCATCATTAATTAGGGGGTGGACTAATTACCACAACATTAATTAACAGGCTAATTATCCCATTATTAACAGAGGCAGTGACTAATTACTCCATCCCTAATTAAGGGGTGGACTAATAACCGCCTCATTCATTACATCAGGCTTTAAATACCTCATCATTAATTAATAAAGGCGCTAATTACCCTCCACTAACGAGGTTTTCCCCCCTGCAGATCCCGGCTCCGGCACAAGGAAGGTACCAAAAACGGGGATGGGCTGAAATCCCGGGATTTTTGGGGGGGATCCCTTGGGGGGATCCCCGGGGGTCTCGGGGGGGTCCGGTCCCCCCCAGCCCCCCAAACCCTCCCCACTCACGGGGGTCTCCTTTCCCCCCCCCAGAACAAATCGCAGCGGCCGGGACCCGACACGAAACGGGGGGAGCTGGGTGAGGAATTTGGGGGGTCCCGACCCCCCCCAGTTCAAATTTGGGGGGTCCTGACCCCCCAAACCAGATTTGGGGGGTCTTTGGGGGGGTCCCAACCCCTCCCCCAGTTCAAATTTTAGGGTCGGGGGGGATCCTGAACCCTCAGTTGAAATTTGGGGCCCCCACGTGGTTTTTGACCCCCCCCGAATCCATTTTTGGGGGCTCGGGGGGGTTTTCGACCCCCTCCAATCCATTTTTGGGGGGTCCTGACTCGGGGTTGGCCCCCCCCCCAGGACTCCCCAAAATGGAGAGCACCCAGGCCTACAGCGGCGTGCCCCCCCCGCCGGGGGTCCTGGCGCCCCCCCTGCGCCTCAGCCCCGGTGACGTCATCGAGGTGACGGTGGCCGAGGCCCAGGAGCTCTGGTGGCAGGTGGGGGACACGGGGAGGGGGGGGCGGGCGGGGTAGGGGGGGACCCCTGAAATGGGGATGGGACCCCCAGGGTGGGGCTGGGACCCCTGAAATGGGGATGGGACCCCCGGGGTGGGGGTAACACCCCTAAAATGGGGATGAGACCCCTGAAATGGGGATGGGACCCTCAGGGTGGGGTTGGGACCCCTGAAATGGGGATGGGACCCCCAGGGTGGGGCTGGGACCCCTGAAATGGGGCTGGGACCCCCAGGGTGGGGCTGGGACCCCTGAAATGGGGATGGGACCCCCGGGGTGGGGGTAACACCCCTAAAATGGGGATGAGACCCCTGAAATGGGGATGGGACCCTCAGGGTGGGGTTGGGACCCCTGAAATGGGGATGGGACCCTCAGGGTGGGGCTGGGACCCCTGAAATGGGGACGGGACCCCCGGGGTGGGGGTGACACCCCTAAAATGGGGATGAGACCCCTGAAATTGGGATGGGACCCCCCCCGGGTGGGTTTAGGACCCCCGGAGTGGGTTTGGGACCCCCTGAAGAGGAGTTGAGACCCTCAGGATGGGTTTGGGACCCTCGAGGTGGGTTTGGGACCCCTGAAATGAGGATGGGACCCCCTGGGTGGGTTTAGGACCCTCGAGGTGGATTTGGGACCCCCGAAACGGGAATTTGGGTCTCTGGGGGGACCCCCGAGCTCCTTCCCACCCTCTGTGATTTAGGGGTGGGACCCCATTCCCAATTCCTTGGGGGGAGGGGGGGTCTCGGGGGGTCTTCCCCACCCCTCGGGGGTCTCGGGACCCCCCCTGGGACCCCCGAAATTCCCCCCCCAGGGCCGGAACGTGGCCAGCGGGGAGCAGGGCTGGTTCCCCAGCAGCGCCGTCAGACCCTTCGTGGCCGTGAGTGTGGGGACCCCCCAAAATCCCCCCCCGGGTCTTTGCGGGGGGGGGTCCCCGGATTTGGGGAGGGGGTTCTGGGGGGGTGGGGAGGGGTCTCAATGGGACCCCCTCCCCCAATTGTGGCTCTCCCCCCTCTCCTTCCTTCAGGCGCCGCTGCCGGATCTCTCCGTCTACCCCTGGTCAGTGGTGGGACCCCAAAATTCTCCCCTGGGACCCCCAAAATTCGCACCTGAACCCCAAAATTCTCCCCTGGGACCCCAAAATTCGCACCTGGGACCCCCCAAATCCTCCCCTGAACCCCCCATTGGCCGTGGGACGCCCCAAATCCTCACTCAGGTTCACCCCGGAACCCCCAGGATGCCCCCAAACCTGCCCCAAATCCAGGTTTTGGCATCCCGGGTGGTTTTCTGGGGTCCTGGTTGTGATTTTGGGGGTTCAGAGTGGGGTTTTTTTGGGGTCCTGGGTGGGGTTTTTGTGTCCTGGGTGGGGTTTTTGGGGATCCCAGGTGGAATTTTGGGGTCCCAGGTTGGGTTTTTGGGTTCCGGGTGGTTTTTTGGAGTCCCGTGTGGGGTTTTTGGGGGTCCCGGGTTGGGTTTTTGGGTTCCGGGTGGATTTTTGGGGGTCCCGGGTGGGGTTTTTGGGGGTCCCGTGTGGGGTTTTTGGGGGTCCCGGGTTGGGTTTTTGGGTTCCGGGTGGATTTTTGGGGTCCGGGTGGGGTTTTTGGGGGTCCCGTGTGGGGTTTTTGGGGGTCCCGGGTTGGGTTTTTGGGTTCCGGGTGGATTTTTGGGGTCCGGGTGGGGTTTTTGGGGGTCCCGGGTTGGGTTTTTGGGTTCCGGGTGGATTTTTGGGGTCCCGGGTGGGGTTTTTGGGGGTCCCGGGTTGCGTTTTTGGGTTCCGGGTGGATTTTTGGGGTCCCGGGTGGGGTTTTTGGGGGTCCCGGGTTGGGTTTTTGGGTTCTGGGTGGATTTTTGGGGGTCCCGGGTGGGGTTTTTGGGGGTCCCGTGTGGGGTTTTTGGGGGTCCCGGGTTGGGTTTTTGGGTTCCGGGTGGATTTTTGGGGGTCCCGGGTGGGGTTTTTGGGGGTCCCGTGTGGGGTTTTTGGGGGTCCCCGGTTGGGTTTTTGGGTTCCGGGTGGATTTTTGGGGTCCGGGTGGGGTTTTTGGGGGTCCCGTGTGGGGTTTTTGGGGGTCCCGGGTTGGGTTTTTGGGTTCCGGGTGGATTTTTGGGGGTCCCGGGTGGGGTTTTTGGGGTCCCGTGTGGGGTTTTTGGGGGTCCCGGGTTGGGTTTTTGGGTTCCGGGTGGATTTTTGGGGTCCCGGGTGGGGTTTTTGGGGTGACACCCCTCCCCACCCAGGTTCGGGGAGTCCCTGGAGCTCCCAGGTGGGGTTTTTGGGGGTCCCGTGTGGGTTTTTGGGGGTCCCGGGTGGTTTTTTTGGGGTCCCGGGTGGTTTTTTTGGGGTCCCGTGTGGGGTTTTGAGGGTCCCGTGTGGGGTTTTGGGGTGACACCCCTCCCCGCCCCAGGTTCGGGGGGCCCCTGGAGCGCGCGGGGGCGGAGCTGGCGCTGTCCCCCCGCTCCGACGGCGCCTTCCTGGTGCGGCAGCGGCTGCGGGACCCCGGGGACTTCGCCATCAGCCTCAAGTGAGGGACGGCGGGGGGGGTGGGGACAGCGGGGACAGTGGGGGGACACTGGGGACACTGGGGGACATTGGGGGGCACTGGGGACAGTGGGGACAGCGGGGGGGGTGGGGACAGCGGGGACACTGGGGACACTGGGGGCTCTGGGGACATTGGGGACATTGGGGACACTTGGGGGTGTTGGGGACACTGGGGGACATTGGGGGGACATTGGGGCATTGAGGACATTGAAGATGTTGGGGACGTTGGGGACACTTTGAGGGCATTGGGGACGTTGGGGACATTGGGGACATTGGGGGGACAGTTTGAGGACACTTTTGGGGAAGGAGAGGGGACACTTTTGGGGACACGGGGACACGTTTGGGGTCCCTTTGGGGTCCCGGGGAGGCTTTTGGGGTCACTTCGGGGTCACAGGGAGGTTTTTGGGGTCCCTTTGGGGTCACGGGGAGGTTTTTGGGGTCCCGGGGACAGTTTTGGGGTCCCTTTGGGGTCCCAGGGAGGTTTTTGGGGTCCCTTTGGGGTCCCGGGGACAGTTTTGGGGCCCCTTTGGGGCCACAGGGAGGCTTTTGGGGTCCCTTTGGGGTCCTGGGGACACTTTTGGGGGTGGCGGGGAGAATTGTGGGGTCACAGGGAGGTTTTTGGGGTCCCTTTGGGGTCCCGGGGACACTTTTGGGGCCCCTTCGGGGCGGCTGAGCGTGTCCGGCGCAGGTACCGCGGGCAGGTGAAGCACATCAAGGTGACGGCCGGGCAGGGCCTCTACTGGGTCACCGAGCGCAGAGCCTTCCGCGGGCTGGTGGTGAGCGCCCCGAAACCCTGAGGGGCACCCCGAAACCCTGAGGGGCACCCCAAAACCCTGAGGGGCACCCCAAAACCTGAGAGAAACCCTAAAATACTGAGAGATAAACACCCCAAAACACCCCAAAACACCCTGAGAGACACCTCAAAACCCCTGAGAGACACCCCGAAACCTGCCCGGGGCACCCCGAAACCTGAGAGACATCCCCAAAAACCCCAGGGGCACCCCAAAAACCCCAGGGGCACCCCAAAAAAACCCTGAGAAACCTTGAGAGAGACCCCCCCAAACCCAGGGGCGCCCCGAAAACCCCAGGTTCCCTAAACCCTGGGGGCTGTTTCTGGGGTCCCTGACCACCCCGGGTGTGGTTTGGGGGGTCCCAGGGGTGTTTTTGGGGTCCTGGGGGTGTTTTTGGGGTCCCTGACGCCCCCCGGGGGTGTTTTTGGGGTCCCGGGGGTGTTTTTGGGGTCCCTGACGCCCCCCGGGGGTGTTTTTGGGGGTCCCGGGGGTGTTTTTGGGGGTCCCGGGGGTGTTTTTGGGGTCCCTGACGCCCCCCCGGGGGTGTTTTTGGGGTCCCAGGGATGGTTTTTGGGGTCCCTGACGCCCCCCCGGGGGTGTTTTTGGGGGTCCCGGGGGTGTTTTTGGTGTCCCGGGGGTGTTTTTGGGGTCCCTGACGCCCCCCGGGGGTGTTTTTGGGGTTCCCGGGGGTGTTTTTGGGGTCCCTGACGCCCCCCGGGGGTGTTTTTGGGGGTCCCGGGGGTGTTTTTGGTGTCCCGGGGGTGTTTTTGGGGTCCCTGACGCCCCCCGGGGGTGTTTTTGGGGTTCCCGGGGGTGTTTTTGGGGTCCCTGACGCCCCCCGGGGGTGTTTTTGGGGTTCCCGGGGGTGTTTTTGGGGTCCCTGACGCCCCCCGGGGGTGTTTTTGGGGTCCCGGGGATGTTTTTGGGGTCCCGGGGGTGTTTTTGGGGTCCCTGACGCCCCCCGGGGGTGTTTTTGGGGTCCCGGGGATGTTTTTGGGGTCCCGGGGGTGTTTTTGGGGTCCCTGACGCCCCCCGGGGGTGTTTTTGGGGTCTCGGGGATGTTTTTGGGTTCCCGGGGGTGTTTTTGGGGGTCCCGGGGGTGTTTTTGGGGTCCCGGGGATGTTTTTGGGGTCCCTGACGCCCCCCGGGGATGTTTTTGGGGTTCCCGGGGGTGTTTCTGGGGTCCCTGACGCCCCCCGGGGGTGTTTTTGGGGGTTCCCGGGGGTGTTTTTGGGGGTCCCGGGGGTGTTTTTGGGGGTCCCTGATGCCCCCCGGGGGTGTTTTTGGGGTTCCCGGGGGTGTTTTTGGGGTCCCTGACGCCCCCCGGGGGTGTTTTGGGGTTCCCGGGGGTGTTTTTGGGGTCCCGGGGATGTTTTTGGGGGTCCCGGGGGTGTTTTTGGGGTCCCTGACGCCCCCCGGGGGTGTTTTTGGGGGCCGGACAGGAGCTGGTGGAGTTCTACCGGCGGCACTCGCTGCGCGATTGCTTCAAGGCGCTGGACACCACCCTGGCCCTGCCCTACAGAGACCCCGAGAGCCGCGCGGGACCCCCGGAGCCCCGTACGGCATCGGGGGGGGGGGCTGGGGGTCCTGGGGAGACCCTCGGGGGGGGCTGGGGGTCCCGGGGTGACCCTGAGGGGGGTGCTGGGGGTCCTGGGGAGACCCTCGGGGGGGGCTGGGGGTCCTGGGGTGACTCTCGTGGGGGCCTGGGGGTCCCGGGGTGACCCTGAGGGGGGTGCTGGGGGTCCTGGGGAGACCCTCGGGGGGGGCTGGGGGTCCTGGGGAGACCCTGAGGGGGGTTGCTGGGGGTCCCGGGGTGACCCTCGGGGGGGATTTGGGGGCTCCTGAGGTCGTGGGGTCACCGTGGGGGGAGGGGATTTGGGGGCTCCTGGGAGTTATGGGGTGACCCCAGGAGGGATTTGGGAGGTCCTTGGAGTTGTGGATTGGGTGAGGTTGGATTTGGGGATGTCACCGTTGTCCCCATGTCCCCTGTGTCCCCATGTCCCCATGTCCTGGTGTCCCCTGTGTGCCCTCTGTCCCCATGTCTGTCCCCATGTCTGTCCCCATGTCTGTCCCCATGTCTGTCCCCATGTTCCCCATGTCCCCGTGTCCCCATGTCCCCCTGCTGTCCCCATGTCCTTGCTGTCCCCGCTGTCCCCATGTCCCCATATCCCCATGTCTGTCCCCATGTCCCCGTGTGTCCCCATGTCTGTCCCCATGTCTGTCCCCATGTCCCCCGTGTCCCCATGTGTCCCCATGTGTCCCCATGTCCCCCCGTGTCACTCTGTCCCCATGTCTGTCCCCATGTCCCCATGTCCCGCTGTCCCCGTGTCACTCTGTCCCCATGTCTGTCCCCACTGTCCCCGTGTCACTCTGTCCCGCTGTCCCTGCTGTCCCCATATCTGTCCCCGTGTCCCTCTGTCCCTCTGTCCCCATGTCTGTCCCCATCTCCCCATGTTTCGCTGTCCCCGTGTCACTCTGTCCCCATGTCTGTCCCCATGTCTGTCCCCATGTCTGTCCCCGCTGTCCCCGTGTCACTCTGTCCCGCTGTCCCTGCTGTCCCCATGTCTGTCCCCGTGTCCCTCTGTCCCTCTGTCCCTCTGTCCCCATGTCTGTCCCCATCTCCCCATGTCCCGCTGTCCCCGTGTCACTCTGTCCCCATGTCTGTCCCCATGTCTGTCCCGGTGTCACACTGTCCCCATGTCCCGCTGTCCCCATGTCTGTCCCCATGTCTGTCCCGGTGTCACACTGTCCCCCTGTCCCGCTGTCCCCGTGTCTGTCCGCAGGCTCCGCCCGCAGTTTCGGCTCGGCCCGGGCCCGTTACGCCTTCAGCGCGCGGGACCGCACGGAGCTGTCGCTGCGGGAGGGGGACATCGTGCGCGTGCTGAGCAAGAGGGGCCAGCCCGGCTGGTGGCGCGGGGAGATCTACGGGCGGGTAGGGCCGGGACAGCGGGGACAGCGGGGACAGCCTGGGGACAGCCTGGGGACAGCCTGGGGACAGCCAGGGGACAGCCTGGGGACATTGGGGACAGCCTGGGGACAGCCTGGGGACAGCCTGGGGACAGCCTGGGGACATTGGGGACAGCCTGGGGACAGCGGGGACATTGGGGACAGCCTGGGGACAGCGGGGACAGCCTGGGGACAGCCTGGGGACAGCCTGGGGACAGCGGGGACAGCCTGGGGACAGCGGGGACAGCCTGGGGGCAGCCTGGGGACAGCCTGGGGACAGCCTGGGGACAGCGGGGACAGCCTGGGGACATTGGGGACAGCCTGGGGACAGCCTGGGGACAGCCTGGGGACAGCCTGGGGACATTGGGGACACCCTGGGGACACCGGGGACAGCCTGGGGACATTGGGGACACCCTGGGGACAGCCTGGGGACAGCGGGGACAGCCTGGGGACAGCCTGGGGACAGCCTGGGGACACCCTGGGGACATTGGGGACACCCTGGGGACAGCCTGGGGACAGCGGGGACAGCCTGGGGACAGCCTGGGGACAGCCTGGGGACATCCTAGGGACATCGGGGACACCCTGGAGACATTGGGGACACCCTGGGGACAATGGGGACACCCTGGAGACACCCTGGGGACAGCCTGGGGACACCGGGGACACCCCTGGGGACATTGGAGTCACCCCTGACCCCGTCCCCAGCCCGGGTGTCCCCCCTGACCCCTGACCCCGGGGTGTCCCCCCTGACCCCGCTGTCCCCTGTCCCCAGGTCGGGTGGTTTCCCGCCAATTACGTGGAGGAGGAATATTCGGATTATTGCTGACATGGACCCCCGGAGCCCCCCGGTGTCACCCCCGGTGTCACCCCCGGAGCCCCCCGGTGTCACCCCCGGTGTCACCCCCGTGTCCCCCCGGTGTCCCCAAGCCCCGCCCCCGCCGTTTTTGGGACAATAAACCCGGGGGGAGCTCCGAGCCGGGGATTTGATGGGAAAAGGCCCCGGAGGGAATTCCGGGAACGGGAATTCCGGGAAAGGGCCGGAGCGGCCGCCCGGGGTCAAAGGTCAAGGCCGGACACTCGGCTTGGATCCCGGGATCGATCCGGGCGGGGACGGGGACGGAGGGGATCGGGGAATTCCCGGATTTGGGGGGAAATTCCGGGGTTTTGGGACTTCCGGGATTTGGGGGGAATTCCGGGATTTGGGGGAAATTCCGGGATGATGGAAAGGGAATTCTGGGATTTTTGGGAGAATTTCAGGATTTTGGGGAGAGGAATTTCAGGATTTTGGGAAGGGGCTTGGGTGGTCAGACAGGCCCAGGGCAGGGACGATCCCACAGCTCCCAGTTTGATCCCAGTATGAGCTCAACAATCCCAGTTCCACCCCGGTTTGACACCAGTACGCACACGAGTTTATTTCTCCCATTTCCGCAGTTCCTGAGATTTTTGGGGTGAATTCCCAGGATTTTGGCTCAGGGGTTTCCCTGGCAGACGCAGAACAAAGGGGGTCCCACAGGGAAAATCCCAGTCCGATCCCAGTTTGATCCCAGTTTGATCCCAGTCCGATCCCAGTTTGATCCCAGTGAATTTCTGGGTGTTCCCTGGGAACCCAAACTCGCTGCCCCCGGTCCCTGAGGTCACTGTGGCACTGGACTGCGACCCCCAAGATCCCGGGGATCCCCCGGTCCCGGGACCCCCAAAATCCCGGGGATCCCCTCCCCCTCCCCCTCCCCGCCCCCATCACCGGGACCCCGCGCCCCTCCCCCCCCGCCCCGCCGCAGTGCCGCCCGCTCCGCGCATGCGCGCCCTCCACGCCCCGCCCACCCCGCCTCCCCGGTCACTTCTCCTCCTCCCTCCTCATTGGTCGCGGCGGGGGAGCGCCGTGCTGATTGGTCGCGCGGGAGAGTGACTGACAGGTCAGTCAGGGAGGGGGACGGAGGGGAACCGGCCGACGTGCCTCCCCATTGGCTGCCGCGCCGCGGGTGGGCGTGGCCTCTCCCTTTCCCCCCCCCTTCCCTGCCCTCATTGGGGGGCAGCGCGCCGCGTTCCCATTGGCCGCTTCCGCGGGGGGCGCGGGCGGAGCCGCCGCGCGCGTTCTCCTCTGGTCGCCTCCGATTGGCCGCGCCGGCGCAGGGGCGCCGCGCCATTGGCTGCGGGCGCGCGGTGGGCGGGGCTCGGCGCGGGGCCGGGCGCGCAGGCGCGGGGCCGGCGCTCCCTGAGGCGGCGGCGGCGGCTCCGGCGGTTCCTTTGTTCCCCCGCCGGGACCGGGTTCGGGATCGCGTCGGGATCGGGCCGGGATGAGCCCCGGGCAGGGCTCCGGGAAGGGCCTTGGCCCCGGTAAGGCCGGGCGGAGCGGGGCGCGGGGTGGATACGGCGGCCCGAGAGGGTCGCGGGCCCTTTGTTCGGGACTGGCGGCGACCTCAGCCCGCGGTGTTCGGCCTTGGGGGTTTTCCCCCCTCACACAAGATCCCCTCACCACAAGATCCCCTCAGCCCCCACAGCACCGATCCCCTCACAGCACCGATCCCCCCTCACAGCACCGATCCCCCCCTCACACAAGATCCCCTCACCCCCCTCAGCACCGATCCCCCTCAGCCCCCACAGCACCGATCCCCCCTCACAGCACCCATCCCCCCTCACAGCACCGATCCCCCTCAGCACCGATCCCCCCCTCACACAAGATCCCCTCACCCCCCACAGCACCGATCCCCCCTCACACAAGATCCCCTCACCCACCACAGCACCGATCCCCCCTCAGATTCCTTTACCCCCTATTTTATTCCCCACCCCGTTTTCCCCTCACAGCCGCTTGCCCCAAATCTCCTCTCTCCCCCTTTCCCGCCCCTATTTTCCCCCATCTCTCCCTTCCCACCCCACACATCCCATTCCTTTCCGTCTTTGTCCTTCCGAGGACACCAAACCCCCCTCAGCCCCCTCAGCCCCCTCATCCTCCCCACCCTGGGGGGCTTTTCCCGCCCCCCCCTCCCCTCAGCGAGGCCCTTCCCGGTTATTTCGGAATTCCCGTTTTTCCAACTCCCTTTTCCCATTTCCCCCCACTCCAAATTACCCCATTTCCCCTTTTTTTTTGAGGTTTTTGAGGGGAGGGCTCAGGCGATTCCCTGATTTTTCTGCTTAGGAGGAATCCGGGGGTTGGGATCGGGTGGGATCAGGACCCCTCCCCCGGTTTCGGGATCCATCCCGATCCATTTCTCCTCCTCCTTTCTCACCTCGGCCGATTCCCCCTGCTGGAATTTCCCGTTCTCCTCCTCCTCCGGAGGAGGAGATTGAAATGAAAATAAAATTCAAACAGCTGCGCCCGCAGTCCCGTTCCCATTTCCTCTCCCCCCTTTCTCGTTTTCTTATTTTCCAGCCCTCCCCAAAATCCCTCGCAGCTCCAAGAATGGGCTGAAAATCCTCGGGGATGGGGAAACCAGCCCCGTTAATTAATTCATTAATTCATTAATTCATTGGATTTCAGGGTTTAATGACAATTTCTCACCTGGAATTCAGGGTTTTGGGTTTTTTTCTTGAATTTCAGGATTTAATGACAATTTCTCACCTGTAGTTTCTCACCTGGATCTCAGGATTTAATGAAAATTTCTCACCTGCAATCCAGGATGGTTTTTTTGTTGGATTTCAGGATTTAATGAAAATTTCTCACCTGCAATCCAGTTGTTTTTTTTTTTTTTTCTTAGATTTCAGGATTTAATGACAATTTCTCACCCGGAATCCACTTTTTAAATTTTTTTTTTTTTTATTAAACAATCCAGAAAAAAAAAAATTGAAATTGTGCTGTGGAATGACTTTTGTGGCTGGAGCTGGTTGGAATCCTCTGCTCCTGGGAATCTTTAAAAGCAAAATTTTTAAATGGATTTTTTTTTTTTATTTATTTTTGAGGGTTTCCTCGCTGGGGGTTGGCAAATTCCCCCAGATTTTCATCCCTGAGGAAAATCTCAATTTTTTTTAGGAGTTTTGTGCTCTGTTAATGAAAATTCCTCTGGATAATTTGTATTTCTGGTTTCCCCCCAGCCCGGTGTTAGGAGCTCGTCCCTCCAGAGGCACAGAAGGTTGCAATGCCTGTAGGTAGGTGCTGGAATTTCTGTAATATTTTATTGAATTTTATTGTATTTTTATTTTATTTTATCTTTATTTTATTTTGTTTTTTATTGAATTTTTTGTTTTATTTTATTTTTATTTTTGTTTTGCTTTATTTCACTTTATTTTATTCTATTTTATTTTACTCTATTTTATTTTATTCTTATTTTACTTTATTTTACTTTCTTTTTAGTTTGTTTTATTGTATTTTATTTTACTTTATTTTATTGTATTTTATTTTACTTTATTTTATTTTATTTTACTTTATTTTTAGTTTATTTTATTGTATTTTATTTTACTTTATTTTATTTTACTTTATTTTTACTTTATTTTATTGTATTTTATTTTACTTTGTTTTGTGTCATTGTATTTTACTTTATTGTATTGCATTTTATTTTACTTTATTTTATTTTACTTTATTTTTAGTTTATTTTATTGTATTTTATTTTACTTTGTTTTATTGTATTGTATTTTATTTTACTTTATTTTATTTTACTTTATTTTTACCTTATTTTATTGTATTTTATTTTACTTTGTTTTGTGTCATTGTATTTTATTTTATTGCATTTTATTTTACTTTATTTATTTTACTTTCTTTTTAAATTTAATTTAATTTAATTTAATTTAATTTAATTAATATCCCCTCATCCCCAGGATCTGGGAATTTCCATCCCACAGGAGAATTCCCCTTGGAAATGTCAATTTTCCTTGGGATTGGGCACAAAATTATTAAATTATCAAACTATCAAAATAATTATCAAATTATTAAATTGTCAAGTTATTAAATCATCAAATTATCAAATTATTAATAGAGCCAAGCCCAGGCTGGGGTGAGCAGCACCCTTGGTGCTTCTTAGTGACCAGAAATGCCCAGATTAATTAATTACTGATTATTGATTATTAATTATTAATTATGGATTATTGATTATTAATTATTAATGATTAATGATTAATTATTACTCATCCCAGGCCTGGCTCCAGGATCCCATTCCCAGGCTTAATTAATTTATTAATTTTATTAATTATTACTCATTGCAGGCCTGGCTCCAGGATCCCATTCCCAGGGTTAATTAATTTATTAATTTTATTAATTATTACTTATTGCAGGCCTAGCTCCAGGATCCCATTCCCAGGGTTAATTAATTTATTAATTTTATTAATTATTACTCATTCCAGGCCTGGCTCCAGGATCCCATTCCCAGGCTTAATTAATTTATTAATTTTATGAATTTTATTAATTATTACTCATTGCAGGCCTGGCTTCAGGAACCCATTCCCGGGGTTAATTAATTTATTAATTTTATTAATTATTACTCGTTGCAGGCCTGGCTCCAGGATCCTGTTCCCAAGATTAATTAATTTATTAATTTTATTAATTATTACTCGTTGCAGGCCTGGCTCCAGGAACCTATTCCCAGGGTTAATTAATTTATTAATTTTATTAATTATTACTCATTGCAGGCCTGGCTCCAGGATCCCATTCCCAGGCTTAATTAATTTATTAATTTTATGAATTTTATTAATTATTACTCATCCCAGGCCTGGCTCCAGGTTCCCATTCCCAGGGTTAATTAATTTATTAATTTTATTAATTATTACTGATTCCAGGCCTGCCTCCAGGAACCCTTTCCCAGGGTTAATTAATTTATTAATTTTATTAATTATTACTCATTGCAGGCCTGGCTCCACGAACCCATTCCCAGGCTTAATTAATTTATTAATTTTATTAATTATTACTCATTGCAGGCCTGGCTCCAGGAACCCTTTCCCAGGCTTAATTAATTTATTAATTTTATTAATTTTGTATTACTCATTGCAGGCCTGGCTCCAGGATCCCGTTCCCAAGATTAATTAATTTATTGATTTATTGATTTATCGATTTATTGAATTATTGATTTATTGATTTATTAATTTATTAATTTATCGATTTATTGTTAATAATTGATGGATTACTCGATTAATTAGCCATTAATGATCGATGTTTTGCTCCTTGCAGGCTGCTGATGTGAGATGGCCACCCCGGAGCCCCCGCTGGGCGGGACCCCCCGGCCCGGCCCCTCCCCCGGGCCCGGCCCCTCCCCCGGCTCCATGCTGGGCCCCTCCCCCGGGCCCTCCCCCGGCTCGGGGCACGCGGGGCACGCGCTGCCGGCGGGGGGGTACGGGCCAGAGGGCCTGCACCCCCTGCACAAGGTGAGACAGACCAGTTACACCAGTTATCCCAGTTACCATCCCAGTTATCCCAGTTACACCAGTTAGCATCCCAGTTATCATCCCCCGGGCCCTCCCCCGGCTCGGGGCACTCGGGGCACGCGCTGCCGGCGGGGGGGTACGGGCCAGAGGGCCTGCACCCCCTGCACAAGGTGAGTTATCCCAGTTAGACCAGTTAGACCAGTTAGCATCCCAGTTAGCATCCCAGTTAGCATCCCAATTATCCCAGTTACCATCCCAGTTATCATCCCACGGCCCGGAGGGCCTGCACCCCCTGCACAAGGTGAGTTATCCCAGTTAGACCAGTTACACCAGTTACCATCCCAGTTAGCGTCCCAGTTATCCCAGTTACCATCCCAGTTACCATCCCACGGCCCGGACAGCCTGCACCCCCTGCACAAGGTGAGTTACCATCCCAGTTAGACCAGTTACACCAGTTAGCATCCCAGTTACCGTCCCAGTTATACCAGTTACCATCCCAGTTAGCGTCCCAGTTACCATCCCAGTTATCCCAGTTACCATCCCAGTTAGCGTCCCAGTTACCATCCCAGTTATCCCAGTTACCATCCCAGTTACCATCCCAGTTCCCATCCCAGTTAGCCCAGTTACCATCCCAGTTACCATCCCACGGCCCCAAGGGCCTGCACCCCCTGCACAAGGTGAGTTACCATCCCAGTTATCCCAGTTAGACCAGTTACCATCCCAGTTATCGTCCCAGTTATCGTCCCAGTTACCATCCCAGTTACCATCCCACGGCCCCGAGCGCCTGCACCCCCTGCACAAGGTGAGTTATGCCAGTTAGACCAGTTATCATCCCAGTTAGCGTCCCAGTTACCATCCCAGTTAGCCCAGGTACCATCCCAGTTACCATCCCAGTTAGCCCAGTTACCATCCCAGTTACCATCCCACGGCCCGGACAGCCTGCACCCCCTGCACAAGGTGAGACAGACCAGTTACACCAGTTACCATCCCAGTTAGCATCCCAGTTATCCCAGTTACCATCCCAGTTAGCCCAGGTACCATCCCAGTTAGCCCAGGTACCATCCCAGTTACCATCCCACGGCCCCAAGGGCCTGCACCCCCTGCACAAGGTGAGACAGACCAGTTACACCAGTTACCATCCCAGTTATCGTCCCAGTTATCGTCGCAGTTACCATCCCAGTTATCATCCCAGTTAGACCAGTTACCATCCCAGTTACCATCCCAGTTATCATCCCAGTTAGCCCAGTTACCATCCCAGTTATCATCCCAGTTACCATCCCAGTTACCATCCCAGTTACCATCCCAGTTACCATCCCACGGCCCCGAGGGCCTGCACCCCCTGCACAAGGTGAGTTACCATCCCAGTTATTGTCCCAATTATCCCAGTTAGCATCCCAGTTAGCCCAGTCAGCCCAGTTATCCCAGCGTTCTGCGCCTCAGGGACCCCCAGGAATCCCCAGGACCAAAGCGGAGCTGCAGCTCCAACCCCCGGGAATTCTTTGGGTGGGGTTTGGAAGCACCAGGAGGTTCCCTGCAGGAATTCCCTGCCCATCCCTGATTCCCTTTGGGAATTCCCTGCCCATCCCTGATTCCCTGCAGGAATTCCCTGCCCATCCCTGATTCCCTGCAGGAATTCCCTGCCCATCCCTGATTCCCTGCAGGAATTCCCTGCCCGTCCCTGATTCCCTTTGGGAATTCCCTGCCCGTCCCTGATTCCCTTTGGGAATTCCCTGCCCATCCCTGATTCCCTGCAGGAATTCCCTGCCCGTCCCTGATTCCCTGCAGGAATTCCCTGCCCATCCCTGATTCCCTGCAGGAATTCCCTGCCCGTCCCTGACTCCCTGCAGGAATTCCCTGCCTGTCCCTGACTCCCTGCAGGAATTCCCTGCCCGTCCCTGACTCCCTGCAGGAATTCCCTGCCCATCCCTGATTCCCTGCAGGAATTCCCTGCCCATCCCTGATTTCCTGGGCTGATTTGGAAGCACGAGGAGGTTTCCTGCAGGAATTCCCTGCCTGTCCCTGATTCCCTGCAGGAATTCCCTGCCTGTCCCTGATTCCCTGCAGGAATTCCCTGCCCGTCCCTGATTCCCTGCAGGAATTCCCTGCCCGTCCCTGATTCCCTGCAGGAATTCCCTGCCCGTCCCTGATTCCCTGCAGGAATTCCCTGCCTGTCCCTGATTCCCTGGGGAATTCCCTGCCCATCCCTGATTCCCTGGGGAATTCCCTGCCCGTCCCTGATTCCCTGCAGGAATTCCCTGCCCGTCCCTGATTCCCTGCAGGAATTCCCTGCCCATCCCTGATTCCCTGCAGGAATTCCCTGCCCGTCCCTGATTCCCTTTGGGAATTCCCTGCCCGTCCCTGATTCCCTGCAGGAATTCCCTGCCCGTCCCTGATCCCTGGGCTGGTTTGGAAGCACCAGGAGGTTTCCTGCAGGAATTCCCTGCCCATCCCTGATTCCCTGCAGGAATTCCCTGCCCATCCCTGATTCCCTGCAGGAATTCCCTGCCTGTCCCTGATTTCCTGGGATGGTTTGGAAGCATCAGGAAGTTTCCTGCAGGAATTCCCTGCCCATCCCTGATTCCCTGCAGGAATTCCCTGCCCATCCCTGATTCCTGCAGGAATTCCCTGCCCATCCCTGATTCCCTGCAGGAATTCCCTGCCCCTCCCTGATTCCCTGCAGGAATTCCCTGCCTGTCCCTGATTCCCTGCAGGAATTCCCTGCCCGTCCCTGATTCCCTGCAGGAATTCCCTGCCCGTCCCTGATTCCCTGCAGGAATTCCCTGCCTGTCCCTGATTCCCTTTGGGAATTCCCTGCCTGTCCCTGATTCCCTGCAGGAATTCCCTGCCCGTCCCTGATTCCCTGCAGGAATTCCCTGCCCATCCCTGATTCCCTTTGGGAATTCCCTGCCTGTCCCTGATTCCCTGCAGGAATTCCCTGCCCGTCCCTGATTCCCTGCAGGAATTCCCTGCCCATCCCTGATTCCCTGCAGGAATTCCCTGCTGGTCCCTGATTCCCTGCAGGAATTCCCTGCCTGTCCCTGATTCCCTGCAGGAATTCCCTGCCCGTCCCTGACTCCCTGCAGGAATTCCCTGCCCCTCCCTGATTCCCTGCAGGAATTCCCTGCCCATCCCTGATTCCCTGCAGGAATTCCCTGCCCGTCCCTGATTCCCTGCAGGAATTCCCTGCCCATCCCTGATCCCCTGCAGGAATTCCCTGCCCGTCCCTGATTCCCTGCAGGAATTCCCTGCCCATCCCTGATCCCTGATCCGTTTTCCCCCCCTGCAGCCCCTGGAGCCGCTGCACGAGAAGGGCCTGGCCGAGGACCCCCGCTACGGGCAGATGAAGGGGATGGGGCTGCGCCCGGGGGGCCACGCGGGGATGGGACCCCCGCCCAGCCCCATGGATCAGCATTCCCAAGGTAGGGAGCGGGGGTGGGAAAAAGGGAAAAACCACATCCAAATCCTGGCTTTGGAGAGAGGGGAAAACGCCCGGGAAAAAGGGATTTTTATTCTGGAAATGGGTTGGTTTTTTTTCTTGCTGGAAAGAGAAGGGAGGGGAGGGGATTTCATCATTCTGGGCTTAAGTCCTGGATAGCAGGGCAGAGATCCTGGATTCCCGTAGCAATCCAAGGCATTTCCAAATCCTTAATTCTGGATTTTGGGGGAGGAACGATCAAACCCAGGGCAGAAATCCTGGATTCCGGCACTCCAGGGGATTTTCAGATCCACAGGGTGGGTTTCGGGGGAGGAACAATCCAATCCTTTGAGGGCTTGGGCTGGAAATCCTGAATTCTGGATTTTGGGGGAGGAAGAACGGGGACTTAGGCTGGGAATTCTGGATTTTGGAGGAGGAACAATCCAATCCTTTGGGTGGCTTAGTCTGGAAATCCTGAATTCTGGATTTTGGGGGAGGAAGAATCAAAAATCCTTTGGGGGCTTAGGCTGGAAATCCTGAATTCTGGATTTTGGGGGAGGAACAATCAAATCCTTTGGCGGCTTGGGCTGGAAATCCTGAATTCTGGAGGGAATCAAAGCAAACCCAAGGCAGAAATCTTGGATTCCCATGGCAATCCAAGGGCTTTCCAAATCCTGAATTCCGGATTTCGGGGGAGGACCAATCCAATCCTTTGGGTGGCTTAGTCTGGAAATCCTGAATTCTGGATTTTGGGGGAGGAAGAACGGGGACTTAGGCTGGGAATTCTGGATTTTGGAGGAGGAACAATCCAATCCTGTGGGGGCTTGGGCTGGAAATCCTGAATTCTGGATTTTGGGGGAGGAAGAACGGGGACTTAGGCTGGAAATTCTGGATTTTGGAGGAGGAACAATCCAATCCTTTGGGTGGCTTAGTCTGGAAATCCTGAGTTCTGGATTTTGGGGGAGGAAGAATCAAATCCTGTGGGGGCTTGGGCTGGAAATCCTGAATTCTGGATTTTTGGGGAGGAACAATCAAATCCTGTGGGGACTTAGGCTGGAAATCCTGAATTCTGGAGAGAATCAAAGCAAACCCAAGGCAGAAATCTTGGATTCCCATGGCAATCCAAGGGCTTTCCAAATCCTGAATTCCGGATTTCTGGGGAGGACCAATCCAACCCTGTGGGTGCCTTAGTCTGGAAATCCTGAATTCTGGATTTTGGGGGAGGAACAATCCAATCCTGTGGGGACCTGGGCAGGAAATCCTGAATTCTGGATTTCGAGGGAGGAAGAATGGGGACTTAGGCTGGGAATTCTGGATTTTGGAGGAGGAACAATCCAATCCTTTGGGTGGCTTAGTCTGGAAATCCTGAGTTCTGGATTTTGGGGGAGGAACAATCAAATCCTGTGGGGACTTGGGCTGGAAATCCTGAATTCTGGATTTCGAGGGAGGAAGAACGGGGACTTAGGCTGGGAATTCTGGATTTTGGAGGAGGAACAATCCAATCCTTTGGGTGGCTTAGTCTGGAAATCCTGAATTCCGGATTTCGCGGGAGGACCAATCCAACCCCGTGGGGCGCCTTAGCCTGGAAATCCTGAATTTCCATGTCCGACACCGCCCTCCCAGGACCCCAGACCCAGATTTCCCTCCGGAATTCACCCCCCCTTGGTGTGTTTCAGGTTACCCCTCTCCCCTGGGCGGCTCCGAGCACGCCTCCAGCCCGGTGCCCTCCAACGGCCCCTCGGGCGGCTCCGGCGGCGGCTCCGGGGCGGCGCTGGACGGCTCCGGCTCCGAGTCCCCGGCGCTGGGCCGGGGCCCCTCGCCCTTCAACGCCGCCCAGCTGCACCAGCTGCGCGCCCAGATCATGGCCTACAAGCTGCTGGCGCGGGGGCAGCCCCTGCCCGAGCACCTGCAGGTGGCCGTGCAGGGCAAGCGGCCGCTGCCCGGGATGCAGGCGCAGATCCCGGCTCTACCTCCGCCCGCCGGCGCCGCCCAGGGCCCGGGGCAAGCGCCCGGAGCGGGGCCGGCGCCGCCCGGCTACTCCAGACCTCACGGTGAGGAGGGGGTGTGGGGGGTGTCTGTGTGTCTGTCTGTCTGTGTGTCTGTCTTTCTGTCTGTCTGTGTGTCTGGTCGTGGTGTGGGAGAGGCGAGGGGGAGATGGTTTTGTTTTGTTTTGTCCTGAGGGGTCTGGGGGGGAGTTTGTCCCGTTCCGTCCTGGGGTCTGTGGGGAATTCATCCCATTCCATCTCATCCCATTCCATCTCATCCCATTCCATCTCATCCCATTCCATCTCATCCCATTCCATCTCATCCTGGGAAATCAGGGAACATTGTCCTGCAGAGCTCATCCCGTGCTGTCTCAGGGGGATCCATGGGAGGGGGAGCTCATCCTGAGGGGTCTGGGGGGGAGTTTGTCCCGTTCCGTCCTGGGGTCTGTGGGGGAACTCATCCCATTCCATGGGTGGAAAGGAGATCGGGGGGCTTGGGGGTGTCTGTCTGTCTGTCTGTCTGTCTGTCTGTCTGATTGTGGTGTGGGAGAGGCGAGGGGAGATGGTTTTGTTTCGTCCTGAGGGGTCTGGGGGGGAGTTTGTCCCATTCCATCTCATGTTGAGCTGGGAAATCCAAGGGAGTTTGTCCCGTTGCGTCGTGGAGTCTGTGGGGAACTCATCCCATTCCATCTCAGCCTGTTCCATCTCACGTTATCCTGGGAAATCCAAGGGAGTTTGTCCTGGGATGTTCATGGAGAGTTTATCCCATTCTGTCCCAGGGGATCCATGGGAAGGGAGGTCATCCTGAGGGGATCTGTGGGGGAGTTTGTCCCATTCCATCCTGGGATCTGTGGGGAATTAATCCCATTCCATCTCATCCTGGGAAATCAGGGGACCTTGTCCCGGAGAGCTCACCCCCTTCCATCCCGGACGATCCAGGGGAAGCCTTTGCTCCCAGTTTGCCCCAGTACCCCCCAGTTTGATTTTTCCCGCTCTCCTCCCACCCCTGGGCGTTCCAGAGGTTGGGATTTGGGATCCAGGTCCTGCTGAGACTCTTCCCCTCAGGAATCAGCATCCTCACGGGATTTTTCTTTTTTTTTCCCTTTTCTGCCCGATTTGGGGCAATTCCCAGGAATGGGAGGGCCCAACATGCCCCCTCCAGGACCCTCAGGAGTTCCCCCCGGCATCCCGGGGCAGCCCCCCGGGGGCCCCCCAAAACCTTGGCCAGAAGGTAAGGAAGGCCCCGGGTGACAAAATTCCCAAAAATTTCTGTGAATTCCACCCAAATCTGTGAGCAAGGGATGCTCCGGGGGGTCGGGAAGGGAGGGAATTTCCTGGTTCCAAGCCCTGGAATTCTGTGAGTCCCTGGTTTGACTTCCATGCTGGAGGGATGCCTGATCCAAGGTATTTGGAGTTTTTGGGGAGTTGTGGTTGTTTTTGCCGTAAACAAATGGAGTTTTGGGGGATTTGGGGCTGAAAAAGTGAAATAATTGGATTTTTTGCAAATTCCAGCCCAATAATTGGATATTTTTTTGCAGATTCGGGGTTGATTTCCAAATAAATAATCAGAGTTTTGGGGGGGAATTGGGGTGAATTTCCTGCTCAATCTCTGCAGCTCATTCCGAGTCAGATGCTCCCGATTTTGGGGGAATTTCCTTCATTTCTGACCGAATAATTAAGGCCTTTTTTTTTTTTTTAATTAAATATAGTATTTTATTTATTTATTATTTTATTTTATTTATTCCATTTTATATTTAAATATTAATATATATTAATAATGTCAATATACTATATTATTAAATAAATATTTATACTATTTATATTTAATGTTAGTGTAGTAAATGTAATGTTAATACATTATTTTTTATTTATATATTTAATATTTAATATTAATATATTATATATGTTTAGGATATTAAACATTTATGTTTAACGTTAATATATAATATAATATAATATAATATAATACAATATAATATGATATATTAATATTAAATAAAATATTTATAATACTTTAATTACATATAATATTTTAAATCTAACAATTTTTAATTAAGAAAAAATTTAAAACTAATCAATTAATTCAATCACCCCTTCCTCAATTAAAGGGGGAAATTGAGAGATTTTTTTTTGGGGGGGGCATCAATTCCCATCTTTTCCCCTCTCCCCCCTCTCAGGGCCGCTGTCGGCGGCGGCCCCGGGCGGGGCCCCCCAGAAGCTGCTGCCGCCCCCCCCCGCCGGCCGGCCCTCGCCAGTGCCCCCGGCCGTGCCCCCGGCCTCCCCGGGGCCGCCGCCGCCCTCGCCGGGGCAGCCGGCGCCGCCGGCGCTGCCCGTGCACCCCAAGCAGAACCGCATCACCCCCATCCAGAAACCGCGCGGCCTCGACCCCGTGGAGATCCTGCAGGAGCGCGAGTACAGGTCAGGGGGCTGCGACTGGGTCTTATCGGGGTTCCCTCTGGCTGAGAACCCTCGGGGTGAGCAAGAGGACGTTTTTCCTCGGGGATTCCCAAGGTTTCTCCCAGCCCCAGCTTCCCCCTGTCCTGTTTTCCCATTTCCCAAAGCCCCACCTGGGTCTTATCGGGGTTCCCTCTTGCTGAGAACCCTCGGGGTGAGCAAGAGGACGTTTTTCCTTGGGGATTCCCAAGTATTCTCCCAGCCCCAGCTTTCCCCCTGTCCTGTTTTCCCCTTTCCCAAAGCCCCACCTGGGTCTTACTGGGGTTCCTTCTTGCTGAGAGCCCTCTGGGATGAGCAAGAGGTCATTTTCCTTGGAGATTCCCAAGGATTCTCCCAGCCCAAACTTCCCCCCGTCCTGTTTTTCTGCTTCCCAAATCCACGGGTCCAGAGGGATGAGTGGGAGTGTTTTTTCCTTGGAGATTCCCAAGGATTTTCCAGCCCCGTCTTCCCCCCACCCTGTTTTCCCCCTTTCCAGTGTTGTCCTTGGAGATTCCCAAGGTTTCTCCCCCCAGTCCTGTTTTTTCCCCTTCCTAATGTCCACGAGTCCAAAAGGGTGAGTTGGGAGTGTTTTTTCCTTGGAGGTTCCCAAGGTTTCTCCCAGCCCCAGCTTCCCCCTGTCCTGTTTTCCCATTTCCCAATGCCCCGCCTGGATTTTGCTGGGGATTCCCAGGGTTCCTCCTGCATCCCGGGTTCCTTCTTGCTGAGAGCCCTTGGGGTGAGCAAGAGGTCATTTCCCTTGGAGATCCCCAAGGTTTCTCCCATCCCCAGCTTCTCCCCATCCTGTTTTTCCCCTCCCCACTGTCCATGAGTCCAAAAGAGTGAGTTGGGAGTGTTTTTCCCTTGGAGATTCCCGAGGTTTCTCCCATCCCCAGCTTCTCCCCATCCTGTTTTTCCCCTCCCCACTGTCCATGAGTCCAAAAGGGTGAGTTGGGAGTGTTTTCCCCTTGGAGATTCCTAAGGTTTCTCCCACCTCCAGCTACCTCCATCCCGTTTTTCCTCTCCCCACCATCCAGAGGGATGATGATGATGATGATCCAGAGACCCAATTTGTTTTTTTTTTTTTTCTGGAGACTCTTCCTGACCCTCCCCAGCCCCGTTGCCCTTCCCTGGCCCTGCTGTGTCCTTGGAGGGGTCCCCAAAACTCATCCCAGGGTTCTGGAAGCCCCTTCCCAACGCCCTCCCCCCTGCTCCCGGTGGGAACTGGGCTGGGGATGAGCCGAGCTCCTCCTGAAGCCCCTTCCCCTCCCTGCCCAGGCTCCAGGCTCGCATCGCCCACCGCATCCAGGAGCTGGAGAACCTCCCCGGCTCCCTGGCCGGGGACCTGAGGACCAAAGCCACCATCGAGCTCAAGGCTCTGCGCCTGCTCAACTTCCAGCGCCAGGTAGGGGGGGAAAAAAAACCCGACAAAACAGGATGTGGGAGCCAGCAGATCCCCAAATTTCTTTTATATTCCGAGTCGGATACTCCAGTTTTTGGGGAATTTACGTGATGGCAGCTGTGAGATGCTGTCGGATGGCAACCGGGCTGGGGGGTAATTAATCCAGAATGAAGGATTTCCAGCCTAAGCCGCCAGAGGATTGGATTGTTCGTCCCCCCAAAATCCAGAATTAAGGATTCCCAGCCCAAACCCCTCACAGGATTTGATTGTTCTTCCCCCAAAATCCAGAATTTAGGATTCCCACCCTAACCCCACACAGGATAAGGATTCCCAGCCCAAACCCCACAGGATTTTTGATCCCCCTGGCTGTTTTTTGGGTTCCAGCTGCAGCAGGAGGTGATGGTGTGGATAAGGATTCCCAGCCCAGACCCCCCAGGATTGGATTGTTCCTTCCCCAAAATCCAGAATTCAGAATTCCCAGCCCAAGTCCTCACAGGATAAGGATTCCCAGCCCAAACCCCTCAGGATTTTTGACCCTCCCTGGCTGTTTTTGGGTTGCAGCTGAGGCAGGAGGTGGTGATGGTGGTGTGGATAAGGATTCCCAGGATTTTTGATGGTTCCTCTCCCTCTCTGGCTGTTTTTTGGGTTCCAGCTGCGGCAGGAGGTGGTGGTGGTTTGGATAAGAATTCCCAGCCCAAACCCCTCAGGATTTTTGATCCCCCCTGGCTGTTTTTTGGGTTCCAACTGCAGCAGGAGGTGGTGGTGGTGGTGTGGATAAGAATTCCCAGGATTTTTGATCCCCCTGGCTGTTTTTTGGGTTCCAGCTGAGGCAGGAGGTGGTGGTGGTTTGGATAAGAATTCCCAGCCCAAACCCCTCAGGATTTTTGATCCCCCTGGCTGTTTTTTGGGTTCCAGCTGTGGCAGGAGGTGGTGGTGGTGATGTGGATAAGGATCCCCAGGATTTTTGACCCTCCCTGGCTGTTTTTTGGGTTCCAGCTGCAGCAGGAGGTGGTGGTGGTGTGGATAAGGATTCCCAGGATTTTTGACCCTCCCTGGCTGTTTTTTGGGTTCCAGCTGTGGCAGGAGGTGGTGGTGGTTTGGATAAGAATTCCCAGCCCAAACCCCTCAGGATTTTTGATCCCCCTGGCTGTTTTTTGGGTTCCAGCTGCGGCAGGAGGTGGTGGTGGTGGTGTGGATAAGGATCCCCAGGATTTTTGACCCTCCCTGGCTGTTTTTTGGGTTCCAGCTGCAGCAGGAGGTGGTGGTGGTGTGGATGAGGATTCCCACCCTAACCCCTCAGGATTTTTGATCCCCCCTGGCTGTTTTTTGGGTTCCAGCTGCGGCAGGTGGTGGTGGTGGTGTGGATGAGGATCCCCAGCCCAAACCCCTCACAGGATTTTTGATCCCCCCGGCTGTGTTTTGGGTTCCAGCTGTGGCAGGAGGTGGTGGTGGTGGTGTGGATAAGGATCCCCAGGATTTTTGACCCTCCCTGGCTGTTTTTTGGGTTCCAGCTGCGGCAGGAGGTGGTGGTGGTGGTGTGGATAAGGATCCCCAGGATTTTTGATGGTTCCTCTCCCTCCCTGGCTGTTTTTTGGGTTGCAGCTGCGGCAGGAGGTGGTGGTGTGCATGCGGCGGGACACGGCGCTGGAGACGGCGCTCAACGCCAAGGCCTACAAGCGCAGCAAGCGGCAGTCGCTGCGCGAGGCGCGCATCACCGAGAAGCTGGAGAAGCAGCAGAAGATCGAGCAGGAGAGGAAGCGCCGGCAGAAGCACCAGGTCAGGGGGCTCCTTCCTGGTCCTTCCTGGTCCTTCCTGGTCCTTCCTGGTCCTGCTTGTTCCTTCCTGGTCCTTCCTGGTCCTTTCTGTTCCTTCCTGGTCCTTCCTGGTCCTTTCTGTTCCTTCCTGGTCCTTCCTGGTCCTTCCTGGTCCTTCCTGGTCCTTCCTGGTCCTTCTTGTTCCTTCCTGGTCCTTCCTGGTCCTTCCTGGTCCTTCCTGGTCCTTCCTGGTCCTTCTTGGTCCTTCTTGTTCCTTCCTGGTCCTTCCTGTTCCTTCTTGGTCCTTCTTGGTCCCTCTTGTTCCTTCTTGTTCCCTCTTGGTCCTTCCTGGTCCTTCTTGTTTCTTCTTGGTCCTTCTTGGTCCTTCTTGTTCCTTCTTGTTCCTTCCTGGTCCTTCTTGTTTCTTCCTGGTCCTTCTTGTTCCTTCCTGGTCCTTCTTGTTCCTTCAAGGGCTTTGCTGCCCTTGAGTGGTTCCAGGCCTTTTTCCACCCAGATGGGCTGGATGGAATCTCATTTCTGGAGGAACCCACCCCCCTCCACACCCCTGAAATCTCCTCACTCTGTGATGGTTCTGCTCCCACAGGAATGGGCCGGATTTTTGGAGGAACTCATCCTCCACACCCCTGAAATCCCCTCACTCTGAGAACCCTGTGATGGTTCCTGCTCCCACAGGAATGGTTCCAGACCTTTCCCACCCAGCTGGGCTGGATTGCTCCCATTTTTTTCCCCCAATTTCTGGAGGAACCCACCCTCCTCACCCATAAAAATCCTTTCACTCTGAGAACCCTGTGATGGTCCTGCTCCCACAGGAATGGGCTGGATTGCACAAATTTCCCCATTTCTGGAGGAACCCACCCTCCACACCCCTGAAATCCCCTCACTCTGAGCCCTGTGATGGTTCCTGCTCCCACAGGAATGGTTCCAGACCTTTCCCACCCAGATGGGCTGGATTGCTCCCATTTTTTCCCCCAATTTCTGGAGGAACCCACCCTCCTCACCCATAAAAATCCTTTCACTCTGAGAACCCTGTGATGGTTCTGCTCCCCTCACTCTGAGCCCGGTGATGATTCTGCTCCCACAGGAATTTTCCCACCCAGACGGGCTGGATTGCTCCCATTTTTTTCCCCCAATTTCTGGAGGAACCCACCCTCCACAGCCCCGAAATCCCCTCACTGTGAGCCCTGTCCCCCCCAGGAATACCTCAACAGCATCCTGCAGCACGCCAAGGACTTCAAGGAGTACCACCGCAGCGTCAGCGGGAAGATCCAGAAGCTGACCAAGGCCGTGGCCACCTACCACGCCAACACCGAGCGCGAGCAGAAGAAGGAGAACGAGCGCATCGAGAAGGAGCGGATGCGCCGCCTGATGGTCAGCCCAGGGGGGAGTTTGCTCCAGAAACAAACCCCCAAAATCCCGGAATTTTTGGGGGGATTTTTTCCAGAGTTCCCCTGTAAAAATCCGGATTTTTTTTCGTGATTTTTTTCCGTAATTCCCCCCCAAAAAACCCCCAGTTTTTCTGGGATTTTTTTTCCAGAATTCCCCTGTAAAAATCTGGATTTTTTTTCCCCAGAATTTTCACCTAATTCCTCCCCCAAACCCTCAATTTCTCTGGGATTTTTTTTCCCACAACTCCCCCATAAAAATCAGGATTTTTTCGCGATTTTTTTCCGT
This sequence comes from Phylloscopus whistleri, assembly GCA_017589585.1. Lineage (NCBI taxonomy): Eukaryota > Metazoa > Chordata > Aves > Passeriformes > Phylloscopidae > Phylloscopus > Phylloscopus whistleri. The sequence goes on along the minus strand of JADMLD010001017.1, from coordinate 35,681 downwards.
AACTCCCCCGAACCTCCCAAGTTTTTTGGGGACTTTTTCCAGAATTCCCCTGTAAAAATCCGGATTTTTTTCGTGATTTTTTCTGTAATTTTCCCCCCCAAAAACCCCCAGTTTTTCTGGGATTTTTTTTCCAGAATTCCCCTGTAAAAATCCGGATTTTTTTCGTGATTTTTTTCCGTAATTCCCCCCCAAAAAACCCCCAGTTTTTCTGGGATTTTTTTTCCAGAATTCCCCTGTAAAAATCTGGATTTTTTTTTTTTTTTTCCCCAGAATTTTTGCCTAATTCCCCCCCAAAATCCCCAAATTTTTCTGGGATTTTTTGCAGAATTTCCCCCCAAACCCCCGAATTTTTGGGGGATTTTTTTCCAGAATTCCCCTGTAAAAATCCGGATTTTTTTCGTGATTTTTTCCGTAATTTCCCCCCCAAAACCCCCAGTTTTTCTGGGATTTTTTTTCCAGAATTCCCCTGTAAAAATCTGGATTTTTGTCGTGATTTTTTTCGTAATTCCCCCCCAAAAACCCCCCAATTTTTCTGGGATTTTTTTTCCAGAATTCCCCTGTAAAAATCCGGATTTTTGTCGTGATTTTTGTCCGTAATTCCCCCCCAAAAAACCCCCAGTTTTTCTGGGATTTTTTTTCCAGAATTCCCCTGTAAAAATGTGGATTTTTGTCGTGATTTTTTCCGTAATTCCCCCCCAAAACCCCCAATTTTTCTGGGATTTTTTTCCAGAATTCCCCTGTAAAAATGTGGACTTTTTTTTTTCCCCCAGAATTTTTGCCTAATTCCCCCCCAAAATCCCCAAATTTTTCTGGGATTTTTTGCAGAATTTCCCCCCAAACCCCCGAACTTTTTGGGGATTTTTTTCCAGAATTCCTCTTTAAAAATCTGGATTTTTTTTTTCCAGAATTGTCACCTAATTCCCCCCCAAACCCTCAATTTCTCTGGGATTTTTTTTCCCACAACTCCCCCATAAAAATCAGGATTTTTTCGCGATTTTTTTCCGTAACTCCCCCAAACCTCCCAAGTTTTTTGGGGACTTTTTCCAGAATTCCCCTGTAAAAATCCGGATTTTTCCAGAATTTTCACCTAATTCCCCCCCAAACCCCTCGATTTCTCTGTGATTTTTTTCCACAACTCCCCCATAAAAATCCAGACTTTTTTTGTGATTTTTTTACATAATTCCCCCCCAAACCCCCCAATTTCTCTGGGACTTTTCCCACAACTCCCCCGTAAAAATCCGGATTTTTCCAGAATTTTCACCTAATTCCCCCCTAAAACCCCCAATTTCTCTGAGATTTTTTCCCACAACCCCCCATAAAAATCCAGACTTTTTCACAAATTTTTCCATAATTCCCCCCCAAACCCCCCAATTTCTCTGTGATTTTTTTTCCACAACTCCCCCGTAAAAATCCGGATTTTTCCAGAATTTTCACCTAATTCCCCCCCAAACCCCCCAATTTCTCTGAGATTTTTTTCCCACAACTCCCCCATAAAAATCCAGACTTTTTTTGTGATTTTTTTACATAATTCCCCCCCAAACCCCCCAATTTCTCTGGGATTTTTTCCCACAACTCCCCCATAAAAATCCGGATTTTTCCAGAATTTTCACCTAATTCCCCCCCAAAACCCCCCAATTTCTCTGTGATTTTTTCCCACAACTCCCCCATAAAAATCCAGACTTTTTTTGTGATTTTTTCCATAATTCCCCCCCAAACCCCCAATTTCTCTGAGATTTTTTTCCACAACTCCCCCATAAAAATCCAGACTTTTTTTGTGATTTTTTTCCATAATTCCCCCCCAAACCCCTCAATTTCTCTGAGATTTTTTTCCACAACTCCCCCATAAAAATCCGGATTTTTCCAGAATTTTCACCTAATTCCCCCCCAAACCCCTCAATTTCTCTGGGATTTTTTTTCCCACAACTCCCCCATAAAAATCAGGATTTTTTCGCGATTCTTTTCCGTAACTCCCCCAAACCTCCCAAGTTTTTTGGGGACCTTTTCCAGAATTCCCCTGTAAAAATCTGGATTTTTTTTTCCCCAGAATTTTCACCTAATTCCCCCCCAAACCCCTCAATTTCTCTGTGATTTTTTTCCACAACTCCCCCATAAAAATCCAGACTTTTTTTGTGATTTTTTCCATAATTCCCCCCCAAACCCCCCAATTTCTCTGAGATTTTTTCCCACAACTCCCCCATAAAAATCCGGATTTTTCCACGATTTTTTCCATAACTCCCCCCCCAAAAATCCCCCAAATTTCGTGGGCTCATCGGGGTGGGTGCTGGGGGTGAGGAGGAGCCCGCGGGCTGATCCCAGCTCTGTTTTCAGGCCGAGGATGAGGAGGGCTACCGCAAGCTGATCGACCAGAAGAAGGACAAGCGCCTGGCCTACCTGCTGCAGCAGACCGACGAGTACGTGGCCAACCTGACCGAGCTGGTGCGGCAGCACAAGGCGGCCCAGGTGGCCAAGGAGAAGAAGAAGAAGAAGAAGAAGAAGGTGGGAGGAAGGAGGAGCTGCAGGGAGCTGGGGCTGGAGCGGCCAGGCTGGCTCCCCTCTGCTTCCTGCTCTGCTCACGTGGTCTCTTTCTTCCCCTTCCTCTCTTTGTCTCTTCTCTGTGCTTTTCTCCTCTTCTTCCTTCCCATCCTTCCTCTGCTTCCCTTTTTTCTTCTCCTTCCCATCCTTTTCTCTTTTTCCTTCCTTTTCTTCTTTTTTTCTTCCTTTTTTTGTTCTGTTTTTCCCCTACCTTTTCTTCGTTCACTTTTCCCCTTCCTTTTCTTTCTCTTTTTCCTTTTCCTTCTTTTTTTCTTCTTCCTTTTCTTCTTTCTCTTTTCCTCTTCTTTTTCTTTTTTTTTCTCCTTTTCCTTCTTTTTTTCTTCTTCCTTTTCTTCTTTCTCTTTTCCTCTTCCTTTTCTTTTTTTTTCTCCTTTTCCTTCTTTTTTTCTTCTTCCTTTTCTTCTTTCTCTTTTCCTCTTCCTTTTCTTCTTTATCTTTTTCCTCTTTCTCTCTTTCCTCTTCCTTTTCTTTCTCTTTTCCTCTTCCTTTTCTTTTTTTCTTCTTCCTTTTTTCTTTCTCTTTTACCTTTCTTCTTTCTCTTTTTCTTCTTCCTTTTCTTGTTTTTCCTCTTCTTTTTTTTCTTCCTCTTCCTTTTCTTCTTTCTCTTTTTCCTTTCCTTTTTTCTTCTTTCTCTTTTCCTCTTTCTTTTGTTCTTTCTCTTTTTCTTCTTTCTCTTTTCCCTCTTCCTTTTCTTTCTCTTTTTCCTCTTCCTTTTCTTCTTTTTTTTCCTCTCCCTTTTCTTCTTTTTCCTTTTTCCTCTTCCTTTTCCTCTTTCTCTTTTCCCCCTTCCTCTCCTTCCTCCTCCTCCCCCCGTGCCCGTTCCCCCCGCAGAAGGCGGAGAGCGCCGAGGGACAGGCGCCGGCCATCGGCCCGGACGGGGAGGTGAGCGCGGGCTGAGCCCGGGAATGATCCACAGGGATCCTCCCCCTCCAGCCCAGCAGGGATCCACAGGGATCAACCCCTCCAGCCCAGCAGGGATCCACAGGGATCCTCCCACAGGGATCAACCCCTCCAGCCCAGCAGGGATCCACAGGGATCCTCCCACAGGGATCCTCCCCCTCCAGCCCAGCAGGGATCCACAGGGATCCTCCCACAGGGATCATCCCCCTCCAGCCCACCAGGGATCCACAGGGATCCTCCCCCTCCAGCCCACCAGGGATCCACAGGGATCCTGCCCCTCCAGCCCACCAGGGATCCACAGGGATCAACCCCCTGCAGCCCACCAGGGATCCACAGGGATCCTCCCACAGGGATCAACCCCTCCAGCCCACCAGGGATCCACAGGGATCCTCCCACAGGGATCCTCCCCCTCCAGCCCAGCAGGGATCCACAGGGATCCTCCCACAGGGATCATCCCCCTCCAGCCCACCAGGGATCCACAGGGATCCTCCCCCTCCAGCCCAGCAGGGATCCACAGGGATCCTCCCACAGGGATCAACCCCTCCAGCCCACCAGGGATCCACAGGGATCAACCCCCTGCAGCCCACCAGGGATCCACAGGGATCCTGCCCCTCCAGCCCACCAGGGATCCACAGGGATCCTCCCACAGGGATCCACCCCCTCCAGCCCACCGGGGATCCACAGGGATATCCCGGGAACGCTGGGAAAATGGGGGCTGGGAATGCCGGGAATAACGGGAAAATGGGGGCTGGGAATACTGGGAATGGGGGCTGGGAACACTGGAATAATGGGAATGGGGGCTGGGAATGGGAATGGAATAATGGGAATGGAAAAATGGGGGCTGGGAACGCCGGGAATACTGGGAATGGGGGCTGGGAACACTGGGAATAATGGGAATGAACCCTGGGAACACCAGGAATACTGGGAAAATGGGGGCTGGGAATGCTGGGAATGAGGGCTGGGAATACCAGGAATACTGGGAAAATGGGGGCTGGGAATACCAGGAGTACCGGGAATGGGGGCTGGGAACGCCGGGAAAATGGGGGCTGGGAACGCCAGGAATACTGGGAATGGGGGCTGGAAATGCCGGGAATGGGGGTTGGGAATACTGGGAATACCAGGAATGGGGACTAGGAATACCGGGAGTACCAGGAAAATGGGGGGCTGGGAATGCCAGGAACACCGGGAATGGGAACGCCGGGAGTACCGGGAGCGAGGGCTTTTCCCGAGGGGGGCTGGGGGCTGGGAATCCCCGACCCCGCCGACCCCCCCGGGCCTCGCCCGCAGCCGCTGGACGAGACGAGCCAGATGAGCGACCTCCCGGTGAAGGTGATCCACGTGGAGAGCGGCAAGATCCTGACCGGCACCGACGCGCCCAAGGCCGGGCAGCTGGAGGCCTGGCTGGAGATGAACCCGGGGTAGGCCGGGAGCGCCGGGAACATGGGGGCTGGGAATGCCGGGGATACTGGGAATACTGGGAAAATGGGGGCTGGGAATGCCGGGGATACTGGGAATACTGGGAAAATGGGGGCTGGGAATGCCGGGAACGCCGGGAACATGGGGGCTGGGAATGCCGGGGATACTGGGAATACTGGGAAAATGGGGGCTGGGAATGCTGGGAATACTGGGAAAATGGGGGCTGGGAATGCCGGGAACGCCTGGAAAATGGGGGCTGGGAATGCCGGGGATACTGGGAAAATGGGGGCTGGGAACACTGGGAATACTGGGAAAATGGGGGCTGGGAATGCCGGGGATACTGGGAGTACTGGGAAAATGGGGGCTGGGAACACTGGGAATACTGGGAAGATGGGGGCTGGGAATGCCGGGAACGCCGGGAAAATGGGGGCTGGGAATGCCGGGAAAATGGGGGCTGGGAATGCCGGGGATACTGGGAGTACTGGGAAAATGGGGGCTGGGAACGCCGGGAACATGGGGGCTGGGAATGCCGGGGATACTGGGAGTACTGGGAAAATGGGGGCTGAGAACACTGGGAATACTGGGAAGATGGGGGCTGGGAATGCTGGGAAAATGGGGGCTGGGAATGCTGGGAAAATGGGGACTGGGAATGCCGGGGATACCGGGAAAATGGGGGCTGGGAATGCCGGGAAAATGGGGGCTGGGAATGCTGGGAATGGGGGCTGGGAATGCCGGGAGCACCAGGAACATGGGGGCTGGGAATGCCGGGGATACTGGGAGTACTGGGAAAATGGGGGCTGGGAACACTGGGAATACTGGGAAGATGGGGGCTGGGAACTCTGGGAATACTGGGAAAATGGGGGCTGGGAATGCCAGGGATACCGGGAAAATGGGGGCTGGGAACACTGGGAATACTGGGAAGATGGGGGCTGGGAATGCCGGGAACGCCGGGAAAATGGGGGCTGGGAATGCTGGGAATACTGGGAAAATGGGGGCTGGGAGTGCCGGGAACGCCGGGAAAATGGGGGCTGGGAATGCTGGGGATACCGGGAAAATGGGGGCTGGGAATGCTGGGAATACTGGGAAGATGGGGGCTGGGAATGCCGGGAACACCGGGAAAATGGGGGCTGGGAATGCCGGGAAAATGGGGGCTGGGAATGCTGGGGATACTGGGAGTACTGGGAAAATGGGGGCTGGGAATACTGGGAATACTGGGAAGATGGGGGCTGGGAATGCCGGGAACGCCGGGAAAATGGGGGCTGGGAACGCCGGGAAAATGGGGGCTGGGAATGCTGGGAATGGGGGCTGGGAATGCCGGGAAAATGGGGGCTGGGAATGCCGGGGATACTGGGAGTACTGGGAAAATGGGGGCTGGGAACACTGGGAATACTGGGAAAATGGGGGCTGGGAATGCCGGGAAAATGGAAACGCCGGGAATGAGGGCTGGGAACGCTGGGAATTCCGGGAATGCTGGGGATACTGGGAATACTGGGAAAATGGGGGCTGGGAATACCAGGAATGGGGGCTGGGAATGCCAGGAATACCAGAGCTGGAAATGCTGGGGAATGGGAATGGGAGTGGGAAACTGGGAATGCTGGGGAATGGGAATGGGAGTAGGAAACTGGGAATAGCCAAATCCCATTTGGAATTCCCTGTTTTCCCCCGCCCCCAGGTACGAGGTGGCTCCACGCTCCGACAGCGAGGAGAGCGGCTCGGAGGAGGAGGAGGAGGTGAGGAAGGGGTTAACAGGATCAAAATGGGATAAGATGGAGTAAAGCAAGAGAAACAATCAACATAACAGAATAAAAATGGGATAAAATGGGATAACAGAAAAAAAATGGAATAAAACAGGAGGATAACAGGGATTGAAATGAGGCAGAATACTCTGACAGCGTGGAATAAAAGCCATAGGGAGAAATGGGACAGAAGAGTAGGGTAAAATAAAGTAGGATAAAATTAATTGGAATAGAATTTAAAAAAAGGGGAAAAATAAAAAATTTCCCGTTTTCCCTGGAATTCCTGGGGAATCCCCACAGGAGGAGGAGGAGGAGCAGGCGCAGCCGGCCCAGCCAGCGATGCCCGTGGAGGAGAAGAAGAAAATTCCGGATCCCGACAGCGACGACGTCTCGGAGGTGGACGCGCGACACATCATCGAGTGAGCCCTTCCCTTCCCCTTCCCCTTCCCAATTTCCTGCTCCAGCTTCCCATTCCTACCCAGTTCCCTGCCCCAGGAGTGGGGTTCAGCCAGCACCATTCCCCCAAACATTTTTTTATCCCAAATCTTCCCAAAATGAGCCCTGCCCTGACGTGTTCCATCCCGATTTTTGGGGCAGGAACGACAAGCAGGACGTGGACGACGAGTACGGGGTGGACAAAACTTTTTTAATTACATTGGTTAAATTAGAAATGGCATCAAGGAGGAGTCCCTCTTAGGGAAAGGAATGCAAACCAAGGTTACAGTTAGAAAAACGTGTTTGTTGGCAGAAAACTCTCTGGGAAAAGAGTTTCAGAACACCAAAACATCTCAGGACCAAGCAGGGCTGCACATCCCCTCACCCATTATCCCATTTTCCCCCCATTTTTCCCCCATTTTTCCCATTCCTTCCCTCCCACCCCATTTCCCCCTCTCCACCCCCTTTCCCCCGCCCTGCCCTGCCGTGTTTTATCCCGATTTTCGGGGCAGGAACGCCAAGCAGGACGTGGACGACGAGTACGGCGTGTCGCAGGCGCTGGCTGGGCAAAACTTTTTTAATTACCTTGGTAAATTAGAGAGACATTAAGACGTCCCACTTAGGCAAAGGAACGTAAACAAAGGTTACAGTTAGAAAAACACGCTCCTTGCTGACAGAAAACCCTCTGGGAAAAGAGAAAACCAGAATCATCTCAGGCACCAAGCAGGGCTGCACCTCCCCTCACCCATTATCCCATTTTCTCCCATTTTCCCCCTATTTTCCCCCCATTTTTCCCCCGTTTACCCCATTCCTTCCCTCCCACCCCATTTCCCCCTCTCCATCCCCTTTCCCCCGCCCTGCCCTGCCGTGTTTAACCCCGATTCTCCGGGCAGGAACGCCAAGCAGGACGTGGACGACGAGTACGGCGTGTCGCAGGCGCTGGCCCGCGGGCTGCAGTCCTACTACGCCGTGGCTCACGCCGTCACCGAGCGCGTGGACAAGCAGTCGGCCCTGATGGTCAACGGGGTCCTCAAGCAGTACCAGGTGTGGGGGGAACCTCAGAGATAACGGGAGATTTGGGGGTGGGGTCGTGAGATAAGGATCGAGATAATCGAGATAAGGATGGAGATAATGGTGAGGGGTGTCCTGGTTTAGGGGAAATTTGGGGGCAGAACTCCAAAGGAGGTTCTTCTGGAAAGGAAAACCAAATGGCTCCTCCCTCCAGCTGGGCTGGGAAAAGAATTCCTTGGAGAAAAGTGGAAAAAAGGTGGAAAAAACTATCTATTTAACAAAAAAGGAAAAAAAAAACCAGTCCAGGGAGCTTCTCTGCCTCAGTGTCCTGGTTTAGGGGAAATCTGGGGGCAGAGCTCCAAAGGGGTTCCTGTGGAAAGGAAAACCAAATGGCTCCTCCCTCCAGCTGGGCTGGGAAAAGAATTCCTTGGAGAAAAGTGGAAAAAAAGTGGGGAAAAAGTGGAAAAAAACATTTATTTAACAGAAAAGGGGAAAAAAAACAGTCCGGGGAGCTTCTCTGCCTCAGTGTCCTGGTTTAGGGGAAATTTGGGAGGAAACCTCCAAAGGGGTTCCTCTGGAAAGGAAACCCAAATGGCTCCTCCCTCCAGCTGGGCTGGGAAAAGAATTCCTTGGAGAAAAGTGGAAAAAAGGTGGAAAAAACTATCTATTTAATGAAAAAGGAAAAAAAAAAAACAGTCCAGGGAGCTTCTCTGCCTCAGTGTCCTGGTTTAGGGGAAATCTGGGGGGAGAGCTCCAAAGGGGTTCCTCTGGAAAGGAAACCCAAATGGCTCCTCCCTCCAGCTGGTCTGGGAAAAGAATTCCTTGGAGAAAAGTGGAAAAAGCTATTTATTTAACAAACAAGATGCCCACAAAGAAAAAAATTAATAATCTGAAATAATAAAACCTCCCCCCAGCTGGTCCGGGAAAAAACTTCCTGGGATCAGCGGCTCCTCCCAGGGTTTGTGCTCCTCACCAGCCTCAGCGATAACTGGAACGGGGTGGGATAATGAGGTGAATCCACGGAACATCCCAATTCCTTCAAATCACTCGGAATAATTAACCCGGCCTCGTTACCGAGCTCGTTTGGGCACGCCCAGGCAGGGGGCCTCTCTCCCACCCACCCAAATTCCCCATCCTCATCCTCATCCCCCGCAGATCAAAGGCCTGGAGTGGCTGGTGTCCCTCTACAACAACAACCTCAACGGGATCCTGGCCGACGAGATGGGGCTGGGGAAGACCATCCAGACCATCGCCCTCATCACGTACCTCATGGAGCACAAGCGCATCAACGGCCCCTTCCTCATCATCGTCCCGCTCTCGTGAGTGCCCGGGGGGGTGAAAAATCCCCCCCAGCTGCCCCTCTGCCGGCCCCACCTGCCCAGATCCACACCCTTCCCACCTCTTCTGCCCCCGCCAGGACTTTGTCCAACTGGGCCTACGAGTTTGACAAGTGGGCTCCTTCCGTGGTCAAGGTCTCCTACAAGGTGAGAGCCACCACCTGCCTTGGGTTCTGGTTTTGGGTTCTGGTTTTGGGTGCTGGTTTTGGGTTCTGGTTTTGGGTTCTGGTTTTGGGTGCTGGTTTTGGGTTCTGGTTTTGGGTTCTGGTTTTGGGTTCTGGTTTTGGGTTCCAGTTTTGGGTTCCAGCCTTGGATTCCAGTTTTGGGTTCCAGTTTTAGGTTCCAGTTTTGGGTTCCGGCTTTGGGTCCCAGCTTTGGGTTCCAGTTTTGGGTCCCAGTTTTGGGTTCCAGTTTTGGGTCCCAGCTTTGGGATCTGGTTTTGGGTCGGCTTTGGGTTCCAGCTTTGGGTTCCAGCTTTGGGTTCCAGCTTTGGGATCTGGTTTTGGGTCAGCTTTGGGTTCCAGCTTTGGGTTCCAGCTTTGGGTTCTGGTTTTGGGTTCTGGTTTTGGGTTCCAGCTCTGAATTCCAGCTTTGGGTTCTGGTTTTGGGTCCCAGCTTTGAGTTCCGGTTTTGGGTCCCAGCTTTGGGTTCTGGTTTTGGGTCCCAGCTCTGAATTCCAGTTTTGGGTTCTGGCTTTGGGTCCCAGCTTTGGGTTCTGGTTTTGGGTCCCAGTTTTGGGTCCCAGCTTTGGGTCCTGGCTTTAGGTTCCAGCTCTGGATTCCAGCTCTGGATTCCAGCTTTGGGTTCCGGCTTTGGGTTCCGGCTTTGGGTTCCAGCTCTGGGTTCCAGCTTTGGGTCCCAGTTTTGGGTCCCAGTTTTGGGTCCCAGTTTTGGATCCCAGTTTTGGATCCCAGTTTTGGATCCCAGTTTCGGATCCCAGTTTTGGGTTCTTAAAGGGACCTCAGAAAAAAATAAGAAAAACTTCTTAAAGAGACTTCAGAAAAACTTCTTAAATAAACTTCAGAAAAACTTCTTACAGGAACTTCTTTAGCTGTTTTAACCACCTAAAAGCCCAGAGGGCATTTCCCCCCCTCAGCTGAGCTCGGCATTCTCCCCGCAGGGCTCCCCGGCGGCGCGCCGCGCCTTCGTCCCGCAGCTGCGGAGCGGGAAGTTCAACGTGCTGCTCACCACCTACGAGTACATCATCAAGGACAAGCACATCCTGGCCAAGGTCAGCCCTTGGAGGGTTTTTCCCAATCGTTTTCCCAAACAGGAAAATCCCCCCCTGCCTCGTTTGTACTAAAACCTGGTGGTTTGTTTCCTGGAGCTGCTCCTCCTCCTCCTCCTCCTCCTCCTCCTCGCAGCCAAAGCTCCAAATTTTGGGATCCGTCAGATACGTGGTTCCCTTTTCGTGAAAAATTCCGTGGATAATTAGTATTAATTAGTGTTAATTGGGTCCTGGCAAGACTAGTGTTGCCAAGGGGTTCAGATGTTTGTACTAAACCTGGTGGTTTGTTCCCTGGAGCTGCTCCTCCTCCTCCTCCTCGCAGCCAAAGCTCCAAATTTTGGGATCCGTCAGATACGTGGTTCCCTTTTTTGTGAAAAATTCCGTGGATAATTAGTATTAATTCGATGAGTATGGGGTGGACAAAACTTTTTTAATTACATTGGTTAAATTAGAAAGGGCATCAAGAAATCCTTCTTAGGGAAAGGAATGCAAACCAAGGTTTTACAGTTGGAAAAACGTGTTTGCTGGCAGAAAACTCTCTGGGAAAAGAGTTTTATAAAACCAAATCATCTAAGGCACCAAGCAGGGCTACACCTCCCCTCACCCATTACCCAATTTTCCCCCCATTTTTCCCATTCCTTCCCTCCCACCCCATTTCCCCCTCTCCATCCCCTTTCCCCTGCCCTGCCCTGACGAGTTTTATCCCAATTTTCGGGGCAGGAACACCAAGCAGGACGTGGATACCGAGTACGGGGTGGACAAAACTTTTTTAATTACATTGGTTAAATTAGAAATGGCATCAAGGAGTCTCTCCTAGGGAAGGGAATGCAAACCAAGGTTTTACAGCTGGAAAAACGCGTTTCTTGTCTGAAAACTCTCTGGGAAAGGAGTTTCAGAGACACCAGGGCCGCCCCCCACCCTCCCTGCCCTCCCCTGTCCCGCAGATCCGCTGGAAGTACATGATCGTGGACGAGGGGCACCGCATGAAGAACCACCACTGCAAGCTGACGCAGGTGCTGAACACGCACTACGTGGCGCCGCGGCGGCTGCTGCTGACCGGCACGCCGCTGCAGAACAAGCTCCCCGAGCTCTGGGCCCTGCTCAACTTCCTGCTGCCCACCATCTTCAAGAGCTGCAGCACCTTCGAGCAGTGGTTCAACGCGCCCTTCGCCATGACCGGGGAGAAGGTGCGGGCACCGGCGGGGCGCGGGGAATGCAGGGAATGCGGGAAATGCAGGAAATGCAGGAAATGCAGGGAGTGGGAATGTAGGAAATGGGACATGCAGGGAGTGGGAGATGCAGGAAATCGGGGGTGCAGGAAACGGGAAATGCAGGAAAAGGGAGATGCAGGAAATGCAGGGAGTGGGAGATGCAGGAAATGGGGGGTGCAGGAAACGGGAAATGCAGGAAAAGGGAGATGCAGGAAATGCAGGAAATGGGAAATGCAGGGAGTGGGAGATGCAGGAAATGGGGGGTGCAGGAAACGGGAAATGCAGGAAATGGGAGATGCAGGAAATAAATGCAGGAAGTAGGAGATGCAGGAAATGGGAAATGCAGGAAATGCAGGAAATGGGAAATGCAGGAAACTGGAAATGCAGGAAGTGGGAGATGAAGGAAATGTGAAATGCAGGAAATGGGAGATGTGGGAAATGCAGGAAATGGGAAATGCAGGGAGTGGGAGATGCAGGAAATGGGGGGTGCAGGAAAAGGGAGATGCAGGAAATGCAGGAAATGGGAAATGCAGGGAGTGGGAGATGCAGGAAATGGGGGGTGCAGGAAACGGGAAATGCAGGAAATGGGAGATGCGGGAAATAAATGCAGGAAGTAGGAGATGCAGGAAGTGGGAAATGCGGGAAATGCAGGAAATGCGGGAAATGGGAAATGCAAGAAACTGGAAATGCAGGAAGTGGGAGATGAAGGAAATGTGAAATGCAGGAAATGGGAGATGCAGGGAGTGGGAGATGCAGGAAATGGGGGGTGCAGGAAACGGGAAATGCAGGAAATGGGAGATGCGGGAAATAAATGCAGGAAGTAGGAGATGCAGGAAATGGGAAATGCGGGAAATGCAGGAAATGGGAAATGCAGGAAACTGGAAATGCAGGAAGTGGGAGATGCGGGAAATGGGGGGTGCAGGAAAAGGGAGAAGCAGGAAATGCAGGAAATGGGAAATGCAGGGAGTGGGAAATGCAGGAAATGCAGGAAATGCAGGGAGTGGGAATGTAGGAAATGGGGCATGCAGGGAGTGGGAGATGCAGGAAATGGGGGGTGCAGGAAACGGGAAATGCAGGAAATGGGAGATGCAGGAAATGCAGGAAATGGGAGATGCAGGGAGTGGGAGATGCAGGAAATGGGGGGTGCAGGAAAAGGGAGATGCAGGAAATGCAGGAAATGGGAAATGCAGGGAGTGGGAGATGCAGGAAATGGGGGTGCAGGAAAAGGGAGATGCAGGAAATGCAGGAAATGGGAAATGCAGGGAGTGGGAGATGCAGGAAATGGGGGGTGCAGGAAAAGGGAAATGCAGGAAATGGGAGATGCGTGAAATAAATGCAGGAAGTAGGAGATGCAGGAAATGGGAAATGCAGGAAACTGGAAATGCAGGAAGTGGGAGATGAAGGAAATGTGAAATGCAGGAAATGGGAGAGGCGGGAAATGCAGGAAATGGGAAATGCAGGGAGTGGGAGATGCAGGAAATGGGGGGTGCAGGAAAAGGGAGATGCAGGAAATGCAGGAAATGGGAAATGCAGGGAGTGGGAGATGCAGGAAATGGGGGGTGCAGGAAGTGGGAAATGCAGGAAATGGGAGATGCAGGAAATAAATGCAGGAAGTAGGAGATGCAGGAAATGGGAAATGCGGGAAATGCAGGAAATGCGGGAAATGGGAAATGCAAGAAACTGGAAATGCAGGAAGTGGGAGATGCGGGAAATGGGAAATGCAGGGAGTGGGAGATGCAGGAAATAAATGCAGGAAGTAGGAGATGCAGGAAATGGGAAATGCGGGAAATGCAGGAAATGCGGGAAATGCAGGAAATGCGGGAAATGGGAAACGCAGGAAACTGGAAATGCAGGAAGTGGGAGATGAAGGAAATGTGAAATGCAGGAAATGGGAGAGGCGGGAAATGCAGGAAATGGGAAATGTGGGAAGTGGGAGATGCAGAAATGGGAAATGCAGGGAATGGGTTGGGCTGAGCAGGCAGTTTGATCCCGCCAGGAGCTGAGGCTCAGGGGGTTCTTGCAGCAGAACCTCCTGCTGTCCTGGGACATTGGGGATCCACACAATTCCCTTCCCTGCTGACAATTCCTGGTGGCAACTCCCTCCCCTGGCCAGGTGGACCTGAACGAGGAGGAGACGATCCTCATCATCCGCCGCCTGCACAAGGTGCTGCGGCCCTTCCTGCTCCGGCGCCTCAAGAAGGAGGTGGAGGCTCAGCTCCCGGAAAAGGTGACGCTGGGAGGGTCCCCCTGGCCTTTCCCCACCCCAGGAGACGAATTCTGGGGGCTCCATCCTGCTCTAACCCATCCTGGGATGTTCACATGGAGCTTCAGGATCGTGGCTGGGTTGGGCTGAGCTGGTGTTTGGGTCGATCCTTCTGGGATCTGGGGGGGCTTTGGGGTGTTCTGAGAGTGGGGTTTTGGGGTCCAAGCCAATCCTCACCATCCTGGAAGGTGCAGGTGGAGTTTCAACCCTCTCTGAGCCAGGTTGGTTGCGTTTGATCCACCTGGGAACTGGGGCTGGGCTGTGACTCCCCTGTCAGGTCCTGGCCGGGCTGTGACCCCCCCATTGGGTCCTGGCTGGGCTGTGACTCCCCTGTCAGGTCCTGGCTGGACCATGACTCCCCTGTCAGGTCCTGGCTGGACCATGACTCCCCTGTCAGGTCCTGGCTGGGCTGTGACTCCCCTGTCAGGTCCTGGCCGGGCTGTGACCCCCCCATTGGGTCCTGGCTGGACCATGACTCCCCTGTCAGGTCCTGGCTGGGCTGTGACTCCCCTGTCAGGTCCTGGCTGGGCTGTGACTCCCCTGTCAGGTCCTGGCTGGGCTGTGACTCCCCTGTCAGGTCCTGGCCGGGCTGTGACTCCCCCGTTGGGTCCTGGCTGGGCTGTGACTCCCCTTTTGGGTCCTGGCTGGGCTGTGACTCCCCTGTCAGGTCCTGGCTGGGCTGTGACTCCCCTGTCAGGTCCTGGCTGGGCTGTGACTCCCCTGTCAGGTCCTGGCTGGGCTGTGACTCCCCTTTTGGGTCCTGGCTGGGCTGTGACTCCCCTGTCAGGTCCTGGCTGGGCTGTGACTCCCCTGTCAGGTCCTGGCTGGGCTGTGACTCCCCTGTCAGGTCCTGGCCGGGCTGTGACTCCCCCATTGGGTCCTGGCTGGACCATGACTCCCCTGTCAGGTCCTGGCTGGACTGTGACTCCCCCGTTGGGTCCTGGCTGGGCTGTGACTCCCCTGTCAGGTCCTGGCTGAGCTGTGACTCCCCTGTCAGGTCCTGGCCGGGCTGTGACTCCCCCATTGGGTCCTGGCTGGACCATGACTCCCCTGTCAGGTCCTGGCTGGGCTGTGACTCCCCTGTCAGGTCCTGGCCGGGCTGTGACCCCCCCATTGGGTCCTGGCTGGACCATGACTCCCCTGTCAGGTCCTGGCTGGGCTGTAACTCCCCCCATTGGGTCCTGGCTGGACCATGACTCCCCTTTTGGGTCCTGGCTGGGCTGTGACTCCCCTGTCAGGTCCTGGCCGGGCTGTGACTCCCCTGTCAGGTCCTGGCCGGGCTGTGACTCCCCTGTCAGGTCCTGGCCGGGCTGTGACTCCCCTGTCAGGTCCTGGCTGGGCTGTGACTCCCCTGTCAGGTCCTGGCTGGGCTGTGACTCCCCTGTCAGGTCCTGGCTGGACCATGACTCCCCCGTTGGGTCCTGGCTGGACCATGACTCCCCTGTCAGGTCCTGGCTGGGCTGTGACTCCCCTTTTGGGTCCTGGCTGGGCTGTGACTCCCCTTTTGGGTCCTGGCTGGACCATGACTCCCCTTTTGGGTCCTGGCTGGACTGTGACTCCCCTGTCAGGTCCTGCCTGGGCTGTGACTCCCCTGTCAGGTCCTGGCTGGACCGTGACTCCCCTTTTGGGTCCTGGCTGGGCTGTGACTCCCCTGTCAGGTCCTGGCTGGACCATGACTCCCCTGTCAGGTCCTGGCTGGACCATGACTCCCCCATTGGGTCCTGGCTGGGCTGTGACTCCCCTGTCAGGTCCTGGCTGGGCTGTGACTCCCCTGTCAGGTCCTGGCTGGGCTGTAACTCCCCCATTGGGTCCTGGCTGGGCTGTGACTCCCCTGTCAGGTCCTGGCTGGACCATGACTCCCCCGTTGGGTCCTGGCTGGGCTGTGACTCCCCTGTCAGGTCCTGGCTGGGCTGTAACTCCCCCATTGGGTCCTGGCTGGATCATGACTCCCCTGTCAGGTCCTGGCTGGACCATGACTCCCCCATTGGGTCCTGGCTGGGCTGTGACTCCCCTTTTGGGTCCTGGCTGGACCATGACTCCCCCATTGGGTCCTGGCTGGACCGTGACTCCCCTGTCAGGTCCTGGCTGGACCATGACTCCCCCATTGGGTCCTGGCTGGACCATGACTCCCCCATTGGGTCCTGGCTGGGCTGTAACTCCCCCATTGGGTCCTGGCTGGACTGTGACTCCCCTTTTGGGTCCTGGCAGGTCGAGTACGTGATCAAGTGCGACATGTCGGCGCTGCAGCGCGTCCTGTACCGGCACATGCAGGCCAAGGGCGTCCTGCTGACCGACGGCTCCGAGAAGGACAAGAAGGTCGGGGTTTGGTGGATTTGGGAATTCTGGGGGCCCTGGGAGGGTTTGGGGATCCGTGGGAGGCCCCTCAAAGCCGTCAGCGAGGAGAATAAAAACACAAAATCATTGGGAAAAAGAGAGTTTGGTGCCAGCTGAAAGCTGGAGGGGTGGGAGGTTCCCTGTTTTTCCAGCTCCATTCCCCTCAGAACAGCCCAGGTCAGGAGCAGCCTGGCCTCGAGGGGACTTGGAGGTTTCTGAAAACGGTTAAATCCGTTAAAACAATCATTGAAACAATCATTAAAAAAAAACCCCGTTAAAACAATCATCAAAAAAAAATCACGCAAACAATCATTAAAAGAAAAAATCATTAAAACAACCATAAAAAGATCATGAAAACAATAATTAAAAAATCATTAAAACAATTGTAAAAAAACACATTAAAACAATCATAAAAAAATTGTTTAAACAATCATTTAAAAAATCCTGAAAAAAATCATTAAAAGAAATCACGAAAACAATCATAAAAAAGAAATCATTAAAACAATTGTTAAAAAAAAAAAGAAAAAAAAATCATTAAAACATGAATTTATTTTGACGCCTCTGAGCTTTCGGGGCTGTGGATGTTCCCAAACCTTCCTGGGAGTGCTGGGCTGGCAGAGAAAGGGGGAAAACCCAGCGATGATTTTGGGGTTTTTTAACTCTTTTTGGGTTGTTGGTGGCAGGGCAAGGGCGGCACCAAGACGCTGATGAACACGATCATGCAGCTGCGCAAGATCTGCAACCACCCCTACATGTTCCAGCACATCGAGGTGGGGACAGACCCGGGGGGGAACCCCAACAGGGATAAATCCAAACAGGGATAAACCCAAACAGGGATAAACCCGGGAGAGCCAGGGGTGAGCCCAAACTGGGATAAATCCAAACAGGGATAAACCCAGGGGGATGAACCCAAACAGGGATAAACACCACGGGGTTAAACCTGGGAAAGCCAGGGATGATCCCAAACAGGGATAAACCCAGGAAAAAAAAGGGATGGACCCAAACAGGGATGATCCCAAACAGGGATAAACCCAGGGATAAACCCAACCAGGGATAAACCCGGGAAAAAAAAGGGGTGAACCCAAACAGGGATAAACCCGGGGGGGTGAACCCAAACAGGGATAAACCCAGGAAAAAAAAGGGGTGGACCCAAACAGGGATAAACCCAAACAGGGATAAACCCAGAGGTGAACCCAAACAGGGATAAACCCAGGAAAGCCAGGGATGAACCCAAACAGGGATAAACCCCACGGGGTAAAACCTGGGAAAGCCAGGGGTGAGCCAAAAAAAAATGGGATAAACCCAGGGAAAAAAAAAGGAGAAACCCAATGGGGTTAAACTCAGGAAAAAAAGGGATAAGCCCAACGGGGGTCAAAAAAAAAAAAAGGGATAAATCCGACAGGGTTTACATTAAAAGTGGGATAAACCAAAACCAGGGGTAACCCTAATGGGGATAAGCCCAAAAAGGGATAAACCCAACGGGGTTAAACCCAGGAAAGCCAGGGATGAACCAAAAAAAGGATAAACCCAGCGGGGTTAAACCCAGGGAAAAAAAGGGATAAACCCAGTGGGGTTAAGCCCAGGAAAGCCAAGGATGAACCAAAAAAAAAGGGATAAATCCAACAGGGTTATTAAGCCCAGGGAAAAAAAGGGATAAACCCAACGGGGTTAAGCCCAGGAAAGCCAGGGATGAGCCAAAAAAAAAAAAAGGATAAACCAGATTTTTTGGGCCGGTTTCTGCCGGTTTCTGACCATTTCTCCTCTCGGTTCCAGGAATCCTTCTCGGAGCACTTGGGGTTCACGGGCGGGATCGTGCAGGGGTGAGTCGGGAGCGTTCGGGGTCGATTTTGGGAGAGATTCGTGCGTTTACAAAAACCCAAAACGGTTTCTGGGGGGCGGAGGCTGAACCACCCCCACCCCAAGGCAGCCGGCTGATCCCAGCAAGGGGGGGCAGACACCACATTTTGGGGCTGGAATCCCATTTTTCCCTCCCGTTTTCCCTCCGCCCCAGGCTGGATTTGTACCGCGCCTCCGGGAAGTTTGAGCTCCTGGACCGGATCCTGCCCAAGCTCCGGGCCACCAACCACAAGGTGCTGCTCTTCTGCCAGATGACCTCCCTCATGACCATCATGGAGGATTACTTCGCTTACCGTGGCTTCAAATACCTCAGGCTGGACGGTGAGTGACCCCTGGGCGGGGGCGAGGGGGCAGCGGTGTCCCCCGGGGGGTGGTGGAACGAGTGGGTCAAGGTGGAGCTGAAGACATCCAGGAAGATCTGGAGATGTAAGGAAACGAAGATGTTGGGCTGGACAGAAAAGGTGCTGAGGAACATCAAGATCTAAAAACAAAAAGCCATCGAATTACAAAGATAAATCTCTTCAGTAAGGGCAGCAAAACAGATGTGAAGATTTGGAGATAAATGTCCTATCAAGGGAGATAAGATATTAATTTATATGAAGATCGATGTCTTGATATCCAGGTTGTGTGATCAATATGGAGACATCGATATCGAGACATCAATAGTTGGATTGATGTCGAGGATTTTATCAAGATTGGCATCAGGATCTCAGATATCAGTGTCTTGATATCTGGATTGCGAGGTCGATATCAAGACGTTGAGATAGCACGATTGATACCGGTATTTATATCAAGATCGATATCAGTATTTATATCAAGGTTATTATCAGTATTTATATCAAGGTTGATATCAGTGTTCATATCAAGGTTAATATCAGTGTTTATATCAAGGTTAATGTCAGTATTTATATCAAGATTAATGTCAGTATTTATATCAAGATTGATATCAGTATTTATATCAAGGTAATTATCAGTATTTATGTCAAGATTGATATTAGTGTTTATATCAAGATCAATATCAAAGACATCGAGATTGATTTCAAGATCGATATCAAGATTTCAAGGTCGATATCATGATATCCAGATTGCAAGATGCGTATCGAGACATTGACATTGAGATACCAATAGAAAATCAATATCAAAGTTTGGATCAAGATCAGCACTGAAGATACCAAGATCAAGGTTTCTATCAAGACTGATACCGAGATATCAGAGATCGATATCAATGCCTTTAATATTTGATATCGAGATAATGAGGATTATATCAATTTATCAAAGACAAATTGATGTCAAATATCGATGTCAAGACTGATACCGAGATATCAGAGATTAATATCAATGCCTTTAACTTTTGATATCAAGAAATTGAAGATCTTATCGATTTATCAAAGACTGATTGGTGTCAAATATCGATGTCAAGATGGATATCAGGATCCCGAATCCAAGGCGGATTCGGAGCACGAATCCTGACCCCTGACCCCCAGGTGTCTCTGAAAACGGCCCCAAAACGGCCCCCCCAAAAAATCCCAACTCCTGGGGTGCACCTCAGAGCAGGATCCGCCCCTTTTTCCAGATCTTTCTACCCAAAATCAGCCCAACCTTACACAGCACCGCCCCCCTCTTCCCGGAGGAAAGGGCTCTGAAACCATTTTGGGGGCTTCCCATTCCCAGTGAAACCATTTTGGGGGCTTCCCATTCCCAGTGAAACCATTTTGGGGACCCCTCCCCATTACTAACAAAACCATTTTAGGGGCTCCCCATTCCCAGTTAAACCATTTTGGGGACCCCCCCCAGGGGAAAGGGCTCCCCATTCCCAGTGAAACCATTTTGGGGGCTCCCCATTCCCAGTAAAATCATTTTGGGGACCCCTCCAGGGGAAAGAACTCCCCATTCCCAACAAAACCATTTTGGGGACCCCTCCCCATTGCCCAATGGAGCCATTTTGGGGACCCCTCCTGGGAGAAAGGGCTCCCCATTCCCAATGGAACCATTTTGGGGACCCCTCCCCATTCCCAATGGAACCATTTTGGGGACCCCTCCCCATTCCCAATTAAACTATTTTAGGGGCTCCCCATTCCCAGTGAAACCATTTTGAGGACCCCTCCCCATTCCCAATGGAACAATTTTGGGGACCCCCCCAGGGGAAAGGGCTCCCCATTCCAAACGAAACCATTTTGGGAGCTCCCCATTCCCAACAAAGCCATTTTGGGGACCCCTCCCCATTCCCAATTAAACCATTTTGGGGACCCCTCCCCATTCCCAACAAAACCATTTTGAGGACCCCTCCACATTCCCAATTAAACCATTTTGGGGGCTCCCCATTCCCAATTAAACCATTTTGGGGACCCCTCCCCATTCCCAATTAAACCATTTTGGGGGCCCCTCCCCATTCCCATTGGAACCATTTTGGGGACCCCTCCCCATTCCCAATTAAACCATTTTGGGGGCTCCCCATTCCCAGTTAAACCATTTTGGGGCCCCCCCCCGGCTCTCCGGGGGGCGGCAGTGACGCCCCTGTGGGGTTGCAGGCACCACCAAGGCGGAGGACCGGGGGATGCTGCTCAAGACCTTCAACGAGCCGGGCTCCGAGTATTTCATCTTCCTGCTGAGCACGCGGGCGGGCGGGCTGGGCCTCAACCTGCAGTCGGCCGACACCGTCATCATCTTCGACAGCGACTGGAACCCGCACCAGGTACCCGGAACCGAGCCGGGGAGGGGAAACTGGCCCCAAAATCGGCTCTGGGAAGGCCCAAATCCCAATCCGTGGGCCCAAAAAATCACCCCAAAGCCCAAGTGACCAATCCGAAACCTGACTGACCAATCCGAAACCCAACTGAGCAACTTAAAACCCAACTGACCAACCCAAGACCCGACTGACCAATCCGAAACCCACCTGATAAATCCAAAACGCAACTGGCTGACCCAAAACCCAACTGGCTGACCCAAAACCCAACTGGCTGACCCAAAACCCAACTGACCCACCCAAAACCCAACTGAGCAACTTAAAACCCAACTGACCGATCCAAAACCCAGCTGATTGACCCAAAACCTGACTGATTGACCCAAAACCCGACTGATTGACCCAAAACCCAACTGACCAATCCAAAACCCAACTGAGCAACTTAAAACCCAACTGACCAATCCAAAACCCAACTGGCTGACCCAAAACCCAACTGGCTGACCCAAAACCCAACTGACCAATCCAAAACCCACCTGATAAGTCCAAAACCCAGCTGATTGACCCAAAACCCGACTGATTGACCCAAAACCCAACTGACCAATCCAAAACCCAACTGAGCAACTTAAAACCCAACTGACCAATCCAAAACCCAACTGATTGACCCAAAACCCAACTGATTGACCCAAAACCCAACTGATTGACCCGAAACCCAACTGATAGACCCAAAACCCAACTGACCAATCCAAAATCCAACTGATTGACACAAAACTCAACTGGCTGACACAAAACCCAAGTGATAAATCCAAAACCCAACTGATTGACACAAGGATTTTAGTTCCCTTTGGCCAGCGTGGATCGGGAATAAATCCCACAGGATTTTAGTTCTGGCAATCCTGTCACCACACAGTCAGTCAGTCATCCTCATTGAATCATTGAATGCCCTCAGGGCTCATCCCACATCTCCACCCGTGGATTTTGAGGACAAACCCGGGGTTTTGGATTGGGAATAAATCCCAGAGGATTTTAGTTCTGGCAATCCACACGGTCGGTCAATCATCCTCGGGAATCACTGAACACCCTCAAGGCCTCATCCCACATCTCCACCCCTGGATTTTGAGGACAAACCCGGGGTTTTAGGGACGCTTTGGCCAACCTGGATTGGGAATAAATCCCACAGGATTTTAGTTCCCTTTGGCCAACACAGATTGGGAATAAATCCCACAGGATTTTAGTTCCCTTTGGCCAACACAGATTGGGAATAAATCCCACAGGATTTTAGTTCCCTTTGGCCAACACAGATTGGGAATAAATCCCACAGGATTTTAGTTCCCTTTGGCCAACACAGATTGGGAATAAATCCCACAGGATTGTAGTTCCCTTTGGCCAACACAGATTGGGAATAAATCCCACAGGATTGTAGTTCTGGTGATCCTGTCACCACACAGTCAGTCAGTCATCCTCATTGAATCATTGAATGCCCTCAGGGCTCATCCCACATCTCCACCCCTGGATTTTGAGGACAAACCCGGGGTTTTGGGGACACTTTGGCCAACACGGATTGGGAATAAATCCCACAGGATTTACGTAGTTCTGGTGATCCTGTCATCACACGCCCGTTATCCTTGGGAACCATTGAACGCCCTCTGGCCCCATCCCACATCTCCACCCCTGGATTTTGAGGACAAACCCGGGGTTTTGGATTGGGAATAAATCCCAGAGGATTTTAGTTCTGGCAATCCACACGGTCGGTCAATCATCCTTGGGAATCACTGAACACCCTCAAGGCCTCATCCCACATCTCCACCCCTGGATTTTGAGGACAAACCCGGGGTTTTGGGGACGCTTTGGCCAACCTGGATTGGGAATAAATCCCACAGGATTTTAGTTCCCTTTGGCCAACACAGATTGGGAATAAATCCTACAGGATTGTAGTTCTGGTGATCCTGTCACCACACAGTCAGTCAGTCATTCTCAGGAATCATTGAACCCTCAGGCCCCATCCCAAATCTCCACCCCTGGATTTTGAGGACAAACCCGGGGTTTTGGGGGCCCTTTGGCCAACACGGACTGGGAATAAATCCCACAGGGTTTTAGTTCTGGCGATCCTGTCACCACACGCCCGTTATCCTCGGCAATCACTGAACGCCCTCAGGCCCCATCCCACATCCCCACCCGTGCATTTTGAGGACAAAAGCAGGTTTTTTTGTGAGCTTGGCACCACGGCTGCCCCGTTCCCCCCCGCCCCTGCAGGACCTGCAGGCCCAGGACCGGGCGCACCGCATCGGGCAGCAGAACGAGGTGCGGGTGCTGCGCCTCTGCACCGTCAACAGCGTGGAGGAGAAGATCCTGGCGGCCGCCAAGTACAAGCTGAACGTGGACCAGAAGGTGATCCAGGCCGGCATGTTCGACCAGAAATCCTCCAGCCACGAGCGCCGGGCCTTCCTGCAGGCCATCCTGGAGCACGAGGAGCAGGACGAGGTGAGGGCCCGAGAGCAGGAGATCCTGGCGGGGGGGGGAATATTTTTATTTTTTTATTTTATTTTTGTTGTGGGTGTCAGGAAGAGGAGTCAGAGAGAAAAGAAGAAGGAGGAGTTAAAAAAGTGAAGAAAAAAAAAAAAATACCAACAAACCAACCCCAAGAGAGACAGAGAGAGCCAGGGAGCATGGCGAGGCTTGTTTTGGAAATTATTTCGGGAGTCGTTAGCGTCGGGGGAAGAAAAAAAAAAAAAAAAAACAGAAAAAAAAAAAAAAAGAAAAAAAATAAAAAAACAAAAAAGGATTGACAGCCCTGGAGACTGAAAATCCCTGTGTTTATCCACAGAGCAGACAGAGCGCGGGCAGTGGCAGCTTCCCCCACGCTGCCTCCTCCCTGTGCCTGGGCGCTGAGTCGGAGGAAGCACCGCTGAAGGTGAGCGGGGTCCTTCAGTCTCCACTGCCCACTCAATCCTCCCGGCCACCGCCCGCGCCCGCCCGCCCGCAGGGACCCCGGGCAGGGACAGCACAGGGACAGGGACAGGGCCCAGAAAGGAAATGGGGAACAGAGAGGAAAAAAAATGAGATTAAAATGGGCTCAAACGGCTCTGGGAATAGGGAAAAAAATGAGATTTTAAATGGCTCGAATGGCACGGGGAGTAGGGAAAAAAATGAGGTTAAAATGGGGCAGCACAGGGACAGGGAAGAGAGAGAGAGAAACGGGGGAAAGAGAGGAAAAAAAATGAGATTAAAATGGCTCAAAGGGACCTGAGAATAGGGAAAAAAATGAGATTAGAATGGGCTCAAATGGCTCTGGGAATAGGGAAAAAAATGAGATTAAAATGGGCTCAAATGGCTCTGGGAATAGGGAAAAAAATGAGATTAAAATGGGCTCAAATGGCCCGGGGAAATAGCGAAAAAATTTGAGATTTTAAGTGGCTCCAAAGGGCCTTGAGAACAGGGAAAAAAAACAAAAAAGAGATGGCTCAAATGGCCCTGGGAATAGGGAAAAAAATGAGATTAAAATGGGCTCAAATGGCTCTGGGAATAGGGAAAAAATGAGATTTTAAATGGCTCAAATGGCACAGGGAGTAGGGAAAAAAATGAGATTAAAATGGGCTCAAATGGCCCGGGGAAATAGCGAAAAAATTTGAGATTTTAAGTGGCTCCAAAGGGCCTTGAGAATAGGGAAAAAAAACAAAAAAGAGATGGCTCAAATGGCCCTGGGAATAGGGAAAAAAATGAGATAAAAATGAGATTGAAATGGGCTCAAATGGCCCAGAGAATAGGGAAAAAAAACCCTGAGATTTTAAATGGCTCCAAATGGCTCTGGGAATAGGGAAAAAAAAAGAGATTGAAATGGGCTCAAAGAGGCCTGTGAATAGGGAAAAAAATGAGATTAAAATGAGATTAAAATGGGCTCAAATGGCCCGGGGAATAGCGAAAAAAATGAGATTAAAATGGGCTCAAATGGCCCTGGGAATAGGGAAAAAAAATGAGATTAAAATGGGCCCAAAGGGGTCTGGGAATAGGGAAAAAAAGATTTGATGGGAATAGCAAAAAAATGAGATTTGAAATGGGCTCAAATGGCCCGGGAAATAGGGAAAAAAATGAGATTAAAATGGGCTCAAATGGGCCTGGAAATAGTGAAAATATGAGATTTGAAGGGTGAGGTTAAAATAGCCTGAGAGTGCCAAATTTTGAGATTTAAAACGGCCTGAAAGTGCCAAAAATAAACATAAAAATGGCTTAAAAGTGCCAAAACTTGGGGGAAAAATGGCCAAAAGTGAATTAAAACCAGCATGGAAGTGCCAGGAGGGAGTTAAAATGAGACGAAAAGTGCTAAAAATGAGGTAAAAGCGAGACCAAAAGTGCTGAAAATGAGGTAAAATGAGACCAAAAGTGCTAAAAATGAGGTAAAGTGAGACCAAAAGTGCTAAAAATGAGGTAAAAGCGAGACCAAAAGTGCTAAAAATGAGGTAAAAGTGGGACCAAAAGTGCTAAAAATGAGGTAAAAGTGAGACCAAAAGCGCTAAAAATGAGGTAAAAGCGAGACCAAAAGTGCTAAAAATGAGGTAAAAGCGAGACCAAAAGTGCTAAAAATGAGGTAAAAGTGGGACCAAAAGTGCTAAAAATGAGGTAAAAGTGGGGCCAAAAGCGCTAAAAATGAGGTAAAAGTGGGACCAAAAGTGCTAAAAATGAGGTAAAAGTGGGACCAAAAGCGCTAAAAATGAGGTAAAAGTGGGACCAAATGTGCTGAAAATGAGGTAAAAATGAGACCAAAAGTGCTAAAAATGAGGTAAAAGCGAGACCAAAAGTGCTAAAAATGAGGTAAAAGCGAGACCAAAAGTGCTAAAAATGAGGTAAAAGTGGGACCAAAAGTGCTAAAAATGAGTCAGAACCAGCCCGAAAACGGCCAAAAGTGAGTTAAAATCCACCTGAAAATGCCAAAAGGGCCTGAAAGTTGCAAAAAGTGAATTAAAACCTGACTGGAAGGGCTGAAGAAAGAGGTAAAACTGGGCTGAAAGTGCCAGAATTGGGTTAAGAACGGCCCGAAGGTGCCCAAGGTGAGGGAAAGTGGCCCAAAATCAGGGAAAAGGAGCAAAAAACAAGAAGAATTCAAATGGAGCCAAAAAAGGGGAGGAAACTGCTTGAAAGGCAAAATGAGCTGAAAGCAAAAAATGAGTGAAAATGCCAGAGAAGGAGAAAAGTTTTAAATAAAGAAAATGGCAGTGAAAGCCACAGTGAAATGAACTAAAAACCGCCCTGAAAAAAGGAAAAAACGACCCAGAAATAGTGAAAAAAACAGCTAAAAACGCCCCAGGCTGAGCTAGAAACACCCTGAAAGGAGATGAAGCACCGAAAACAAAATAAAAATGAGCAAATAGGTATTAAAACACCCTGAAATGAGCTGAAATACAAAGAAAAACCAAAAAAACCACCCCAAAACAAGCAAAAAAACCCCCCCAAAGGAATGGCCTAAAAACCGAGCAAAAAAATGCTGAAACCACCCAAAAACAAGCCAAAAAAAAAAGGAAAAAAAATTGAAATTGCCCCCAAAAGATCCAAACTCGACGAGAAACCACCCAAAAACAAGCCAAAAAAAGCCAAAAAAAGGAAAAAAAATTGAAATCACCCCCCAAAACGATCAAAACTCTGAGAAACCACCCAAAACCAAGCCAAAAAAAAAGCCAAAAAAACTCCCCAAAAAATTGAAATCACCCCAAAAACGCTGAGAAACCGCCCAAAAACAAGCCGAGAAAAGCCAAAAGAAGAAAAGAAAATTGAAATCGCCCCCTAAAAAGCCAAAAAAGCCCCCCAAAAAATTGAAATCGCCCCCAAAAACCATCAAAATGCTGAGAAACCACCCAAAAACAAGCCAAAAAAAGCCAAAAAAAAAGAAAAAAAATTGAAATTGCCCCAAAAACGCTGAGAAACCACCCAAAAACAAGCCAAAAAAAGCCAAAAAAGGCCAACCCCCCCCAAAAAATTGAAATCACCCCCAAAAACAAGCCAAAAAAACCCCCCAAAAATTGAAATCACCCCCAAGAAAAGCCAAAAAAAATCCCCAAAAATTTGACCTGGCCCCCCAAAGGAGCCCGGAGCGCCCAACCTGGGGCTGATCCGAGGGGGATCTGGAGCCCCCGAGGAAGAAGAGGAAGGAGAGGAAGGAAGGAGAGGAAGGAAGGGAAGGTCCCCGAGGCCGGGGGAGGGGGCTCGGGGGGGCCCGGCCGGGGCAGCCCCTGAACCCCCCGGGTTTGGGTCTCCCCAGGAGGAGGACGAGGTGCCCGACGACGAGACCGTGAACCAGATGATCGCCCGGCACGAGGAGGAGTTCGACCTCTTCATGGTGAGGAGGAGGAGCGGGGGAGAGGGGAGGAAGGGCAGGGCGGGGAGGGAGATCTCCCTAGGAAGGGGGGGGAGGGAGATCTGGGGAGGAGGAGGAGGAAGGGCAGGAGGAGGAGGAGGGAGAGGAGAGGAGAAGAGGAAGATCTCACCAGGACAGGAGGAGGAGGAGGAGGAGGAGGAGGAGAGAGGGGAAGATCTCCCCAGGAAAGGGGGGGAGGGAGATCTAAGGAGGAGGAGGAAGGACAGAAGGAGGAGGAGGACAAAGGGCAGGAGGAGGAGGAGGAAGGAGAGGAGAAGAGGAAGATCCCACCAGGACAGGAAGGAAGAAGGAGAGGAGGAGGAGGAAGGTGGGAGGGAAAGATCTCCCTAGGGAGGGGGGGAGGAAGATCTGAGGAGGAGGAGGGAGATCTCACAAGGAGGAAGGACAAAAGGAGGAGGAGGAGGAAGGGCAGGAGGAGGAGGTGAGAGGGAAAGATCTCCCTAGGAAGGCGGGGAGAGAGATCTGAGAAGGAGGAGGAGGAAGGAGAGGAGAAGAGGAAGATCTCACCAGGACAGGAAAAAAGAAGGACAGAAGGAGGAGGAGGAGGAAGATCTGAGGAGGAGGAGGGAGGAAGGGCAGGAGGGGAGGAGGAGGGAGGTGGGAGGGAAAGAAGATCTCCCCAGGAAGGGGAGGAGGGAGATCTGAGGAGGAGGAGGAAGATCTGAGGAGGAGGAGGAGGAAGATCTGAGGAGGAGGAAGGAGATCTCACCAAATTCCTCTGGGAGTTCCCAAAACACCTCCAAGCTCCCAGTTCCAGCTCGTGCAGCTCCCAAAACTCCTGAAGTTCCCGAAACTCCTGCAGCTCCCAAAATTCCCAAAACTCCTGCAGCTCCCAAACCTGCCCCAGGTCCCAAACCTCCTGCAGTCCCGGGGTTGGTTCCTTCAGCTCCCCAAACATTTTCTGCCCCCTCAGCGCACAGGGACCCCCTGCCCACCTGTGCCCCCCAGACCCCCTGCTCTGCCCCCTGGACCCCTCAGGCCCCCCTGCCCACTCCCCCCTGTGCCCCCCGCCCCCTCAGGCCCCCCTGCCCACCTCCCCCTGCTCTGCCCCCCGACAGCGCACAGGGACCCCCTGCCCCACTGTGCCCCCCAGACCCCCCAGCCCACTCCCCTCTGCTCTGCCCCCCGCCCCCTCAGGACCCCCTGCCCAGCCCCCCTGCTCTCCCCCCCCACTCAGTGCACAGGGACCCCCTGTGCCCCTCAGGACCCCCCCCTGCCCACCTCCCCCTGTGCCCCTAAGTGCCCCCCTGCCCACCTCCCCCTGTGCCCCTAAGTGCCCCCCTGCCCACCTCCCCCTGTGCCCCTAAGTGCCCCCCTGCCCACCTTCCCCTGTGCCCCTAAGTGCCCCCCTGCCCACCTCCCCCTGCTCTGCCCCCCGACCCCTCAGGACCCCCCTGCCCACTCCCCCCAGACCCCCTGCCCACCCCCCCTGTTCTGCTCCCCTGGCAGTGCACAGGGACCCCCTCAGTGCCCCCTGCCCACTCCCCCTGTGCCCCCAGCCCCCTCAGTGCCCCCCTGCCCACTCCCCCTGCTCTCCCCCCCCACCCAGCGCATGGACCTGGACCGGCGGCGCGAGGAGGCGCGGAACCCCAAGCGGAAGCCGCGGCTGATGGAGGAGGACGAGCTGCCCTCGTGGATCCTCAAGGACGACGCCGAGGTGGAGCGGCTGACCTGCGAGGAGGAGGAGGAGAAGATGTTCGGCCGCGGCTCCCGGCACCGCAAGGAGGTCGATTACAGCGACTCCCTGACCGAGAAGCAGTGGCTGAAGGTGGGCAGGGGGCTGGGGGGGCTGGGGAGGGGTCAGGGAGCACGGGGAAATCACAGAAAAATCACAGGGAAATGCCAGGGAAATGAAATCACTGAAAAATCACAGGGAAATCACAGGGAAATCATAGAGAAATGACAGGGAATCACAGGGAAATCACAGGGAAATCACAGAAAAATGAAATCACTGAAAAATCACGGGGAAATCACGGGGAAATCACAGGGAAATCACAGGGAAATCATAGAGAAATGACAGGGAATCACAGGGAAATCACAGGGAAATCACAGGGAAATGAAATCACTGAAAAATCACAGGGAAATCACAGGGAAATCACAGGGAAATCACAGAAAAATGAAATCACTGAAAAATCACAGGGAAATCACGGGGAATCACGGGGGAATCACGGGGAAAGGTTCACAGAGCCCAGGGGAATCACAGGGAAATGCCAGAGAAATCGCGGGGAAATCACGGGGAAATCATAGGGAATCACGGGGAGATCACAGGGGAAATCCCAGAGAAATCCCAGGAAACAGCTGTGAGGTTTGGAAAGCTTCCCCTGGATGCCAGGAGAACTCCTGTGGATCCTGGAAAAGGTTCACAGACCCCAAAAAACCCCAGGGAAAGGTTCACAGTTCCCCAATCCCCAGGATCCCCAATCCCCAGTGGATCCCCAGTGGATCCCCAACCCCCTGTGGATCCCCAGTGGATCCCAACCCCGAGGATTCCCAACCCCAAGGATCCTCAAGGATCCCCAATCCACGGTGGATTGCCAATCCCCAGGATCCCCAGTGGATCCCCAACCCCGAGGATTCCCAACCCCAAGGATCCTCAAGGATCCCCAATCCACCGCCAATCCCCGGGATCCCCAGTGGCTCTCCAATCCCTGCGGATCCCCAGTGGATCCCCAATCCCGAAGATCGTGGATCCCCAATCCTGTGGGTCCCCAGTGGATCCCATGTCCCGAGGATCCCCAACCCCAAGGACCCTCACTGGATCCCCAGTGGATCCCCAACCCCCAGTGGACCCCCAGTGGATCCCCAATCCCGAGGATTCCCAACCCCAAGGATCCTCAAGGATCCCCGATCCACGGTGGATCGCCAATCCCCGGGATCCCCAGTGGATCCCCACCCCCCTGTGGATCCCCAGTGGATCCCCAATCCCGAGGATTCCCAACCCCAAGGATCCTCAAGGATCCCCGATCCACGGTGGATCGCCAATCCCCAGCATCCCCAGTGGCTCTCCAATCCTGTGGATCCCCAGTGGATCCCCAACCCCCTGTGGATCCCCAGTGGATCCCAACCCCGAGGATTCCCAACCCCAAGGATCCTCAAGGATCCCCGATCCACAGTGGATCGCCAATCCCCAGGATCCCCAGTGGCTCTCCAATCCCTGCGGATCCCCGGTGGATCCCAACCCCAAGGATCCCCAACCCCAAGGATCCTCAAGGATCCCCGATCCACGGTGGATCGCCAATCCCCGGGATCCCCAGTGGCTCTCCAATCCCTGTGGATCCCCAGTGGATCCCAACCCCGAGGATCCCCAACCCCAAGGATCCTCAAGGATCCCCGATCCACGGCGGATCGCCAATCCCCGGGATCCCCAGTGGCTCTCCAATCCCTGCGGATCCCCGGTGGATCCCCAATCCCAAAGATCACGGATCCCCAATCCTTGTGGGTCCCCAACTGATCCTGAGGATCCCCAACCCCAAGGACCCTCACTGGATCCCCAACCCCCTGTGGATCCCTGGTAGATCCCAACCCTGTGGATCCCAACCCCGTGGATCCCCCCGTTCTCCCCCCCCCAGGCCATCGAGGAGGGCACGCTGGAGGAGATCGAGGAGGAGGTGCGGCAGAAGAAATCCTCGCGGAAGCGGAAGCGGGAGCCCGAGGGGCCGGCGGGGCCGGGCGGGGCCGGGCGGGGCCGGGACAAGGACGAGGAGAGCCGCAAGCAGAAGAAGCGCGGGCGGCCGCCGGCGGAGAAGCTCTCGCCCAACCCGCCCCCCCTGACCCGCAAAATGCGCAAGATCGTCGACGCCGTCATCAAGTACAAGGACAGGTGAGGGGGGCCGGGGGGGTACCGGGTGGTCCTGGGGGGGTCCCAGGTGGTCCTGGGGGTCTCAGGTGGTCCTGGGGGGGTCTCAGGTGGTCCTGGGGAGGTCTCGGGTGGTCCTGGGGGGTCTCGGGTGGTCCTGGGGGGGTCTCAGGTGGTCCTGGGGGGGTCTCAGGTGGTCCTGGGGGGGTGTCAGGTGTTCCCAGGTGTTCCAGGGGGGGTCTCAGATGTTTCTGGGGGGTCTCAGGTGGTCCTGGGGGGGTCTCAGGTGGTCCTGGGGGTCTCAGGTGTTCCCAGGTGTTCCAGGGGGGGGTTTCAGGTGGTCCTGGGGGGGTCTCGGGTGGTCCTGGGAGGTCCCAGGTGGTCCTGGGGGGGTCTCGGGTGGTCCTGGGGGGGTCTCAGGTGGTCCTGGGGGGGTCTCGGGTGGTCCTGGGGGGGTCTCAGGTGGTCCTGGGGGGGTCTCGGGTGGTCCTGGGGGGGTTTCAGGTGGTCCTGGGGGGGTCTCAGGTGGTCCTGGGGGTCTCAGGTGGTCCTGGGGGGGTCTCGGGTGGTCCTGGGGGGGTCCCAGGTGTTCCAGGTGCTCCCGTGGGTGGCTCTGAGGGGATGAAGATCAGAGGGGGGGGTTCAGGATGAGGAGGATGAGCATGAGGATGATGAGGATGAGGGTGATGAGGATGAGGATGATGAGGAGGAAGGCCCCCCCCCGAGGGTTTGGGATGGTTCAGGATGATGAGGATGAGGATGATGATGACGATGATGATGATGATGATGATGATGACAAGGATGAGGAAGGCCCCCCCTCTTAAGGGATGGGATGATGAGGATGAGGATGATGAGGAAGGCCCCCCCCGAGGGTTTGGGATGGTTCAGGATGGTCCAGGATGGTTCAGGATGAGGATGATGATGGTGAGGATGATGATGATGATGATGATGATGATGACGAGGATGAGGAAGGCCCCCCCTCTGAAGGGATGGGATGATGATGATGGGGATGATGATGATGATGACGATGACGATGATGATGACGATGACGATGATGACGATGACGATGACGATGACGACGATGACAATGACGATGATGACAATGACAATGACGATGATGACGATGACAATGACGATGACGCTGCTGAGGAAGGCCCCCTGACCCCGGTGCTCTCCCCCCGCAGCAGCAGCGGGCGCCAGCTGAGCGAGGTGTTCATCCAGCTGCCGTCCCGCAAGGAGCTGCCCGAGTACTACGAGCTGATCCGCAAGCCCGTCGACTTCAAGAAGATCAAGGTGCCCCCGGGGGTCTGCTGGGGGATCCACTGGGGAATCCGGGGGGGATCCGCTGGGGAATCCGCCAAAAAAATCCCACGGGAATCCTGGGGGATCCAGTGGAATCCAGCCCCAAAAATCCCACTGGAATCCTGGGGGATCCACTGGAATCCACCCCCAAAATCCCACTGGAATCCTGGGGGATCCACTGGAATCCATCCATCCACACCACACACACACCCCCCCACACCCCCCCCCCCGGAATCCTGGGGGATCCACTGGAATCCACCCCCAAAATTCCCACTGGAATCCTGGGGGATCCACTGGGATCCACCCCAAAAAATCCCACTGGAATCCTGGGGGATCCACTGGAATCCAGCCCCAAAATCCCACTGGAATCCATCTCGAAAATCCCACTGGAATCCAACCCCCTGGGCTTTCCCACCCGAAAAATCTGGGGGGATCCACTGGAATCCACCCCCAAAACCCCACTGGAATCCTGGGGGATCCACTGGAATCCAGCCCCAAAAAATCCCACTGGAATCCTGGGGATCCACTGGGATCCACCCCCAAAATCCCTCCGGAATCCCGGGGGATCCACTGGGATCCACCCCCAAAAATCCCTCTGGAATCCTGGGGGATCCACTGGAATCCACCCCCAAAAATCCCACTGGAATCCTGGGGGATCCACTGGAATCCACCCCCCCGGGCTCCTCCTTAAACCCCCAAAATCCCACTGGAATCCACTGGAATCCACTCCCCAAAATCCCACTGGGGGTGGACTTTCCCACCCCAAAATCCCACTGGAATCCACTGGAATCCACCCGAAAATCTCTCTGGAATCCTGGGGGATCCACCAGCCCCCCCATCCCCGTCCCTGAGGGATCCCCCCCGTTTCCAGGAGCGGATCCGGAACCACAAGTACCGGAGCCTGAACGACCTGGAGAAGGACGTGATGCTGCTGTGCCAGAACGCCCAGACCTTCAACCTGGAGGGCTCCCTGGTACGGGGGGAACACCGGGAAAACACCGGGAAAAACGCCGGGAAAAAACGGGAAAAACACCGGGAAAAACACGGGGAAAACACTGGGAAAAACACCGGGAAAACACCGGGAAAAACACTGGGAAAACACCAGGAAAAAAACGGGAAAAAATGGGAAAAACACCAGGAAAAACACCGGGAAAAACACCGGGAAAACGGGGGGGAAGCACCGGGAAAAACACTGGGAAATACTGGGGAAAACACCAGGAAAAAACGGGGAAAACACCGGGAAAAAACGGGAAAAACACCGGGAAACACGGGGGGAAACACCAGGAAAAACACCAGGAAATACTGGGGAAAACACCAGGAAAAAATGGGAAAAACACCGGGAAAAACACTGGGAAAACACCGGGAAAAAATGGGAAACACACCAGGAAACACACCGGGAAACACTGGGAAAAACACCGGGAAAAAATGGGAAAAACACCGGGAAAAAACGGGAAAAACACCGGGAAAAAACGGGAAAAACACCGGGAAACACAGGGGGAAACACCAGGAAAAACACCGGGAAATACTGGGGAAAACACCGGGAAAAAATGGGAAAAACACCGGGAAAAAACACTGGGAGAAACACTGGGAAAAACACCGGGAAACACCGGGGAAACACCGGGAAACACCCTGGGAAAACACCGGGAAAACACCAGGAAAAAACGGGAAACACACCGGGAAACACCGGGAAAAAACGGGAAAAACACCGGGAAAAACAGCGGGAAACACCAGGAATAGGAACTGGGGATAACTGGGAATTACTGGGGATTACTGGGGATAACTGGGGATAACCGGGAATGGGGCAGGAAGGGCCGGGGAGGGTTTGGGATGAGAGCCGGGGTGCTCTGGGGTGGAACGGAGTGACCGGGGCTGACCTGGGAGTGACCAGGGCGGAGTGACCCAGAGTGACCCAGACTGACCCAGACTGACCCAGACTGACCCAGACTGACCCAGAGTGACCCAGACTGACCCAGAGTGACCCAGACTGACCCAGAGTGACCCAGACTGACCAGGGCTGACCCAGACTGACCCAGAGTGACCCAGACTGACCAGGGCTGACCCAGACTGACCCGGGCTGACCCAGACTGACCCAGACTGGCCCAGACTGACCAGGGCTGACCCAGACTGACCAGGGCTGACCCAGACTGACCCAGACTGACCCAGACTGACCCAGACTGACCCAGACTGACCAGGGCTGACCCAGACTGACCAGGGCTGACCCAGACTGACCCAGACTGACCCAGACTGACCAGTGCTGACCCAGACTGACCAGGGCTGACCCAGACTGACCCAGGCTGACCAGGGCTGCCCCAGACTGACCCAGACTGACCCAGACTGACCCAGACTGACCAGGGCTGACCCAGACTGACCCAGACTGACCCAGACTGACCAGGGCTGACCCAGACTGACCCAGACTGACCCAGACTGACCCAGACTGACCAGGGCTGACCCAGACTGACCCAGACTGACCCAGGCTGACCCAGACTGACCAGGGCTGACCCAGACTGACCCAGACTGACCCAGACTGACCCAGACTGACCCAGACTGACCCAGACTGACCAGGGCTGACCCAGACTGACCCAGACTGACCCAGACTGACCAGGGCTGACCCAGACTGACCCAGACTGACCCAGGCTGACCCAGGCTGACCCAGACTGACCAGGGCTGACCCAGACTGACCTGGGCTGACCCAGACTGACCCAGACTGACCAGGGCTGACCCAGACTGACCAGGGCTGACCCAGACTGACCAGGGCTGACCCAGACTGACCAGGGCTGACCCAGACTGACCCAGACTGACCCGGGCTGACCCAGACTGACCAGGGCTGACCCAGACTGACCCAGACTGACCCAGACTGACCAGGGCTGACCCAGACTGACCAGGGCTGACCCAGACTGACCCAGACTGACCCAGGCTGACCCAGGCTGACCCAGACTGACCAGGGCTGACCCAGACTGACCCAGACTGACCAGGGCTGACCAGGGCTGACCCAGACTGACCCAGACTGACCCAGACTGACCCAGAGTGACCCAGACTGACCCAGACTGACCCAGACTGACCCAGGCTGACCAGGGCTGACCAGACTGACCCAGACTGACCCAGGTGACCCAGACTGACCAGACTGACCCAGACTGACCAGGGCTGACCCAGACTGACCCAGACTGGACCCAGACTGACCCAGACTGGCCAGGGCTGACCCAGACTGACCAGACTGGACCAGGGCTGACCCAGACTGACCCAGACTGACCCAGACTGACCCAG
>JADMLD010000804.1:0-80718 GCA_017589585.1 Phylloscopus whistleri | reverse complement strand
GGGTGGGCACTTGCAGGACACTTGGGGATTCTGTTGGACAATTCAGGGTCTGGGGGAGCACTTGGGGGTCCAGGAGGGCACTTGGAGGTCAGGGAGGGGAATCTGAGGGCCCTTCTGGGTCGGGGGGGGCACTTGGGGGGCTCTGATGGGGCTCTCTGGGGCCGGGGGATGATGGGAGAGTTGTAGGTGCGGGGATAACATGGTTTAACGGGACCGCGGAGCATCACGGGAGTTGTGGGCACAGCTCCAATGGCTCTTGGTGGGGCGGGGGCATGATGGGGGTTGGAGTCACGGCTGGAATCACGCTTTACGTGCGCCGCGGAGCATGCTGGGAGCTGCAGTTCTGGAAGTGGCTGGAATGGGGTTTTGGGGGGTCCGGAAGGCACCTGGGGGACACTTTTGCATCCTAGCCATGACTTGAGGTTCTCGAGGCGAATGTATATGGTTCGGGAGCACTTCAGGGGAGCCCTCGGGAGCTCTAAGTGGGCTCTTTAGGGCGTGGGGCACAGCAGGAGCTTTAGGCATGGAACTTATTATGAGGGGCTCTGAAGCCACGGGGGATGATAGGAGATGAATTCCCTGAAGTGGCTGTGTGATAAATGCTGTATATAATTTGGTTTTATGTAAAAATTATTTTATAAAATAATGTAAAGAATCTGTACACTGTAACCTTAAAATTAAACTCCACAATTGCCTCAGAAGTCATGTCCTTCAAATTGTACCCAAGCCACCCTCAGGATTGTGTCATCACTGCCAGCACTTAAGAAAACAACATTAACAGAAGAAAGAAGGGTGCAGCTGGAAGGAGATGAGTGCTCAACCGATATGTATCTTATCAGTATCGTCTAGATGGGAATCCCAATGCCCAGTTCCAGTAAATCTAATCATGGGCATCTCCTTCTCGGAAATCCACTCAGCAGACCAGTAGCAGGAAAACAAGAATACACGAATATGTACCCCAAGCAAGGAAGACAAAGACTGAGATCGCGTATTGTACAGTGAAACAGTGTATAAAAGTGGGACGCTCAGTGCACATTTCATGAACTGTGGGGGGTACGGTGCGCTAGAGGCCGTATCTGAGGTTCACCCAGTGTAACCCCAGGCTCGGCACTGACTTTGATTGTGGTATTTCTCCACTGTTCTTTGCAATTTCTCAATAAATTCTTTTATTGATAAATTGGATGATTCCATTTATAACAGCTGTAACAGCAGCTGTGGGTTGGAAGCATTCAGAGGCGCTGAGGGGACACTTAGGGATGCTGGAGGGTCTGGGGGACACTTATGGGACACATGTGGGGCAGATACCAGGGCTCTGTGGAGCACGGGGCATTACGGACGTTGTAGTCCTGGTTGCACTGGGGCTCTATCGGGCCACGGGGCTGACGGGAGTTATAGGCAAAAAAAAAGCTCGTGCCGAAACAAGCACCCCCGCCAAGCCCCGATCCCCAGCACTGATTGATGCGGGCGGTGTTGGGCACGAGTCTCAGCAAATGGGAGGCGGCAGAGGTGGGACAAGATCATTGAACCTTCTAGTCCCTCCCAGTACAGCCCAGTGCATCCCAGTACAGACCAATGCATCCCTGTGTCCCTCCAGTCCCTCCCAGTACAGCCCAGTTCATCCCCAGTACAGGCCAGTGCATCCCTGTGCCCCTCCAGTCCCTCCCAGTAAAGCCCAGTCCCTCCCAATACACCTGAGTGTAGCTTCGCGTAACTCTCTCCCTGGCCCTGCTGGTATACTTGGGCACCTCGGCTGCTCTGTCACGCTGCTACACAGCTGTTTTGTGGGACTTGGCTCAGAAAGCAGTCTAGACTTACGCTGTAATGACTGTGGTTCAGAAAGAGGGGACTCTCCAGACACTTAAGATTTAGAGGGTTTATTTCAGGGGTTACGGGGTTCCCTGCCCTCTGTCCGGTGCCACTGGAGAGACCCCGGGCAGGAGCTGCAGGGGGGTTTTGTACAGGATAGTTCAAAGGGGGGTACATTGTCTACAAGCCAATAAAAACAACTCTATCTAATACATTCCAGCAAAATTACCTAAACACTAACAAATCACAGCAAGTTTGGGAGTGGTCTCTAAGGGCCAGTGGTCCGACTCTGAGACCTTGACAGTTTCCAAGCAGAGGCTCGTTGTCCAGTAACAGTACCAATTCTGACAAAGTAGCTTCTAAGACAATGAGCTTCTTCAGGGTAGCACTATCCTAACTTTATAACTAAACCAAAAGCATATTCAATTAAAACAAAAGCATATTCATAAACTAAAGCTTAGCACGCATTTCTTTCACATCCACACCTGAGTCCATTCCCATTCCCTTCCAGTTTCCCCCAGTGTCATCCATAGTACAACCAGTGTCCCCCAGTCCTCTCCACAGTGTCCCCTGTTTGTCCAGTATCCCCAGTATCACTCCAGTATTTCCCAGTATGTCTCAGTCTACCCCCACAGTCCATCCCAGCCCACCAGATTCCCTTCAGCATTCCCTGTGTTCCCAGGTGGTTCCAGTCCTCCCCAGTGTCACTCCCAGTATGTCCCAGTGTGTCCCACAGCATTCCCAGTGTTCCCAGTATGTCCCAGTCCTCCCCAGTGTTTCCAAGGAAACTGGAACTGCTCACAGTTGCCATGGCACCCAAAACCAGCAGTGGGTCAGTGCAGTGTCCACGGCCACAGCCCCTTGCAATGGCCAGGGCAGGTTGGGATGATGATCCACCCTCACTCCTGGCCAGGACAGGGCTGCAGTGGGTTTGGTGGCACCTTGGGCTGGCACACACTTGAGAAGGGTGTCTGTTTTCAATGTCGAAAATTAGGAGTTTTACATTGCTAAAGAAAATTAAGAACCCCCTGTTTGCCTGAATGCAGCCAGTTCTCCGAGCAAAGCAGGTCCCAGGTGAGTGAGGAGAGACAGTATGGGGTTGGGGAATGTGGAGCAAGGTTGTCCACACTGGGTCAGATCTCAGGACACAGCTTCTCTGAGCAGCCTCACTTAGGAGAGACCCTGGATCAATATCATCCTGAATGCTGCAATCAACCTTGATCTAAACAGAGCATAATAAAGACAACTTTTATAACAGGAATGTGTCTTTCTTAGAAACTCTTTGAAATGTTTCTCCATAATTGTAGCAGGAAACTTTCCTAATGAACTGCACCAGACCAGCGGGAAAGCAAGGCAGAGCCATGGTTTGTCACGACTTGTTTGAACTAATGTGCCCCGTGGTGCATTTGATGCTGAGCCCTCAGGGCCTAAAAGGAGTTTGCACAAAACATTCCAGGAGTCAAAGTCGGAAAGAAAAACCCAAAGTGTCTCCAGGCATTAATGGGTTGCACTGAGGTCCATCCCCAACACAGGCTCCTCATGGACTCCTTGGAGGAGAGAATTGGAGGCCAGGATTGCACAAAAGCCTCTCAGAGACTCAGTGTGGGAAGGAAATTCCAAGTCCCTTAAACACCTTGAGTATCTCAAAGTAATAATGAGTCCCACTCAGTGTCAGTGCAAAGCCTCTCAAGGGACTCATTAAAGCAGATAATTGGAGGCCAGGATCCCACAAAAACTTCTCAGAGACTCAGTGCCAAAAAAAAAGTTCTTTCATAAACTTTGAGTACCTGAAAGTATTAATGAGCCCCACTGAGTGTTTTTATTGGCTAGAATCCAAAGGAGTGTTAAAGTAGATAATTGGAGCCAAGATTGCACAATCTTTCTCACAGAATCAGATTTAAAAGGGAAATACCAAGTACCTTAAAATAACTGAAGTACCTTGGAGCATTAATGAGCCCCACTGAGTGTTGTTACTGACAAAGCCTCTCAAGGGACTAATTACAGCAGATAATTGGAGGCCATGATTGCAGAAACCTCTCAGAAACTCCAAGGCAAAAGCCAAACCAAAGTCCTTTGAAGAACCTGCAGTGCCTGGAGCATTCAGGAACCCCCAGGGCCATTCCTGACGAAGGCACCCCAGGGACTCCTTCCAGCACATCCTTGAGGCCACTGGGCTGTCAGGGGATGCTGAGGGCAGGACAAGGGGCTGACAGTGCCCAGCCTTGCTGGGGCTGTGCCAGGAGGCCCCAGGGCCTCAGGACAAGGTGTCTCCTCACAGCCCTTGGTGGCACAGACCCTGCTGTGCCCCAGGGCACCAAGACTTGGCTTCTCTATGTCCCCTCCTGGCATCACTGCCTCCAGTTCTCTGCTCTGCCTGGGGCTTGGGGACACTTTCTCTGTCCTGTCCCTCAGTGGGCATTAAAACTTGAAGAAACTTTGGAGTTGGATTCTGACTTGGAGTTCTTGAGAGGTTTCATCATCTCCTCTCAGGGACTGATGTTCAGGGCCTCAGCACAAGCCCAAGAGGGTCATTAAAGTCCTTGTGCTGTGTCTGTGCTCCTGGCACAGAGGCAGCTCCTGGCAACCAGGAGAGCTTCAAAAGACATTTCTCTTGCTGAGCAGCTCTTCTCCCAGCCCAGCAGGGCTGGGGCACAGCCTGCAGCCACCCCGGGCACAGCACACAGGCCACAGAGAGCTTCAGTCACTCAGGCTGGAAAGAGCTGAGAGAGGACTGGGGGAGAATCACTGCAGCCCTTGGCACAGGAACCTCTGGCTGCAGGACAATGCAGCTGCAGCTCCTGCAGGGATCTCCTCAAGCTGGAACAGCCCAATGCCTACAGACTCTGTGAGTACAACTCTCTGAGTATTTCTGGTGCAGGGGAGGTGAAATGCTCATGAAGCTCTGACACACTGAGAGCTTCTGCCCACTCCCAAAATATTTCTAAGTTAAGGATTTATTTTAAAATGGGACATTCCTGAGACTTTGTTTTCATTTCCTAACATTAGATAATAGGGAGAAGGAGAACAAATGATAAAGGTGTCATTAATTTTGACAAGTCCCTGGGACATCTGAACTCTCAGTGATCAGCAGGGTGTGCAGGAGTCCCTGATGTGCTTTCAGCCACTCCTCTGCCCATGGACAGCACCAGCATCACCTTGGCTGGGCCCATCAGGCTTAGTCTGAGCTGTCCTTTCTCCAAGCTGCCAACAGAACCTACTCACAGCCAGTGCCCTGCAAACAGGCAGGGTTCTGTAGGGCCAAGAAGAGTGCCCTGATATTGGGGTCTGGGAGTGCTGGCAGGGAGAGCTCAGGCACAGGGAAAGCCCTGCAGGAGGAAAATCTGCAGGAAGCAGAGAGAAGATGAGGCAAGAGGAGAAACAAACCCCAGCAATGTTGTGGCAGGGAGAGTTGAGAGATCTCCACAGGAGCCCCTCCAATGCAGCCCTCCCTCTGAACAAGCCCCTCCTTGCTATCCCCCAGCCAGACTCTGCCCTCAGGGCCAGGGCTCCAAGGCTGAAGCCCCTCCTGTGCAGGCAGAGCTGCAGCAGAGCCCTGGGGCAGCTCTGCAGCCCCGGGCCCAGCTCCCTCTGCAGAGCACAGGGCTGGGAGCAGCTGCCCGGCCCTGGGGGGGGCTCTGGGAGGGGCACAGCTGGCTCAGGGTGACGCTGTCCCAGTGCCCGGCTCTGGGCAATCTGTCAATGCAGCCAGGGAAGGAGCTGCATCTCCCTCAGCCAATGCCATCACAAGGCACTTGGAAGTCTCCCGGAGATTTCAGTCCAAGCTGGGAGCTTCAATCCAGGATGCAAACCTGTCCTGCAGCATCTCTGTGTTATCTGAAAGACCCACGGCGAAAGGCAGAGGTGTTCTGACACTGGAATGCTGTTGGGTTGTGAAAAGGGCAACGTGAGTCCTTGGATACAAAAGTGGGGCTGGGTGTGGTGGACCCATCTGCTCTCAGCACTACCTGGGATTTTTTAGGGGAAAGATGGGAGCTGATCACCCTCCACCTGAGAAAGGCTAAGCCCAGGGAAACTCTGAACAGGTCAGAATGACAGACCATGTCCCCTCACTCTCCACTCATCACTTTGCCTCACAGAAGGTGCTCTGTTCTCCCTGGGGGCAGCAGAAATGCTGAGGGTTTGATATCCAAGAATACCAGGAGGACATGGGGGGACATTAATAAGAAAACTGCAGAAGTCTTACATGCCAAAGGGTGTCTGTGTATTCCAGGGGAGGGTGTGTGTGGGAAATGCTTTGATTTTGGTTCCAGGTATCTCTCTAACTCGTCACTGTCCTTTTCTCCATGAATAGATCCCCGCCCAGCCAGAGCAAATGGCAAACAGCAGCTCCATCAGCCACTTCCTCCTGCTGGCATTGGCAGACAGGCGGCAGCTGCAGCTCCTGCACTTCTGCCTCTTCCTGGGCATCTCCCTGGCTGCCCTCCTGGCCAACGGCCTCATCATCAGCGCCGTAGCCTGCGGCCACCACCTGCACAGCCCCATGTTCTTCTTCCTGCTCAACCTGGCCCTCACCGACCTGGGCTGCATCCTAACCACTGTCCCCAAAGCCATGCACAATTCCCTCTGGGACACCAGGAACATCTCCTACACAGGATGTGCTACCAAGTATTTTTTTTAATCTTTTTCATCTCAGCAGAACTTTTCTGTTGACCATCATGTGC
Source organism: Phylloscopus whistleri (assembly GCA_017589585.1). NCBI lineage: Eukaryota > Metazoa > Chordata > Aves > Passeriformes > Phylloscopidae > Phylloscopus > Phylloscopus whistleri. Next base: position 74,230 of record JADMLD010000804.1, on the reverse strand, counting down.
TACGACCGCTACGTGTCCATCTGCAAACCCCTGCACTACGGGACCCTCCTGGGCAGCAGAGCTTGTGCCCACATGGCAGCAGCTGCCTGGGCCAGTGCCTTTCTCAATGCCCTCATGTTCACAGCCAATACATTTTCCCTGCCCCTGTGCCATGGCAATGTCCTGGCCATTCTTCTGTGAAATCCCCAGATCCTCAAGCTCTCCTGCTCAAATTCCAGACTCAGGGAGGTTGGAGTTAGTGTGTTCAGTGCCACTTTATCTTTTTTCTGTTTTGTGTTCATTGTTTTCTCCTATGTGCAGATCTTCAGGGCTGTGCTGAGGATCCCCTCTGAGCAGGGACGGCACAAAGCCTTTTCCACCTGCCTCCCTCACCTGGCTGTGGTCTCCCTATTCCTCAGCACTGGCTTTGTTACCTACTTGAAGCCCCCTCCATCTCCTCCCCATCCCTGATCTGGCCTGTCAGTTCTGTACTCGGTGGTGCCTCAGCCCTGAACCCCCTCATCTACAGCCTGAGGAACCAGGAGCTCAAGGCTGCAGTGTGGACAATGATGACTGGATGGTTTCAGAAACATTAAAGTGCTTGAAAATATCTCCAAATAACTTGTAATAAAAGTCATCTTTGATAGTTCCTGTAGGTTTGGTTTAAAGGTGTTTTTTCCTGTGTTTTGCTTTTTTAAATCTTGTCCACGAAGAAATGTCATTGTTTGTGCCATTTCTCATTGTGCCACCTTCCTGTGGCCACAGACTGTGTCAATGAGGGGCTGCACTCTTGGTGGCTTTAAAGGAACTCAAGGTTCTCCCAGCCAAGTTCTCTGCAGAGATGCCCCTTTGGTTCCCTTCTCTGCAGCTGCAGCAGCAATGTCTGTGTGCAGAGCTGGGGGCAGATCAGTGCTGGCACAGCAGCTGTGCCAGCAGCAGCAGCAGCACTTGGTGCTGCCAGTGCTGCTGCCGTGGCCCTGCCCCGCTGCCCTCCTGGCCCTGGTGTTGCTGTAGGGCCTGAGTGCTCTCGGGCCGGGCACAGGGCTGGGGGTGGCAGTGCTGGGCTGCAGCAGGGACAGCCCATGGGCACTGCTGGCACAGCAGCGCTGAGGCCTCAGCCCAGGGCCTGGGGGCTCCAGGCTCCTTGCCCAGGCTCTCTCCACAACACATTGCCCAGGCCAATGCTCAGCAGAGAAAAGCCCCGGCAGCAGCCCCAGGCTGGCCGTGGGCAGGCTGGGGGCAAACAGCACGGCTGGGGCTCTGCAAGGGCCCTGGGGCACACGGCAAGGAGCAGCAGAGCAGGGCCTGATCCATCCCCACTGCGCTGGACACCCCAGGGCAGCGTCCCACAGCCTCCTCATGCACCTGCCAACAACATCCCCCCTCTGCAGCCCTGGCCTCTCCCCCAGCTCACACAGCTGCCGCAGCCTTGCAGGCACAGACACGGCAGCACTGCCTCAGGAGCCCCTGTTTGCCCTGCCCAGAGCAGGCCTGAGCACCCCCATGCTGTTGGTGTGGGGAGATGAACCTGAGGGAGCACAAATGGCCAGCAGCCTCTGGGGCAGGAAGGGCTGGGCCACAGCAGGGAAACCCCTCAGGTTTGTGGCGGCCTCTGAAGTCAGAGCCAGAAAGTTTGTTCCCATGAGCTGTGAGTTTGCTGTGCCACTGCAGACGTTGTTGCTCAGAGCCAGGGAGCCTGGCAGCCACCCCAAACTGCCCTGACCATTTCCTCAGCTTCACCTTGGCTTTCTTGGCTCCTCCTGGTATAAATTTCTTCTTATTGCCCACCCTGTTCCCTCCCCTGCAAACAGCCCATCCCTGGTTGCCCTTTCCTCCCTGGCCCACTCCCCATTTCAGTTCCTCAGTTGGCACCATAGGAACGTCCCTTGGGGAGCAGGATCATCCTCCAAGTGCTTCAGGAATTGTCTGCAGGCTCCTGCAGTGCCTCCTGCTGCTCCCTTGCCAGAGGCACCCCAGGCCAGGGGGGCACATCTGGGCTGCTGTGTCTGGCTGTGGGGCTCCCTGTTGTGGGCAAGGAGGAGGAGCTGCAGAGGCTCTGCAGGACTGACAGGATGGGCTTTGGGGCTGTGAGGAGAAGCTGAGGCACCTGGGCTGCTGCACCTTCTGAAGAGGAGGCCCAGGGCTCCTCCTGCAACTGCTGCAAGGGTGGTTTCAGAGAATCCCAGAATCAGCAAGGTTGGAAAAGACCTTGGACATCATCAAGCCCAGCCTGTGCCCTGACACTGCCTTGTCTCCCCTGAGCCTCCTCTTCTCCAGGATAAACAACCCCAGCTCCCTCAGCCACTCCTCACAGGACTTGTGCTCCAGACCCCTCACCAGCCTTGTTGCCCTTCTCTGGACACACTCCAGCCCCTCCATGTCCTTCCTCAATTGGGGGGCCCAGAACTGGACACAGCACTCGAGGTGCTGCCCAACCAGTGCTGAGCACAGAGGAAGAATCCCTGCCCTGCTCCTGCTGGCCACACCATTCCTGATCCAGGCCAGGAGCCATTGGCCTTCTTGGCCACCTGGGCACACTGCTGCCTCATGTCCAGCCTGCTGTCCATCAGTCCCTGCAGGTCCCTTTCTGCCTGGCTGCTGTCCAGCCACTCTGTCCCCAGCCTGTGGCACTGCAGGGGTTGTTGTGGCCAAAGTGCAGGACCTGGCACTTGGACTTGTTCAACCTGACATTGTTGGATTTGGCCCCTGGATCCAGCCTGTCCAGGGCCCTGTGCAGAGCCCTCCCATGCTCCCACTGTTTGACACTCACACCCAGCTTGGTGTCATCTGCAAAGATGTCCTTTGGTTCCATGGGGCCCCTCAGTGTCCCGGTGGCCTCTTGGTTACACCAGGCCTGCCCTCTCACACTGCTCTCCATGGTTCCACGGGACCCTGCAGGCAGAGTGAACTCCTTGGTTCCATGGGGCTTCACAGTTTCACAATGTTCACCTTGGTGCCACAGTTTACTGTGTTCCCTTGGTTCCATGGGGCCCCAGGGTGTCACAATGGCCCCAGGGTTACATGAGGTCCTGCACTGTCACAATGGTCTCTGGTCCCACAAGTCCCCTCAGTGTCACAAAGGACTCCTTGTTACCATGAGACCGACAATGCTCTTCTAGATTCCTTGAGGCCCCACAGTGTCACTCACAGTGGCCCTTGGTTGCATGAGGCCACTGTGTTGTACAGAATGCCAAAACAGTCTCCTTGGTGGTGCAGTGTCACAGTGGACCCACAAGGTCTGCAGTGTCACAAAGGCCCCTTGGTTCCACCACAGTGTCACCATTGTTCCCTCAGTTCCATGAGTCCCTGCAGTGTAACAGTGGCCCCCTGGTTACACAAGGCCCTGCAGTGTCAGAACAGCTCCACGGTTCCACTGGGCCCTGGAGTCTCACAATGGTCTCCTTACACAGTTAATGGTCTCTCTCTCTCAGTTTTGCAGTGTCAAAATGGTGAAACCCGTGTGTTACACAAGGCCCTGCAGGGTCACAAGGGCCTCTGTGGTTCCACAAGGACCCAGAGTGTCACAGTGCACTCCCTGGTTCCATTTGGCCCTCAGTACCACAATGGACCCCTGGTTCTGTGGGACTGCACAGTGTCACTCTGGTCCTCTTAGTGCCACCAGGCCCCACAGTGTCACAATGGCCCCTTGCTTCCCCAGAATGTCCCAATCATCACAGAATGACAGAATCAGATAGGTTGGAAAAGACACTGGAGATCAAAAAGTCCAACCAATGCCCCAATACCACTTTATCACCCAGACCATGTCACTGGAGAGGGACAGTGATTCTGCCACCTCGCCCCTGGCCAGCCCATTCCAGTTCCCAATCCCCCTTTCTGTGAAAAACTTCCTCCTATTTTCCAGCCTAAACCTCCCCTGGTACAGCCTAAGGCTGTGTCTTCTTGTCCTGCCCTCCAGCAGATCCACACTCACACCCAGCTTGGTCTCATCTGCAATTTGTTCATGGTGGACTCGATGCTCTCACCCAGATCATCAGTGAAGATGTTGAACAGGACTGGGCCCAACAAACATCCATGGGCAACACACCAGTGACTGGGCACAGCTGGATGCAGCACCATCCCCAGCACTCTCTGGGCCCAGCCTCCAGCCGGTTCTTCATTCTCCCAGAAAAGAGGGAACCTGCCCAAGCCAGGGGCTGCAGCTTTTCCAGGGAATGCTGTGGCTCACAGTGTCAGAGGCTTTGCTGAAGTCCAGGTAGACACATCCACAGCCTTTCCCACATCCACCAGGCAGGTCAGCTGGGTATAACAGGAGATCAGGTTGGCCAGGCAGGACCTGCCCCTCCTAAACCCACGCTGGCTGGGTCTGATCCCTCAGCCATCCTGTGGGTGCCCTGGGATGGCACTCAAGGTGAGCTGTTCCATCACCTGGCCAGGCACCGAGGTCAGGCTGAGGGCCTGGAGTTCCCCAGATCCTCCTTCCAGCCCTTCTTGGGGATGGCTCACATTGGCACCTCCAGTCCTCTGGGACCTCCCTGGTGAGCCAGGAGTGACGAGAAATGATGGAGAGCAGCTTGGGGAGCTCATCCAGCAGCTCCCTCATGCCCCTAGGATGGATCCCATCTGCTCCCAGAGACACCTGTGAGCATCTGAGTGGCTCAGCAGGTCAGCAGCTGCTTCCTCCTGGATGTCAGGGGAGCTCTTCTGCTCCCTGTCCCCATCTACCAGCTCAGGAGAACACTTGTCCTGAGGACAACCTGTCCTATTGTTGAAATTTAGAAAAGAAGGTTTTAAGTACCTCAGCCTTTTCCTTATCTTTGGTGACCATTTCCCCAATAAAGAATGGAGGTTTTCCTTATCCCTCCTTTTGCCATAAATGTATTGACAAAATCATTTTTTTTATCCTTCACAGAAGCAGAGAGGTTAAGTCCTTATTGAGCTTTCACCTCTCTTTTTTCTTTTCATGAAGGAACAACATCCTTAAACATTTCCTGAGTTTCCTGCTCCTCTGTGCAAAGGGGATGCACCCTCTTTTTTTTCCCTGAGTTCCTACAAAAGCTCCATGTCCAGCCAGGCCAGTTGTTTTTCTCTCTGGGTCATCTTTAAGCACACAGGGACACCTGCTCTTGCTCCTTCAAGATTTCTTCCTTAAAGTGTATCCATCCTTCCTGGACACGCTTTGCTTTAAGGGCTGTTTCCCTTAAAAAATCAGTACTGTTTCAATACTCCCCAAATCTGCATCCTGAATAGGCCAAAGTCTGCTCTCTGCAAGTCCAGTATAGAAATTTGTTGATGCCCCTCCTTCTTTCACAGAATATTTTAAAACTCAATCATTTCATGGTCACTGTACCCCAAACAGCCTCTGACCACCACTGATCTCCCACCAGCCCTTCTCTGTTTGTGAACAGCAGGAGACAGAGCTTTCCTTGGCAGTGGGAAGAGAAGGAAACCTCCCCAAAGTGCAGCTTGGAAGGTTCAGCCTGGAGCTGAGGAAGAAGAAAAGTCCCTGCCAGGCAGAATTTTGGTGCAGGAGGTGTCCCAGCGTGAGCCTGGGCCCTGCCCTGGCTCTGTGTGCCAGGAGCCGGCAGCGCTGGGTGCAGGGAGCCCAGGGAGGGCACAGAAATGCTGGGCTGAGAAATGCTGGGGGCACAGCGAGATGGGCGTGTGCAGCCGGCCAGGGCACAGCAGCAGCAGGCACAGGGGGCACAGCCTGCAGGAGAGATGGCCAAGGGCTGGGCAGGGCTGGCAGGGCCACAGGCACCCAGCCCTTTGTCCCCTGGGCTCTGCCAGCGCCTCTGGAGGCCCCACAGGAGGAACTTTCCTTGCAGGGGCTGCACTTTGGTCCTCCCTGGCCCCTCCCTGAGCAGGCTGGCAGGGCTTGCAGCTTTAGGACATTTGTCCTTGCTGCCCCTGCCATCCCCCTGCCCCACAAACAGCCCCCAGCCACCCGGGAGGGACAGGCCCTGCTGTCCCAGGCCTGGGCTCAGGGCTTGGCCTTTCTGCTCCCTCCAGCCAGCCCAGGCCTTGCTCAGCATTGCAGTTCCCTGCTCACAGCCTTGGGCTCCCTGCAATCCTGGCCTCAAGGAGCTGCTCTCACCAGGCCCTGGGCAGCCTTGGCACTCCCTGCCCTCACTGGGGCCCAGGGATGCTCCAAGGGACTTGGAGTTTTGCTTCTGACTCCTTCAGCAGCTTCTTCAACCTTCTCTCAGTGCCTGAGGGTCCTGGACTCAGCCCCAAATCCAGCATGGGGCTGATGAAAATACAGAAAGCCCTCAGGAGCTGCTTGTCTTCCTTCAATTCTCTTTGAGTCTCCAGGGCTTGTGCAGCTGCTTGGAGTCAGTTTGGAGTCCTGTTAAGGAGGAAGATTTCAAAGTGCGCCTCATGACTTTTTCATCTTTAATCAAATATTTTGTTTTTCCAGATCAGTGAAGAGTGGATAAAAACATTCCCCAAGGGATCTTGATGCTCAATGTCTCCTTAGGAGGTCTGGGCACGGAGAAGAATGAGCCCCATTCTGCCCAGGCTGACCCTGTTTGGACAATCTGCTCCTCACCCCAACCTCACCATGTCTGACATTGCCCACCTGGGACTGACATCCCTGTGCTCTGCATCAGAACCTTGTCCCCTGAGCTCTGCAGCTGGCTGTCCCAGCCCATTGCACCATGTCCCACCTGCTCTCCTCAGGCCTCTGCCTGCACACAGGCCCAGGAGAAGTTTTCCTTTGGTGAGGAAAGAATAGAAAAGCTTGAGCAGGTTTTCTAAACCACAAGCCCACTCAGGAACCACACGCTCAGGACAGGCTGCCTGGAATGATGTCACCTTTCTACAAGGGACAGTGTCACCAGAAATGAGCTCTGGAAGCACAATTTTCTGAGTCTCTCAGCTGAATTCTCTGTCCCTGTCCTGGATCTCTGTTGCAGATGGAAGCTGCTGGTGCCATCCTCAGCTTGAACCCTTCTTTGGAATGCAGACAGAGGTTCCCAGGTGTGTAAAGTAAGCGTTGCTCAATGTTGATGCAAAGCTTTTGTGTTCCTGATGGAACCAAGGAGACTCTTGAGACACTGCAAGGCCTTGTTTCACCAAGGGTCCATTGTGACACAGCTTATGGAATCAAGGAGACAATTGTGACAGTAGGGAACCTCCTAGAAACAAGTCTCTGTTGTGGCAGTCATGGAATCAAAGAGACATTTGTGACACAGCCAGGCCGTATGGAACCAATGGTCCATTGTCACACTGCAGATTCAAGAAGAACATGGTGACACTACAGAACCTCATGGCACCAAGGGTCCTTTGTGGCACAGCAGGGCCTCCTTGGAACCCAGGGGACCATTGTGACAAGGGCCTAATGGAACCATGGAAACCATTGTGACACTAAGGAAACGCATGGAACCACGGTGACCACTGGGATGCTATGGAACCTCACAGAACCAAGGGTCCATTGTGACATTGTGGTGCCTCCTGGAATCAAACATTGTGAAACTTGGAGGCCTAATGGAACAAGGGTTTCTATTGTGACACTGCAGAACCTCATGGAATCAAGACGACCACGTTACACTACAGAAGCTCATGGAACCAAGGGGCCATTGTGACACTGAGGAACCAAGGAAACTGTTGTTGACAGTACAAAAACTCATGGAATGAAAAGTCCAGTGTGACATGATGGAACCCCATGGACCCAAGGGTGCATTGTGGCTCTGTAGGGCCTGGAATGGAGGGTCCATTGTGACACAGCAGGGCCTCGTGGAACCAAGGGTGCATTGAGGCATAGCTGGGCCTTGTTCGAATCAAAGAAACCCCTGCTAAAAGCAGGGTAACTTGTAGAACCAAGGGTCCATTGGTACAGTATAAAACCTATGGAACCAAGGGGCCATTGGGACAAAGCGGGGCCTCATGGAACTAAGGGGACATTCTGACACCTTGGGACTGCATGGAAGGAATTGTCCATTATGACAATGCGGATCCAAGGAGACCACAGAGACACTACGGAACCTCATGGATCCAAGGGGCCATTGTGACACCAAAGAACTTCATGGAACCCAGGGTCCATTGTGACATAGCAAGGCCTCATTGGAACAAAGGAACCATTGTTGACAGTACAGAAACTCATGGAACCAAGGGGCTGTGGTGACATAGCAGGGACACATGGAACCAAGGAGACCAGTGACATTTAGGAAATTCATGGAACCAAGGGTTCATTACGACACTGCAGAAACAAGGAGACCATGGTGACACTACGGAAGCTCATGGAGCCGAGCGGCCGTTGTTAACACTCCAAAGTGTCCTTGAACCAAAGAGACCATTGTCAAACTACAGAACCTCATGGCACTAAGGATTCACTGTGACACAGCAGGGTTCCATGAAACCAGTTGTCCATTGTGACACTGCAGATCCAAGGAGTCCATGGTGACACTAGGGAAGCTCATGGAACCAAGTGACCATTGTGACACAGCAAAGCCTCATGGAACCAAGGAGACCATTGTGATATAATGGGATCTCATGGAACCAAGGGTCCACTGTTACAGTCCAGAGCCAAGGAGACCATTTTGACAGTACAGACCTCATGGAATCAAGGATCAGTTGTGAAACAGTTGGGCTTCATGGAACCAAGAAGCCATTGTGACACAGCAGGGCCACATGGAACCAATGGTCCATAGTGATACTGTGGATCCAAGAGGCCATGCTGATACTGTGGAACTTCATGGAACCAAGGGTCCATTGTGACATAGTTGGGCCCCAAGAACCAATTGTCCATTGTGACAATGCAGATCCAAGGAGACATGGTGACACTACAGAACCTCATGGATCCAAGGAGCCATTGTGACACTGTGGGACCTCCTTCGGAACAAAGGCCATTGTTGATAGTATGGAAGATGATCGTGGAAACTATGGGATGTTGTGGCACTGCAGAGCCTCATGAAACAAAGGAGACCACTGCCACACGGAGGAATTTTATGGAACCAAGCAGCCATTTGCACATGACAGAACCAAGGAGGCCATTGTTGGCAGTACAAAACCTCACAGAACTGAGGGGCCATTGTTACACAGTGAGGCCTGGTGGAACCAAGGGGCCAGTGTGACACCGTGGGGTCCCATGGAATCAAATATTCCTTGTGACACAGTGGGGCTGCTTGTAACCACTTGTCCATTGTGATACTGCAGCTGCAAGAGACCGTGGTGACACTATGGCTGTTCATGGAACCAAGGGGCTGTTGTGGCACACCAAGGCCTTGTGGAACAAAGGAGAGCATTCATTGTGGAAGGAATTGAAAGTGCATTTCATTGCTTTGTGGAGACAATAGAAATGTTTCACAGTGGTGGTCAAGGGCTGGTCACTGAGGGATGTCACCAGGCAGTGGCTGCCAAGAGGACTCTGTACCATGGATGACATTTGACCCTCATTGTTCAGCCAAATTCCCACCCACCCCAGGTTCCATTTCTTCAGCCCAGCTCTCTCCAGTCTGGCTCTGAGGACAGCAGACCGTGTCACAGGCCTGGCTGAAGTCTGGGCACACAACATCCCCTTCTTCTCCCTCCCACGTGGGTTCTGCAATCCCTGCCTTGTCCTGCCAGTGCCTGGAATGGCTGCAGGAGGATTTGCCACATCTCCTTCCCTGCTGAGCCTGAGCAGTCTGGGACTCTCCCAGATCCCCTCCCTGCCCTGTTTGCAGACTGGCTCCATGTCTGCCTTTCCCAGGTTCTCAGGACCCTCTGGGATGGCTCTGCCCTTTCCAAGGGGTTTGAGAGAGCTCTCACAGTGACACTGCCCAGCCTTCTCAACATCCCTGACACCAAAGGCCTTTTCCACATCCCTCAGTTCCAGGTCAGTGCCCAGAACACAGCCCAGCCCTGTCCAGGTCCTGGGGGTGGTTCAGAAGGGAGGCAGCTGTGATTTCTCCCCACACACCCCCACCACAATGGTCACTCTGTGTCTTGGCTGTACTGAGCAGTTTCCCTTGAGCTTCCCTGCCCTGGAGGCTTCTCTCTGTAGCCCTAAGCACAGCCCAGAAAAGAATTCAGGTGGTTTCCCAGAGGATTTCACTCTCAGAGTGAAGTGGCCTCAAGGCCCTGTTTGTGCCTCTGGAATTGTGCCAGCCCCGAGTGCTGCTGATGGTGTTTGTGCTCACTCTGGTTCATCTCCCCACACACACAATGCACTGCTGAAATCTCCTCAGTACAGAGCAAACAGGCACTGCTGGCCTGGTCACTTGGTGTCCCTCCATGCAGGGACAAACAACCTCCTGCAGGTGTGGGGAGAGGCCTGTGCTGGCCATGGTGGTTGCAGGGGATGGTGTGGGACAATTGCCCTGGGGCACCTTGCCAGGCTGTCCACAGAACAGAGACACAGCCCAGGCCCTGCTCTGCTGCTCCCTCAGGTCCATGCCAGGAGCTCTGGCTGTGCCAGGACACTGCTGTGTGCCCCCCTGCACACTCCCCCTCTGCCCCTGGGCACTGGGCTTTGCTTTGCCAGGGCATTCCTGGAGCACATTGCTGACAGCAGCTCTGCAGGGAGAGCAAAGCCTTCCTGGGCTGCCCTCAGGAGATGCCCTTGGCTGCTGGAGCTGCTGTGCTGGAGCCCAGCTGTGTCCCAGCAGTGCCCATGGCCTGGCCCTGCCTGTGCTCACAGCACGGACACGCAGCAGGACAGTGACCAAGCTGCCACAGCACTGCGGCCTTACAGCCACAGAAGGGCTGGCAAGGAGAGGCTGGAGCTGGGAAGAGCAGCTGTGGGAAGAGGCAGGGCCATTGTCCCTGGCTGTGCTGCTGTGCTGGGAGTCTGTGCCCTCCACCTCTGCTCACAGGCACTGCCCCTGCAGAGACAGAGAGGGGCTGAGGGAACATCTTGGGCACCCAGGGCAGAGCAGGACACTTTATTTGACATCAATGCACAGTGATCAGGGCTCCTTACTGTCTTTGCTCAACACAGGCACGGTAGATACTGAATTAGCAATACTGGGACTAATGGCATCCCTTTATGGAAAATATTATCAAAAGTAAAAAAAAAAAAGGACAAATAGAATACACCAAATAGAATAACAAACAAGAGACATAGCACAAAGCATGTATTGGCCTGGAATGAGTTCCATTCTGAATGCTGTGGAAAAAGAAAGAGGCACCTGATTGTTTCTGAAAAACACAGAGTGGTCATATTCCTCAGGGCATCCTCCAGCTCCTGGTTCCTCAGGCTGTAGATGAGGGGGTTCAGTGTTGGAGGCAGCAGCAAGCACAGAAGTGACAGTGCCAGACCCAGGGATGGGCACCAGGCTGGCACAGGTGACCTTGAGGCTCTGCAGGGCTCAGGCACAGGGGCTGTGCCAGAGTCAGGGCTGAGCTCACACTCTGTGGGCTGGGGCAGAGCCCAGGCAGAAATGAGCCCTGAGCCAGCAGCTCTGCAGTGGTGGCCACCAGGCCGGGTGGCCAAGGGAGGCTTCTGGCCATGCCCTGGAAGCAGCTGCTGCTGCCCAGGGGCCTTTGGTGCCTCAGGCTCTCCCTGGCACAGCTCCCAGCACGGCACTCTGCCCTTGTGCCCGAGCCCTTCACTCTGCTGGGGCTGGCCTGGGGCTTTTCCTGCAGTGGGATCTGCCCTGGTCCTGGCACAGGAAAGGCAGTTCCTGCTGGAGCAGGAGGCTCTGCCTGCAATGGGCTCAAACAACCCCAACAAGGCCCTGTTTGCAAAGCCCCCAGTGGGAAATGAAGAAGGGGATCATGCTGCTTTGGGGGTGAAGAATGCTGAAAGCAGCCTGACTCCTCCATCCCAATGTTCCACATGCTGAGAGGGAGCTGAAGCTGTGGCAGAGCTGCTAAAATCCCCAGAGAAAGCAACAACCCAGTGACACCACTGAGAGCTTCTCAGAGCTGCTGAGCTGGCCCAGCCTGGGCACATCTGACTGACAGGGCAGCACTTCAGACTAGAAAAGCCCCGTCCCAAATTTTAACTGCAGCATCTCCTGACATTTCCCTTCTTGGGGCTGTGTGGAGATTCCTCCCTGGAGTGGGGGCACCCCTCAAGGTCACTGCCTGAGGCTGAGCTAAAGAGATTTGCCCACGGTCATTGGTCTGGGGGAGTGACACCCATCTCTGGTTAATAACTGCTTTTGCTTTAATGCAATTGCTTCAAAATTGCTTCCTAGAGCACTATCTTAAAATAGATATTACAGCTCCTGTACTGTGGAGTAAATCATTCTGATTAAGACCTTTTTGTCTAATCATGATCATAATCAGTCATATCTATATGTCCATAAATACTTCTGGTTTTCCATCCTTAATGTTGTGGGACAAAATTGTAAAAAGGTTCAATTCCACCTGTATAATCCATTAAGGCATAAATCCTTGAGAAAGTCTGGGGCTGGGATTGGATCCAGGCACTGCCAGGATCCTCTCCCAGAAGGAGTTTAGAAAGCCTGGGGGTCCTGGTTTGGGTCCTTTGTGAACCTCGTGACCCAACAGGAGCTTCTTTAATAAACTTTGCCTGAAGCTGCCACTCTGCCCATGACAGGAACCCCTGGGAGTGTCTGTGACATCCCAGCTCTTTGGCAGCCTGGACACTCCTGGGATGTCCCCATGGAGCCCCTGGGAGTGTCTGTGACATCCCAGCTCTTTGGCAGCCTGGACACTCCTGGGATGTCCCCATGGAGCCCCTGGGAGTGTCTGTGACATCCCAGCTCTTTGGCAGCCTGGACACTCCTGGGATGTCCCCATGGAGCCCCTGGGAGTGTCGGTGACCTCGCTGTTCTTTAGGAGCACAGGGATGTCACCACTGCACTCCTGCCACTGCCTGGGACAAATTGGCTCCTTGGCAGGGTACAGACACCTCTGGTGTCACTGTGCAGCCCTGGGACTCTCTGTCACCTCATGACCCTTAGGAAGATTAAGGTGCCCTGGGATGTCACCACAGAGCCCCTGTGACTGAGTGTGACCAAACAGATCTTCAGGAGCCCAGAGACCCCTCAGATGCCACCATGGAGCCCCTGTGCCTGCACGTGAGCTCACAGCTCTTGAGCAGCTGGAAACCCCTGGAATCTCTTCAATCTGCCCTGCTGAAGATGGAGCCTCAGCAACTTGGAGGTTCCCTGATGAATTTTGGCTCTCCAGAGGCTTGTTCAGTCTTCAGCTCTTCAGTTCAGGAATTCAGTGCCAAAGGCTCATTAACATTCCAAAGCACTCTAATAGGAAAAGTCCCTGGGAATAATTTTATTTCAAGTCTTCAATTTTTCTGTGGTTCATTGTACAGATTTCAGAAGTGTATTTAAAGAGAATATACTAATTTTTTAAAATGTAGAGGGTTTTTTTTTTGTCCTCTTTAGTTTTGTTTTCCTGTTTATGGATCTATATCAGCAATCTCCAGTTGATATTGATCCCCAGCACCTCCTAAGGCACTCTGAATAGATATGAACATCAAGACTCTTCATGGCTGACAATCAATCACACTTTGTCCCTATCCCCAGCCCACCATTTCTCTCATCCAGCCCCTGGCACTCAGAGCAGCCTTGTGCAAATCTGAGCTCCCTCCACTCCAGGCTGCACCTGCAGCTTTCAGCTCCTTGGCACCAACTCCCAGCTGCTTTCCTTGCAGAAGGAGCTGCCCGAGACACAGAGGGATGTTCATTCATTGTCAGCCAACAAAGCCAAGGGAAGGCACAGATCCATGGAAAACACAAGTCCAGCCAGTGACACAAAGAGAGGGCAAGATCAGGATTTCTTCTCCTACCATTGTACAGTTTCAGGAAATTCCTGGTCTCTCCTGCTGGTGGGAAAACTTGGACATTTCTTAGAAGTTCTCCAATGACCCAGCTAATGAAGATGTGCTCGTGCACCTTGCAAGCTGCCAATCCCCTACAGCCCTGCAGGGCTCCTGTCCCATCTGCTCTGCTCCAGTCTAAAACAGGGACCAGCATTGTCCCAGCAGCATTAGAGAGCTGAATTGGAAAGGAGCTCAGCAAGTCAGCAGCCCAAGCTGTCAGCAACTGGGTCAGACCAGGTGGTTCAAGGCTTGATTTGGTCTGGATTGGAAAATCCCAAAGGACAGGGATGAGGGAGCAGCATCTCAGCAGCTGGCTGAGCCCATGGGAACAAAGGTTTCCTCCTGTCCTGGCTGAGCCTCCCCTCTTTCACCCTCTGCTCATTGTCTTTTGTCTCCCAGCAGGCCCCCAGTGAAGAGCCTGGCTCTGTGTTCTCCATCACCTCCTCGGGGGCACTGCCAGGTTGGGATCAGGAGCCCCTCAGCCTTCCCTGCTCAGGGCTGGACAAGCCCAGCTCCCTCAGCCTCCCCTGACAGCCCAAGGGCTCCAGCCCCACCTTGGAGCCCTTCCCTGACCCTGCTGCAGCTGCCAGACATCTTTCCTGCCCTGGACAACCCAACCCAGGCCACAGTGACCTGGACAATCCACGTCCTTGATGTCCTGGTCACACAGCCCAGCCCCTTGTCCCCGTGTCAGGCTCTGGGGTCGATCCTGTGGAACATCCTTTGGTGGAGGCTGTGGCTCCAGGTGCACTGGGGGGATTCCAGGGGACAGGGGACCCTTCTGGGCATGAACAGCATTGGACTTCTGACGCTGTTGTACCCCACAGTGACACAGACTCTGACTTCAGAAGGCTAAAAATGACTCCTTTATTTTTGGGATGTGTTTCCCTTTTAATACTATTCTACACAGACCAATTTGATTGGTGAAACAAAGACAAACCTCTTTAATCACATTGGTCAGACCAGAGGGACATCAAGAAGAAGTTCCTCCTAGGGAAGGGAATGTAAACAAAGTTACAGTTACAAAAACATGTCTTTTGTTTACAGAAAATTCCCTGGGAAAAGAATTTCAAAAAACCAAAATATTTCAGGCATGAATCAGGGCTACAGATTTCTTGGGGGAAACTGTGAAGGGAAGCTGGGGCAGAGTGACCAACCCAGTGACCTCACACAGTCTTCCTGGGATGTCACACAGCCCCCCCATGATGTCACACAGCTGGTCTCTGATGTCACAACCCACTCTGTGATGTCACACAGCCACCCTGTAATGTCACAGCCAACTCTGTGATGTCATAGCCTGCTCTATGATGTCAGACCTCTCCCTGTGATGTCACAGCTGGCTCTGTGATGTCACAGACATGGCCCATGATGCTACAGCTCCTCGATGACCTCACATAACCCACTCTGAGATGTCATAGCCCACTCTGTCACCTCATGTTTCCAGATGATCAATGGTCTGCACCTGGTGAGCTGACACAATGCTCCTTCTCCAAAACCATGGCCCATGGAAACCACACAATGCCCATGGTGTAAGAAGGGGAACTGGAAGTTCAGCAGCCTCAGTGTCCTGCCAGCTCAGCCAGGCCGACTGGAACATTGGGGTCTGCGACCACCAGGGACCACCAGAGAGACCCCCAGGGCAGAAGAGGGCATGCAAAAGGGGAGGGGAAATGTGTTAATGATCTCAGGGAAATGATTATCATATGTCTGTTTAGTCTGGGACAAGCAATGAATTTGTATCCAAAATACAGAATATAAACAGAAACTTTCCTGTGCTCAGCACACACAGCTTTGGAGGAGCTGTCCCCCTGTGCATCCAGCTGAATAAAGAATGCTGCTTCTGAATGCTACATTGGGGTGAAGGAATTTTTGATTTTACTGAAGTTTTGGTAACACTCCCAGTCCCAAGGAAAGCTCTGCCTGCTGCTGTTCACAGACAGAGCAGGGCTGCTGGGAGATGTGGTGGTTGGAGGCTGCCTGGGGTGCAGTGACCATGAAATAATCAAGTTTTCAATATTGTGTGAAAGAAGGAGGGGCATCAACAAACCTTCTACACTGCAATTACAGAGGGCAGACTTTGGCCTGTTCAGGATGCCAATGTGAGCCCATCCCCAAGAAGGGCTGGAAGGAGGATCTGGGGAACTCCAGGCCTGTCAGCCTGACCTCAGTGCCTGGCCAGGTGATGGAACAGCTCACCTTGAGTGCCATCCCAGGGCACCCACAGGATGGCTGAGGGATCAGACCCAGCCAGCATGGATTTCAGTATCTGCATTGATGATCTGGATGAGGGGATTGAGTCCAGCATCAGCAAATTTGCAGATGACACAAAGCTGGTTGTGAGTGTGGATCTCCTGAAGAGCAGGAGGGCTCTGCACAGGGCCCTGGGAAGGCTGGATCCAGGGCCCAAATCCAACAATGTCAGGTTGAACAAGTCCAAGGGCCAGGTCCTGCACTTTGGCCACAACAACCCCTACAGTGCTACAGGCTGAGGACAGAGTGGCTGGACAGCAGGCAGGCAGAAAGGGACCTGCAGGGACTGATGGACAGCAGGCTGGACATGAGCCACCAGTGTGCCCAGGTGGCCAAGAAGGCCAATGGCTCCTGGACTGGATCGGGAACAGTGTGGCCAGCAGGAGCAGGGCAGGGATTCTTCCCCTGTGCTCGGCACTGGTTGGGCAGCACCTCGAGTGCTGTGTCCAGTTCTGGGCCCCCCAATTGAGGAAGGACATGGAGGGGCTGGAGCGTGTCCAGAGAAGGGCAACAAGGCTGGTGAGGGATCTGGAACACAAGTGCTGTGAGGAGAGGCTGAGGGAGCTGGGGTTGTTTATCCTGGAGAAGAGGAGGCTCACGGGAGACAAGGCAGTGTCAGGGCACAGGTTGGACTTGATGATGTCCAAGGTCTTTTCCAACCCTGCTGATTCTGGGATTCTCTGAAACCACCCTTGCAGCAGTTGCAGGATGAGCCCTGGGCCTCCTCTTCAGAAGGTGCAGCAGCCCAGGTGCCTCAGCTTCTCCTCACAGCCCCAAAGCCCATCCTGTCAGTCCTGCAGAGCCTCTGCAGCTCCTCCTCCTTGCCCAAAACAGGGAGCCCCACAGCCAGACACAGCAGCCCAGATGTGCCCCCCTGGCCTGGGGTGCCTCTGGCAAGGGAGCAGCAGGAGGCACTGCAGGAGCCTGCAGACAATTCCTGAAGCACTTGGAGGCTGATTCTGCTCCCCAAGGGACGTTCCCATGGTGCCAAGTGAGGAACTGAAATGGGGAGTGGGGCCAGAGAGGAAAGGGCAACCAGGGATGGGCTGTTTGCAGGGAAAGGAACAGGGGTGGGACACAGGAAGAAATTTGGAGCAAGAAAAAAGAAGGAAAGCCAAGGTGAAGCTGAGGAAATGGTCAGGGCAGTTTGGGGGTGGCTGCCAGGCAGCCCTGGCTCTGAGCAACAACGTCTGCAGTGGCACAGAAAACTCCCAGATCAAGGGAACAAATTTTCTGGCTGACTTCAGAGGCCACCACAAACCTGAGGGGTTTCCCTGCTGTGCCCCAGCCCTTCCTGGCCCCAGGGGCTGCTGGCATTTGTGCTCCCTCAGGTTCATCTCCCCACACCAACCCCATGGGGGTGCTCAGGCCTGCTCTGGGCAGTGCAAACAGGGGCTCCTGAGGCAGTGCTGCCGTGTCAGTGCCTGCAAGGCTGCGGCAGCTGTGTGAGCTGGGGGAGAGGCCAGGGCTGCAGAGGGGGGATGTTGTTGGCAGGTGCATGAGGAGGCTGTGGGACGCTGCCCTGGGGTGTCCAGCGCAGTGGGGATGGATCAGGCCCTGCTCTGCTGCTCCTTGCCATGTGCCCCAGGGCCCTTGCAGAGCCCCAGCCGTGCTGTTTGCCCCCAGCCTGCCCACGGCCAGCCTGGGGCTGCTGCCGGGGCTTTTCTCTGCTGAGCATTGGCCTGGGCAATGTGTTGTGGAGAGAGCCTGGGCAAGGAGCCTGGAGCCCCCAGGCCCTGGGCTGAGGCCTCAGCGCTGCTGTGCCAGCAGTGCCCATGGGCTGTCCCTGCTGCAGCCCCGGCACTGCCACCCCCAGCCCTGTGCCCGGCCCCGAGAGCACTCAGGCCCTACAGCAACACCAGGGCCAGGAGGGCAGCGGGGCAGGGCCACGGCAGCAGCACTGGCAGCACCAAGTGCTGCTGCTGCTGGGCACAGCTGCTGTGCCAGCACTGATCTGCCCCCAGCTCTGCACACAGACATTGCTGCTGCAGCTGCAGAGAAGGGAACCAAAGGGGCATCTCTGCAGAAAACTTGGCTGGGACATCCTTGAGTTCCTTTAAAGCCACCAAGACCTCAGCCCCTCATTGACACAGTCTGTGGCCACAGGGAAGGTGGAGAGAAATTAAATAATGAAAAATGGCACACACAATGATATTTCATTGTCGACAAAATTTATAAAGTAAAACCAAGAGAAAAGAACCCCTAAAATGAAACCAACAATAATCGCCAAAGATGACTTGTATTTAAGGTAATATACATATACAATGAATATACAATAAATATATAATACATATACAATAAATATAAAATAAGCAGTTGTATATAAAGTGGTCTCCAGAAACTGCCCAGCAGTTTAATGTTTCCGAAACCATCCAGTCATCAGTTTCCAAACTGCAGCCTTGAGCTCCTGGTTCCTCAGGCTGTAGATGAGGGCGTTCAGGGCTGGAGGCACCACTGAGTACAGAACTGACAGGGCCAGATCCAGGGATGGGGAGGACATGGAGGGGGTCTTCAGGTTGGCAAATGTGCCAGTGCTGATGAACAGAGAGACCACAGCCAGGTGAGGGAGGCAGGTGGAAAAGGCTTTGTGCCTTCCCTGCTCAGAGGGGATCCTCAGCACAGCCCTGAAGATCTGCACATAGGAGAAAACAATGAACACAAAACAGCCAAGTCCTAAACAGGCACCAACAGCAAGAAGCCCAACTTCCCTGAGGTAGGATTTGGAGCAGGAGAGCTTGAGGATCTGTGGGATTTCACAGAAGAACTGTCCCAGGGCATTGCCATGGCACAGGGGCAGGGAAAATGTATTGGCTGTGTGCATGAGAGCATTGAGAAAGGCACTGGCCCAGGCAGCTGCTGCCATGTGGGCACAAGCTCTGCTGCCCAGGAGGGTCCCGTAGTGCAGGGGTTTGCAGATGGACACGTAGCGGTCGTAGCACATGATGGTCAGCAGGGAAAACTCTGATGTAATGAAAAAGGCAAAGAAAAACACCTGTGCGGCACATGCTGTGTAGGAGATGTTCCTGGTGTCCCAGAGGGAATTGTGCATGGCTTTGGGGACAATGGTTAGGATGGAGCCCAGGTCGGTGAGGGCCAGGTTGAGCAGGAAGAAGAACATGGGGCTGTGCAGGTGGTGGCCGCAGGCTACGGCGCTGATGATGAGGCCGTTGCCCAGGAGGGCAGCCAGGGAGATGCCCAGGAAGAGGCAGAAGTGCAGGAGCTGCAGCTGCCGCCTGTCTGCCAATGCCAGCAGGAGGAAGTGGCTGATGGAGCTGCTGTTGGACATTTGCTGTCTCAAGACATTCCAACCTTTTGAAGGAGGAAAGACAGTGCCATTTGAGGGGAGATTTCTCACAGAAGACTCAAAGCCCTTTCTCACAGACCATTCCCTTCCCCTAACCACATCCCCCTTGTCTCTATTCAGGGGATCTTCCTTCATCTTAGTTGCTGGAGCCCTGATTGCTGCTGGCCACTGTTGTGTGAGGAGCCAGACCTTGACCTGCAGGACACCTGGGAGTCAGCCCTGACTCCCAGTCAGTGCAGGGGAACAGTGAGGGCAGGCACCAGTCCTGGTGTTTGAACTTGGTCAAAGGATCTGCCCCTAAGGCACAGGAGCTGCCAGGGCAAAGGGATGGGGATTGCAGGAGGCAGAACGAGAGGTTCTGCTGCACCTGGGGAGAACAGAGAGTCCAGTGAGGCAGGAGATTTTTCTGAGCCTTAGTGCAGACTGAGGGGAGCTGCTCTGTCCCTCTCTCCTGTTCCAGCTGCCCTGGACTTGCACCTTTCTGAGCTCCACTCCCCTGTTTCCCTGGAAAGGCAGGAGACACTGCTGAGGGCAGAGGGATCCCTGGCACACAAAGTGGCTCCTGCCTTTCCCAAAGTCAGGGAGAGTCAGCTCATTCCCAGCCTGCCAGCCTGCCCTGCCCAGAGCTCCCCGGGCAGAGGGAGCTGGGACACCCCATTGCTGTGCTCAGCCTGCACAGGAGCAGCCCAAGGGCTGGGCCTGAGCCTGCAGCTGGAACTGCCATTCCCAGAGAGCCCCTCAGCAATGCCAGCAGCCCCTGGGCAAGGCAAGGAGAGAGAGAGCCGGGCCCTGAGGAAAAGCCTTTCCCTGCCCAGCCCTGCCCAGCCCCTGCCAGGCAGCAGCAGTGCAGGACAGTGGCCCTCAGGCCCTGGGCAGCAGGGAATGGGCACATGGCAGCAGAGATGCCCTTCATCTCTGGAGCTGCTCTGCCGGCCCAGGAGGGGACTGAGGGCCCCGAGCCCCCGGGCTGAGGGCTGTGCTGGCTGCCAGGGGACACAGGAGCTGTGCTGCTCAGGGCAGGCTCTGCCCTGCAGGGCAGGGCTGGCAGGTGCCACATCTCCCCTGCAGCAGCAGCAGGGCTGCCCTCAGCACTGCCTCCCTCCCTCCCTGCCCACGGCTCTGCTGCTGCAGCTGTCCCAGCCCGAGCTGTTCCTGTGGGCCCGGGCTCCTTCCCTGCCACAGCTGCCAGAGCCCAACCCAGCCCCTGGGCCAGCTCTGCCCTGCAGCTGCTCGGGGCTGCAGGGATGAAAGAACAGCTCCCCCAGGCCTGGGCACCATGGAAAGGTGATGCTGCATGGATCTGGAGCCTGGGGAGGTGGGGGCACTTGCTGAGGTTCCCAGGAAAACTCAGTGGGATGGTTTAAGAGCCTCAGCCCCTGTTCTGCCCTGCACAGCTGAGTTTCCATTGCCACCAAGCTGAGCCAGGGAAAAGTGGGAGCACAGATTCAGGAAAGAAGAGACCCAAGCAGGAAACCCCTGCCCTCAATGAGCTCATGAAAAGCCCCTTCAGAAATGACCTGGGCATGAGCTGGAGCTCTGAGCAGCCCTGGCACACACAGCACCCTCTCCACAGCAGCAGCAGGACCTGCCCTGGCAGGAGTCACTCCTTGCACCCACAGCTCCCCTCCACCATCCATGGGAGCTCCCAGGCAGGCTGAGAGCTGCCCCTGGCAGGTGGCAGATCCCCTGGCCTGGCCAAGAGCCCTCAGGGCTGCAGGAGCTGCTCTGCAGGACAGCCCTGGGCACCCCTGGCTGCAGCCCCAGCTTCAGCCCCTGCAGCCGTCCCTGGCAGCAGGAGCCGTCCTGCCCTGTCCCTCTGACGGTGCCCAGGGCAGCCCCGCCCTGGAGCACATCCTCCCCCAAAGCAGAAAGGGTAGCAGAGCCATCCTTACAGTCACCTCAGTCCTGTCCTGGGTCAGCTTTAGGAGATCCCTGCAGCCACAGACTGACTGTGTTAGAAGCTGTGAAAATTTCTCCATGAAGAAGCTCAGAATTTTCAAAAGTTGTGAAGATTTCTCCATGAATAATCTCAGAATTGTCCTTGCAGTTTCTTTAAGCCTGTGTCTGCTTCACTGCTCTCAGATAACTGCAGGGAGTGCCCTCAGCCCTGCTGGGCTGAGAGAAAAGCTGCTCCTTGGGAGAAATGTCTTTTTGAAGCTCTTCTTGGTTACCAGGATCATCCTCTCTTCCAGGAGACCAGCCCAGCTCATCAGCAGACACAGCACAAGGACTTTAATTAACCTCTTGGGACTTTGGTGTTGTTTACATCAGACTCAGTCCCTCAGAATGTGCTCAAAAAACTTCTCAAGAACTCAAAATCAGATTCAAAGTCCAAACTTTCTTTAACTTTTAATGGATCCCAGTGAGGGACAGGACTTAGAAAGTGTCCTCAGATTCCAGGTAGAGCAGAACACTGCAGGCAGTGATGACAGGTGGGGACAAGCAATGGAAAGGTGTCTCTGGTGCTGAGCAGAACTGGATGTGTTTCAGGAATGCAAAGGGCCAAGGCCTGAGCCCCAGCCCCTGCCAAGGCACATCCTGTCCCTCCCTCCTTGCTCAGGGCTCTTCCCAGCCCACTGGGATGTGAGGATGTGCAATGCCAAGGGCAGCACCATGGGGCAGCCCCTGCCAGGCTGCTGAGCAGGGACAAGGAGGCCAGGAGGCCCCAGGCCTGCAAGGGTCACTTGTCCCCTCCTCCTGGCTCAGGCCCAGGGCCAGCAGCCATGGCCAAAGTGCTGCAGGTCAAAGTTGGCTCTGTCAGGGCCTTGCAGCTGCTGCTCATCCCTGTGCCCTGTGCAGCCCAGGCTGTCCTATGCTGTCCATGCCCTGTGCCTCTGTCCCTGCAGGCTGTCGTCACCCCCGGCTGCCCCACCTGGCTGGGCCCTTCCTTTGCTGACAGCTCTGCGTCCTGCCTGCCTCTGCCTGGGCACACAGAGCCTGGGGCTGGATACCAAAAGGGTTCATTCCATTTTTCCTGTGCCTGTGAACTTTTAACAGAGGAACAAGGCATGCAGGGCCTGCTTTCCCAGCAGGGAGAGTTGGAAGAGAAGAAGACGACATCTGGCTCAAGAGTGCAGTGACAGAAAAAACAAGGAGTGAATCTGGGGAGTTCAGGTGGGTTTTATGGTGATGGCTAAATTGTAATACACATGTAGTGACTGTATATAAGTAACACTTTTAGAATCACATGTCCATGTAAGGTTATGAGTTACCACACGTTGGACCTCAAGTCTGAATAAATGATGCCCTCTTAAACACCAAATTAGTGTTAAGGAGTCTTATTCTGATATTTAGTAGATTTGGTGATAGCCGGGTCTCAGAGAACCAAGGAGCCTACTGTGGCACCTTGAAACCTCATGGAACCAAAATCCTTTTTGACACAGCAGGGTCACATGGAACCAATGGTCCATTGTGATACTGCAGATCCAAGGAGATCATTGTGACACTCTGGAACGTCATGGAATCAAAAGTATATTGTGACAGAGAAAGGCTTCATGGAACCAAGAGTCCATTGTGACACAGCAAGGCCTTGTTTGAGCAAGGGAACCATTGTTGATAGTCCAGTAACTCATGGAACCAAGGGGCCACTGTGACACACCAGGGCTGCATGGAATGGAAGGTCCATCATGACAGTGAGTATCCAAGGAGACCATGGTGACACTGTGGGGCCTTGTGGAACCAAAGGGGCCATTCTGACATAGCAAGGCCTTGTAGAAGCAAGGAGGCCATTGTGACACTGCTGAACCTCACAGAACCAAAGTGACCATGTTATACTGTGGGACCTCATGGAACAAAGGGTCCATGGTGACACCGTGGAACCAAGGAGACTGCTGTTGGCAGTATGAAAGCTCATGGAACCAGAACTCCATTGTGACACAGCAAGGTCTCATGGAACCAAGGGTCTATTTTGACTCTGTTGGGCCTCATGGAACCACAAGCCATTGTGACACAGCGTGGCCACATGGATCCAAGGGGTCATTGCGACTGAGGAATGTCATGGAACCAAGGGTCCATTGTTATATTCTGGGGCCCTGTGGAACCAAGGGGACCACAGTGACATTGCAGGGCCTCATGGAACAGCGGAGACTATTCTGACACTTTGGGACCCACTGGAACCAAGGGGCCATTATAACATGGCAGGGCCTCGTGGAATCAAGGGAGCTGCAGTGAACACTGTGGGTGTCCATGGGATGAAGGGTCCATTCTGACACTGTGGAACCAAGGATACCATTGTGACACTCTGGGGCATCATGGAACCACAGGTCCATTATGACACAGCAGGGCCTCATGAAACCCTGAGGGTCATTTGTACACCTTGAGAACTTGTGAAACCAAAGGGCCATTGTGGCACTTCAGGGCCTTGTGGAACCAAGGGCTTCATAGTGACACTGTGGGGCTTAATGGAACCAAGGGACAAATGTGGCACTGTGTGGCACCATTGAACCAAGGGGTCCATTGTGACACTGCAGGGCCCTATGGAACTAAGGATTCATGGAACAGTGCGGGACCCCATGGAACCAAAGGTCCATTGTGACATTGCGGGGCCTCGTGGAATCCTGGAGAACATGATGAAACTTTGAGGCCTTGTTGAACCAAGGGGCTCTGCCGGACCTTGTGGAGCCAAGGAGACCATTGTGACACTGCAGGGCCTCATTGAGCCAAGGGTCAGTTGTGATACTGCGGTTCCAAGGGGACCACTGTGACACAGCAAGGCCTCATGGAAGCAAGGGGGTACAGTTGGAATGCTATGGGACCCAATGGGTACAAGGGGCTAGTGTGACAGAGCTGGGCCTGATGCAGCCAAGGGGCCATTGTGATCCTGAGGAGCCCAATAGAACCAAGGCACCACTGTGACACTGCAGGACTATCTGGAATCATGGAGACCATTGTGACACTCTGAAGCCCCATGGAACCAAGGGGCCACTGTGTCATTGTGCAGCTCCAAGGAACCAAGGAAACCATTTTGGCATTGCAAGGCCTCATGGAAGCAAAGGACAATTGTGACACTGTGGGGCCCCATGGAAACAAGGGCACAGTGTGACACAGCGAGGCCCTGTGGAACCAAGGATCCAATATGACACCACCATTGTGGCCATTGTGCGGGGCCCCGTGGATCCAAGGGAACAGGGAACAGGTCTGGCTGGCTGAGCCTGACTGGCTCAACTGACCTCAGCATGTAGGGGGTCTCTTCTCATGTGGCCCTGAAACCCTGGGGCTCTGGGCTTTCCTTCCTATGGAAAAGAACCATCGCTCCTGCCCAGGCACCCATAGCCAAAATTGGTACTTCTCCAAAATTCACTGTATGCAAGGGTTTCTCCCAGACTAAAGCTGCCAGGACAGACAGCTCTGGCTCACCTTGGCCTCTGGTGATCACCTCTGATCTGCCCTGGAAATCCTGGGGCTCTGTGCTTTCCTTCCTCTGGGAAAGAACTGGCCTTCCCATGCAGTTGCTCATGGCTGAAATTGGGATTCTGCCCCCAAAATTCCATATATCTGAGATACTGTATCCAAGATGTTTATTCCATTGCTCCCAGATGAAAGCTGCCAGGACAGACAGCTCTGGCTGGCCTTGGCCTCTGGTAGCTGCCATTCATCAGCCCCTGAAACACTGGGGCTCTGTGCTTTCCTTCCTGTGGAGACCATGGTGACACTGTGTGGCCCCATGGAACCAAGGGGCCATTGTGACCCTGCTGGGTACCATGGATCCCAGGGACCATTGTGACACTGTGGGGCCTCATGGAACCAAACGGCCATTGTGACAGCTCAGAAGCAAGGAGAACATTGTGACACTACAGGGCCTCTTGGAACCAAGGGGAGATGGAACAGGTCTGGCTGGTTTGGCCTCCCAGGGGCCACCTGACAGGTCCAGCTGATCTTGGAATGCTGAGGGCTGCCTCTTATCAGCCCCTGGAGAACTGAAGGGCTCTGTGCTTTCCTTCCTATGGAAAAGAATCATCCATCTTTCCAGGTGCCCACAGCTAAAATTGATACTCCTCCTGAAAAATTCCCTCTATGCAAGGGTTCCCCCAGACAAAAGCTGCCAAGACAGAGAGCTCTGGCTGGCCTTGGCCTCTGGTGGTCACCTCTCATCTCAAGGAAGCCCTGCGGAAAGCATTTGAACAGGTTTGTCTACTGGAACACCAATAAGTCTCATCCTTTGAAAAACTCAGATGCTCTTCTGATCGTGTGTTCTCTTTTTCTCATTGTGTATTATGCATCAAATACTATTTTCAGTGAAAAAAAAAATATTCTTATCACTCTTCCAGTGTTATCTGACACAAAACACCTCCTCTACAATATGGATCCAGATCACCTGTAGAAGCAAACAAAAAGAAAAGAATCCAGCAGGAATTCTTTGTCTCTGCTCCCATCTGTCCCATCTCTGGAGCAGGAGGTGCAGCCCCAGCACTTGGGAAGGCTCAAGGGGCCACAGGCTCAGCTCCCACACAGAAAACTTGTGCACCCTGGGGTGCTTTTCTTGCACCCTGCACACTCACCCAGGCTGAGATGGACACTGATGGTGTCTGTGCCAGGCTCTCTCAGCCCAGCCCAGCTCCCTGCAAGCTCTGCCAGCTGCCCTGAGCTCTCTGCAGCACCAAGGGCCTCTCCCCAGCACAGCCCAGCCGGCTCTGGCCCCACAGCTCTGCTCAGGCCAGGCTGCTCTGGGCAGGGGCCCCATGGCCTCAGCCCCTGGCAAGGGCACAGCAGCAGCTGCAGCTCCCACAGGGCTCAGCCCCAGCCATGGGCAAGGTGCTGGCCCAAGGGAAAACCAGGCTCCCTGGGTGCCCTGCTCCCCTCTCCCTGAGCTCCTGAGAGCTCTGCAGCCCCTGCTGCCATCCCATCTGCCCAGGCCAGCACAACAGCCCTGGCCTTGGGGCCCTCAGGAGCTGCTCCTGCTGCAGGCCCAGGGCCCATCCCAGAGCTGGGGCAGCCAGAAAGCTGTGCCCATTTCTGTTCCTTGCTGCTCTGATGGGGATGGATCCTCAGCCCCTTGGACGTTATTGATGAATTTTACTTTTCCAGAGGCCTCTTCTTTCTTGAGCTCTTCAGTTCAGGAATTCAGTGAGAAAAGCTCATAAACATTTGTTCAAAACACCCGAAGCAGAAAAGCCCCTTGGAAAAACAATAAGTTTTCAATTCTTCTGTGGTCTATTAGACAAACTTCAGAAGTTCAAAAAACTTCTCTAGAACTCAAAGTGAGATTGAAATACTGAAGTTTCTTGAAGTTTTAATGGGGCCCACAGAGAAACACGAGTTAGAAAGTGTCCCCAGGTTCCAGGTAGAGCAGAACACTGGTGGCAGTGATGACAGGTAGGGACAAACAAGGCAAAGGTGCCCCACCTGGCTGGCCCCTTCCTTTGGTGACAGCTCTGTGTCCTGCCTGCCTCTGCCTGGGCACACAAAGCCCTGGGCTGCTCCAGACTCCTTCTGGGGGACGTGTTGCACCACAGCCCCGCCCTGGGACAGAAATTCCTCTCTCTTTGTTCCCAGTCTGGGCCTCCCCAGGTGTCCTTGGCATTGATTTTTTCTTTTCTTACTGTTCTCTACTATATCAAAAGGATCCACCATCTCTGAAACCACCCTTCAGTCCCACACAGGGCTCTCATCCCCTGTCCCCAGTCTCCACTCCACTGAGCACAGAGCTCCTCTGTCCCTGGATAGTGGTCATGTGCTTGAAGCCATGGTCACCTCAACAAGAGGGACAGCCCTTTTTTATAGGAAGGAAACCACAGAACCTCAGGGATTTGAAGGTAGATGAGAGGCACTCACCTGAGGCCAAGGCAAGCCAGACCTGTCTGTCCTTGCAGCTTTTATCTGAAAGCAACCCTTGGATATATGGGGAGTTTTGGACGTGGAATTCCATTTCAGCTGTGGGTGTCTGGACAAAAATGACAGTTCTTCTCCACAGGAAGGGAAGAGCAGAGCCCCAGTGTTTGAAAGACAGATGGCAGCTGGCCCTCCAGAATCCAAGGGAACCTAGACAGTCCTGGCAGCTTTTGTCTAGTAGCTGTCCTTGGATAAAGGAATTTTGGAGGCAGATTCCCAGTTTTTGCCATTGACACCTGGATTTGTAAGATTTTTTTTCCATGGGAAGAGAAGCACGGCCCCTCAGTGTTTTGAAGGCAGATGAGAAGTGGCCCCCAAGAGGCTGAGGCCAGCCAGAGCTGTCTGTCCTGGCAGGTTTCATATGGGAACAATCCTGGGATGTAATCAACTTTGGAGGTGGAATCCCAATTTTGGCCATGGGCACCTGGACGAGATGGACAGTTCTTTCCCACAGGAAGGAATGCACAGAACTCCAGGGCTTCAGGGACAGATGAGAAGCAACCCTCAACATGCCAAGGTCAGCTGGACCAGTCAGGTGGGTCCCAGAGGCCAAGCCAGCCCGACCTGTTCCATGTTCTTGGATCCATGGGGCCCTGCAGCATCACAATTGCCACTTGGTTCCATAAGACTCCATTGTATCAAAACAGAACTTTGTTTCCATGAGGCCCAGCGACATCATAATGGTCTCCTTGCCTCCACAGTGGCACAGTGGTCTTGTGCTTCCATGAGACCTGGCAGTGTCACAATGGTTGCCTTGGTTCTATGAGGCCCTTTGGTGACTCAATGGTCCCTTCATTTCATGGGGACTCAGAGTACCACAATGGCCTCCAGGATTCCTTGAGGGCCCGCAGTGTCACAAGGGCACCTTGGTTCCATGAGGCCCTGAAGTATGGAATGGACCCTTGATTCCACTGTACCCCTCACTCTTACATGAGTTTTTAGTTCCACGGAGCCCTGTAGTGTCACAATGGTCTCCTTTGTTCCGTGGTGCCACACAGTGTCACAATGACCCCTTGCTTCCATGAAGCCGTGTCATGTCACAATGGTCTCATTGGTTCTACAAGGCCCTGCAGTTCCACAAGGGCCTTTGGTGTCACAAGGCCTTGAAGTGTCATAACAGCCTCAGTGGGTTCCCCTGCTGGTTCACAATGGCCTCCTTGGTTCCATGATGCCCCATCGTGTAACAATGGTGCCCTTGGTTCCAGAGAGTCAGAATGGCCCCATGGTCTCATGGAGCCCCACAGTGTCACTACAATGCCCTTGATTCCATCAGGCCCTGCTGTGCTACAATGGCCCCTTGGTTCTACAAGGCCCTGCAGTGTCACAATGGCCCCTTGGGTCCTGAAGTGTCATCATGGTCTCCATGGTTCCACAAGGCCCCCCAAGGTCACAATGGACTTTTGGTTCCATGAGCTTTCGTACTGCCACCAACAGTCTCCCTGGTTCCTCAGTGTCACAAGGGACCCTTTGTTCCATGAGGTTCAGTGGTGTAACATGGACACCTTGATCCCATGAGGTTCTGTAGTGTCACAATGGACTCCTTGGTTCTGCGGCCCTGCTGTGGAACAATGGACCCGTAGTTCCATGAGGTTCTGTAGTGTCACCATGTTCTCTTTGGTTCCACAAGGCCTTGCTGTGCCACAATGGCCCCTTGGTTCCATGAGGTTCTGTACTGTACACAGATTCTCCTTGGTGTGGGAGGACGGTTTGTAAAGAGAATAGAGATAGTGCTGAAGGCAATCTTGGCCCTGATAAACTGCAGCTGTACTAATTACCAAGAGTGGGGACAGCCTTGGCCTTAATAGATTAGAGCTATGTCTAAAGAGAATGAGTGTTATAAAACAGTGGGTTAGCTGGTTGAGAGTCAGTTGGAGTTTGCAGGCTGTGCTGTGGGGAAGCATCAAACAGGCATTTGAGGGACAGACAGGGTCAGGCAGTCATGCAAGGGCCAGGAAAGAGTTAGCTGGTCCTGCAGAAGGAAGAGAGGAGGAAGGGAGAAGCAGTCAGAAGGCTGCGTGGAGCTGCCTGTGGGTAGGCTACAGAGAGAAAGGTGTGAGAGTTTTTACATAATAAAGGACTGACACCCGTGTCAGTCGTGACTCCACTGTCAGTTGGTGCCCCCTATGAGGACGGGGTAACAATGAATGGTGACCTTGACGTGATCCTGGCAGATGACTACAGACCTAAGAGCAGTGAGATGGTGGAGCCCAGCCCAACTGAGCCAGGCAGAACAAGAGCCTGAAGAGCAGAGCAGGCAGACCTGAGAGCCTGAGAGAAAACAGGCTGACCTGAGAGCCTAAAAATGTGGATGAGTTCCAGCCAGGCGGACATGAGAGCCTAAAAATTCAGACAAGAGTCAGCCAGGTGAATCTGAGAACCTAAAAGCAATGTAGGTAGACCTGAGAGCCCAAGAGTCCAGATGACTTATGAGACACCGACCCCAAGGTACGGCCACAGGTTGCAAATCCTGGGGCGGCACGTGCCAGTGTTGGCGGCAGCACGGCGTAGCTGGAAGCGGTGGCAGAGCTCTGGGAGGCAGAGTTGGAGCTGCACAAAAGGAAGGCAATAAAAGCTTGGAGTGACCAACTAGTACAAAAACGGAAGTGTCCAAACTTGAAGAGAAGAAATGTTACGAAAACGAGTTTAGAACTGCATGAGGGGAAGTGTTGAAAAGACCACGACAAGAGGGAGAGAAACAGCAAGCAGAGATGTTGCTTCAGCCAATGGAAGAACTGAAATTGCAGAAGACAAAAACAGTAAAAAATAAAAAAGGAACAAGAGAATTTACTAAAGCAGCAGTGGGAGCTAGAGACAGATTAGTTCTATTATTCAGTTCAATGTGTTTATTTGCTGGTGAAACATACATATTGTATTCAAAAGTTATTATTCCATAGGCATAAGTTCCATAAGCATAGTTATCAATAGGCACAAGTGCAAAAGCTAGTATTCCATGTAACAGAAGGATGTTCTATACTGTAAGGAGCAAAACTAAACCAAAACCAACAAAAAAGAGAGGGTTAACAATTAATGAGAAAGGAACAGAAAAGGTTGTTATGCCACTGTAGAATTTCACTCTGAGTCTACATTTCAAATACCAAAGGTGCCCCATCTGAAGGAGGATTTCTCCTCAGTTCAAATGTCTTTTTGAAACTTTTCTTGGTTGCCAGGAGCTGCCTCTCTGCCAGGATCCCAGTCCAGCTGAGCAGCACAGACACAGCACAAGGACTTTAATGACCCTCCCGTGGATTTGGTGTTGTTTACCATGGCATCAGTCCCTGAGAGTGTGCTCTAAAAACTTCTCAAGAACTTTAAGTGAGATGGAAACACTGAAGTTTCTTGAAGTTTTAATGGGTCCCACAGAGAAACACGACTGAGAAAGTGTCCCCAGGTTCCAGTTAGAGCAGAACACTGCAGGCAGTGAGGACAGGTGGGGACAAACAAGGCAAAGGTATCTCTGGTGCTGAGCAAACCTGGATGTCTTTCAGGAATCCAAAGGGCCAAGGCCTGAGCCCCAGCCCCTGCCAAGACACATCCTGTCCCTCCCTCCTTGCTCAGGGCTCTTCCCAGGCCACTGGGATGTGGGGATGTGCAATGCCAAGGGCAGCACCATGGGGCAGCCCCTGCCAGGCTGCTGAGCAGGGACAAGGAGGCCATGAGGCCCCAGGCCTGCAAGGGTCACTTGTCCCCTCCTCCTGGCTCAGGCCCAGGGCCAGCAGCCATGGCCAAAGTGCTGCAGGCCAAAGTTGGCTCTGTCAGGGCCTTGCAGCTGCTGCCCATCCCTGTGCCCTGTGCAGCCCAGGCTGTCCTACGGTGTCCATGCCCTGTGCCTCTGTCCCTGCAGGCTGTCGTCACCCCCGGCTGCCCCACCTGGCTGGGCCCTTCCTTTGCTGACAGCTCTGCGTCCTGCCTGCCTCTGCCTGGGCACACAGAGCCTTGGGCTGGATACCAAAAGGGTTCATTCCATTTTTTCCTGTGCCTGTGATGTTTTAGAACAGGAGCAAGGCATGCAGGACCTTCTTTTCCAGTGAGAATGGTTGGAAGAGAAGAAGACATCTGACTCAAGAGTGCAGTGATAGGAAAAGCAAGGACTGAATCCGGGAAGTTTGGGTGGGTTTTATGGTGATGGTTCAATTGTAATACACGTGTAGTGACTGTATATAAGTAACACTTTTAGAATCACATCTCCATGTAAGGTTATGAGTTACCAACACACGTTGGACCTCAAGCCTGAATAAATGATGCCCTCCTATACACCAAAGTAGTGCTAAGGAGTCTTATTCTGATATTTCGGACATTTGGTGACAGCAGAGCCTCACAGAACCAAGGAGTCTACTGTGGCACCTTGGACCCTCATGGAACCAAAATCCTTTGAGACACAGCAGAGCCACGTGGAACCAATGGTCCATTGTGATACTGCAGATCCAAGGAGACCATTGTGACACTTGGGAACCTCATGGAATGAAAGGTACATTGTGACAGAGAAAGGCTTCATGGAACCAAGAGTCCATTGTGACACAACAAGGCTTTGTTTGAGCAAGGGAACCATTGTTGATAGTCCAGTAACTCATGGAACCAAGGGGCCACTGTGGCACACCAGGGCTGCAGGGAATGGAAGATCCATTGTGACAATGAGGATCCAAGGAGACCATGGTGACACTGTGGGGCCTCGTGGAACCAAAGGGCCCATTCTGACCCAGCAAGGCCTTGTAGAACCAAGGAGGCCATTGTGACACTGCTGAACCTCACAGAACCAAAGTGACCATGTTATACTGTGGGACCTCCTGGAACCAAGGGTCCATGGTGCCACTGCAGAACCAAGGAGACTGTTGTTGGCAGTATGAAAGCTCATGGAACCAGAACTCCATTGTGACACAGCAAGGTCTCATGGAACCTAGGGTCCATTGCACCTCTGTGTGGCCTCATGGAACCACAAGCCATTGTGACACAGTGTGGCCACATGGAGCCAAGGAGCCATTGCGACTGAGGAATCTCATGGAACCAAGAGTCCATTGTTACATTCTGGGGCCCTGTGGAACCAAGGGGACCACAGTTACATTGCAAAGTCTCATGGAACAATGGAGACTATTCTGACACTTTGGGACCCACTGGAACCATGGAGCCATTATAGCATAGCAGGGCCTCATGGAATCAAGGGGGCTACAGTGAACACTGTGGGTCTCCATGGGATGAAGGGTCCATTCTGACACCGTGGAACCAAGGATACCATTGTGACACTATGGGGCATCATGGAACCAAAGGTCCATTATGACACAGCAGGGCCTCATGAAACCCTGGAGGCCATTGGCACACCTTGAGGCCCTGGGAAACCAAAGGGCCATTGTGGCACTTCAGGGCCTTGTGGAGTCTAGGGGTCCATAGTGACCCTGTGGGTCTTAATGGAACCAAGGGACAATTGTGGCAGTGTGTGGCACCATTGAACCATGAGGTTCATTGTGACCCTACAGGGCCCCATGAACTAAGGATTCATGGAACATTTCGAGACCCCATGAAACCAAAGGTCCATTGTGACACTGAAGGCTCTCATGGAATCCTGAAGAACATTATGAAACTTTGAGGCCTTGTTGAACCAAGGGGTTCTGCCAGACCTTGTGGAGCCAAGGAGACCATTGTGACACTGCAGGGCCTCATTGAACCAAGGGTCAGTTTTGATACTGCAATACCAAGGAGACCCCTATGACACTGAAGGCCTCATGGAAGCAAGGGGGGAGATTTGTGACGCTATGGGGCCCAGTGGAAGCAAGGGGCCAGTGTGACAGAGCTGGGCCTCATGCAGCCAAGGGGCCATTGTGATCCTGAGGAGCCCAATAGAACCAAGGCACCACTGTGACACTGCAGGACTATCTGGAATCATGGAGACCATTGTGACACTCTGAGGCCTCATGGAACCAAGGGGCCACTGTGTCATTGTGCAGTTGTGCATTGTTCATTGTGCATTGTTCCATCCCATGGAACCAAGGAAACCATTTTGACACTGCAAGGCCTCATGGAAGCAAGGGACCATTGTGACACTATAGGGTCCCATGGAAACTGTTGCGAGGAGGGAGCCGAGTATCAAACGGACACCAATATGATTAGGTTTGATTTGCTTGTTTATTCTTTATTCCCTATATTTATGTGGTTACAGAGTAAAAGCAGGCACAGCTAAACAATTGCTGATTGGTTAAAATCTCATGTTCAGACACTTTAAATGATTGCTCATTGGTTCATGTCTTTTGGCAGCAAATTCTTCTTTGTTTTGTCTTATGATCAGCATTTCTGTCTTCAGCATCTATGAGAAGGGACAACAAGTTGTTACATGTCTTCAGCTTCCGAGAGGAAGCATCTGTGAGAAGGACCAATGAGTTATTACATTTGCTACCTTTTTGCTAATTCAAGGCAATGTAGGAACAGCAGAATTCACAGCAGTCACAGTACAAGACCTCATCCTGTTCCCTGATAACAAGGATTGTTCAAACCTCCTAGCAATAGATTGCGGCCTCGCTCTTCTAAAAACTCCTCTACAATGGGGGTTAACCCCAGAGGGCTTGGAAGCTGCCAAGAGTGGCAGACAGACATCACACACATTCCTAGTTTCAGCCACCAAAAATATGTGCATGTGAGCATTGACACCTATTCAAATGCAGTTTATGCCTCTGCCCACGCAGGAGAAATGGGTGCACATGCCAAGAAACCTCTTGTGCAAGAGTTTTCAGTACTGGGGATCCCTAAGAAAATCAAAACTGACAATGACTCAGTGTATAAAAGCAAGGAATTCCTGCAGTTTGTGCAACAGTGGGGAATGGAACATATAACAGGCATCCCCCACGCCCCCACAGGCCAAGCTGTGGTCGAGCGTGCCCACCAGACCTGCACAAGACAGTTCCACAGCATGGATGTCACCAACACAAAAACTCTGCAAAGCCATGTTTACCATTAACTTTCTGAATTGTTCATTTGAAAACATGAGTCCTCCAGTGGTACATCACTTTAACAGCAGTAATCAGTTTAAGTTGTCACAGCGTCCACCAGTTTTGATTAGGAACCCAGAAACCTGGGAGATCAAAGGTTTCTATGAGCTCGTGACCTGGGGACGTGGCTACACGTGCGTATCCACCCCCTCGGGCCCACGCTGGATACCCCAAAAGTGGGTGAAGCCTTTTGTTCCCAAAATCCCAACACCAACGGAAGATGCTGAGAAGCAAGCAGCTGTCACTTCAAAAAGAAGACATCGCCGGAAAGAGAAGACAGAGCCTTCTTAAAAATCGGGTTACTTCCAGCAGATCTCAGATAGTTAATATGCTTTATATTTGTGCTTCCTTTTACAATCCTGTTGTTTTGTGTTGTCTTGTTCTTAATTGTGTTGGTGTTCGGAATTCTTCGCTGCCTAGTTTTAAATGTCCTCAATGGTTTAATCCCTACCACCTCAGAAGTCAGCCATGCAGAGCTTGCAGGCCAAGAACAGCCAAAACTCCCTGCAAATCAAAAGTGGTGGGCAAAAACTATTCTGCCTCAGAATGGGCCCAAAGCGTGTCTTTCAGTTTTATTGTAAGAGAAAAGGGTGAGATGTTGTATTGCACTAAGTAGTCAGTTCACTTTGTTATATTGCACTGGGTGTTTCTGTTGTATGTATTCACACAAAGCATTTGCTGTACCTTCCCATCAGCCTCTGCACTGAATCCCCTCTACCTGACACCACCTATGCCTCACCTCCCCCAGGTCAGCCCTCATCGGCTGGTAGACCCCCTCCCCTCCCCGTC
The DNA here is from genome assembly GCA_017589585.1 of Phylloscopus whistleri. NCBI lineage: Eukaryota > Metazoa > Chordata > Aves > Passeriformes > Phylloscopidae > Phylloscopus > Phylloscopus whistleri. The sequence goes on along the minus strand of JADMLD010000804.1, from coordinate 39,417 downwards.
CTTGGCAGAGGGCATAAAACTGCCCTCTGGCAGGGAATCGCCCTCTTAATTCCTTTCTTAATTCCTCTTTTCATTCCCCCAACCTGCACGGAGTAGGTTCTGCATTAAACTGTGGGACTGTGTTCCTGAAGGATTAAGAGCACCTTTTGTCTTTTATCTTCATCCTTGCCTCAGTTTCCCCCCAAGCATACTGCTAGTCAGGGCTGAAGCTCAGGGGCGAGTGGGAACTGAGGCAAAGGAGCACAAAAGGAGCAGCTCAGCAATGCACCCAATCATCACTACCAAAGATTGCCCGCAGTGAGTAAGAAAGATCCATCAGCAGTGACCCTCAGACTTTCCCATCACCCACATCCACACATCAGCTGGGGGAAGCTGTCACAGCCAAGGACTGCAGAGCCACTCCCGGACACTGGGAATTCCTGCAGGTGCCTCCAGCCACAGGTGAGGCTCCAACCTCGCTGTGAGAGGGCCCAGCTTTAATAGTGCTGGATAAACAAACTGACAGCACTTCTAGAGTGGGGACATCTGGATTCATCGTCCTCTTGGGTCCCTCCCAAAGCCTGGCCAGGGCCCAAGGTAGAACCAAGGGAGGTGACTTTGACCATACAGCCCCAAACAAGGCCAGATGTCAGATTTCATGGCCTTGTCCAAATTCTAAACATAGAATGGTCAATACATGTTTCACTAATGAGTGGATACATCTATCACAGTGCTAATGACCATGCATATTTCACTAATGAGCAGATACAAAGATAACCTTTGGTTGAAAGGTTCACCCAGAGGTTACCTTTGGCTCAGGGCCTATTGATCAGGCCTCACTCAGGCCTCTTGTCCAGGCCTGGGATGAGCAGGGACATCTTTCACCAGATCAGGTTGTTCAGAGCCCTGTCCCAGCTGGACTTCAATGTTTCCAGGGATGGGGCTTTGACCACCTGCAGTCCCCCACATCCCCCTGGCCATGGAACCTGGCTGCAGAAATGGCTCCTTGGGGTGCTTTCCAAGGACACTTGAAATGATGGGGGTTGCCTTGGCACCCAAAGCCAGCAGTGGGGTCAGTGCAGTGTCCATGGCCACAGCCCCTTGCAATGGCCCAGGGCAGGTTGGGATGATGATCCACCCTCACTCCTGGCCCAGGCCAGGGCTGCAGTGCCCTTGGTGGCACCTTAGGCTGGCACACACTTGAGGAGTGTGTCTGTTTTCAGTGGCCAAAATTAGGAGTTGTAGTTTGCTTTAAAAAAAAAAAAAAAAAGATAAATATCTCTTTGCTTGAGTGTGGGCAGCTCTCCAAGCAAAGCAGGTGCCAGGTGAGTGAGCACAGAGAGGATGGGCTTGGAGAATGTGGAGCAAGGTTGTCCTCACTGTGTCAGAGCTCAAGGCACAGCTCCTCTGACTACACCAGACCTCCTGAGGAGAGACCCTGGATCAAGATCGGTCACTGAATGCTGCAATCACCTCTTTTCCAAAGAGAAAACTACAACTTTGAAAATAGGAATGTGAATTTAGTAGAAGCTCTTCGAAATATTTCTCCATAACTCTAGGAAAAAAAAGACTTCCTAATGAACTGCACCACACCAGAGGGAAATCAAGGCACAGCCATGATTTGTCAGGACTTGCTTGATTCTAACAAGCCCCGTGGTGCATTTGGTACTGATCCCTGGAACCTCAGGGCCTGAGAGGAGATTGCACAAACCTTTCCAAGAGTCAAAGTCAGAAGAAAAACCCGAAGTGTCTCCAGGCATTAATGGGTTGCACTGAGGTCCATCCCAAACACAGGCTCCTCATGGAGTCCTAGGAGGAGAGAATTGGAGGCCAGAATTGCACAAAAACCTCTCAGAGACTCAGTGTGGGAAGGAAAATCCAAAGTACCTTAAACACCTTGAGTATCTCAAAGTAATAATGAGCCCCACTGAATGTCAATGCCAAACTCTCAAGGGACTCATTAAAGCAGATAATTGGAGGCCATAATTTCACAAAGTTCTCAGACTCAGTGCCAAAAAAAAGTTCTTTAAGAAACTTTGAGTACCTTAAAGTACTAATGAGCCCCACTGAGTGTTTTTACTGACTAAGAATCCCAAGGGACTTGTTAAAGTAGATAATTGGGGCCGGGATTGCACAATCTTTCTCACAGAATCAGATTTAAAAGGGAAATACCAAGTACCTTCAAATAACTGAAGTACCTTGAAGCATTAATGAGCCCCACTGAGTGTTGTTACTGACAAAGCCTCTCAAGGGACTAATTACAGCAGATAATTGGAGGCCATGATTGCACAAACCTCTCAGAAACTCCAAGGCAAAAGCCAAACCCAAAGTCCTTTGAAGAACCTGCAGTGCCTGGGAGCATTCAAGAGCCCCCCAGGGCCACTCCTGACCAAGGCTCCCCAGGGACTCCTTCCAGCACATCCTTGAGGCCACTGGGCTGTCAGGGGGATGCTGAGGGCAGGACAAGGGGCTGAGAGTGCCCAGCCTTGCTGGGGCTGTGCCAGGAGGCCCCAGGGCCTCAGGACAAGGTGCCTCCTCACAGCCCTTGGTGGCACAGACCCTGCTGTGCCCCAGGGCACCAAGACCTGGCTTCTCTTTGTCCCCTCCTGGCATCACTGCCTCCAGTTCTCTGCTCTGCCTGGGGCCTGGGGACACTTGCTCTGTTGTGTCCCTCACTGGGACCCATTAAAACTTCAGGAAACTTTGGAGTTGGATTCTGACTTGGAGTCCTTGAGAGGTTTCTTCATCTCCCTGTCAGGGACTGATGTTCAGGGCCTCAGCACAAGCCCCAGGAGGGTCATTAAAGTCCTTGTGCTGTGTCTGTGCTGATGAGCTGGGCTGAGCTCTTGGCACAGAGGCAGTTTCTGGCAACCAAGAGGAGCTTAAAACACATTTCTCTTGCTGAGCAGCTCTTCTCCCAGCCCAGCAGGGCTGGGGCACTGCCTGCAGCCACCCTGGGCACAGCACAGAGGCACAGAGGGGTTCAGCTCAGCCTGGGCTGGCAGCACAGAGCAGAGCTCACTCAGGGCTCACAAGAGGAGAAATCCTCACAGCCTTGGGAGCAGTCACTCTCTGGCTGGGGGAAGAGAAGCTGCAGTTCCTGCAGGGATCTCCTGAAGCTGGCACATCCCACAGCTCTGAGGCCCTTCCAGGAGGACTCTCCGAGCTGCTGCAGGGCAGGGATGTGGCCCTAGGGCAGGGCTGGGTTTCCCTGCTGCAGCAGCTGAGGCACAGCCCAGGGCAGCTCCCTGTGCCAGGCTCTGCTGCAGGGCTGAGCAGCCGGGGCTGCAGCCAGGGGTGCCCAGGGCTGTCCTGCAGAGCAGGGTCCTGCAGCCCAGGGCACTGTGCTGGCCCAGGGACTCTGCTGCCTGCCAGGGACAGCTCTCAGCCGGCCCTGGGAGCTGCTCCCAGCGCTGGGGAGAAGCTGTGGGGGAAAGGAGCCACCCTGAGCAGGGCAGGTGCTGCTGCTGAGAGGTGCTGTGTGGGGCAGGGCTGCTCCCAGCTCCACACCAGCCTGGGCACAGCTCCGGAGGACACTTGCCAAAAGAAGGTGAGCCTGGCATTGCTGTAAAGATCAGGAGCTTTCCTGAGAGTGTTTTCAATTTCCTGCTTGGAGCAGTGTGGGGGAGTTGGGGTGATGACAAAAAGATTTTTGCTTTTTATACATTTTTTATATATTCATAGCTCTGTTAACTGCTATTATATAGTTATACAACTATGATCTTTAGTTAACTCTATTCAACTGCTATTGCATATACTTATTATCGTATACATATAATTATATACTATAGTATATATATGTACATATATACTATAATATATATTGTATAGTATACATATACTTATATATACTTATAGTATACATATACTTATTTAAGTATAATTCTTAATTAATTCTAGCATGTTCTCTACCCTTTATTTTAAGTTTTAGAACAATAAGCTGACCTTCGAATTACATTCCTGAACTACTGTGTAGTCTTATTATCAGGAGGAGGACCTACAAGAATAACATTTTGTTTTTGACTCAGAGTTTTAGCAGTCATAAAAAAAAGCGGGGCAAAGAAACCCTTGGAACAATGGATTGACCCCAGGGGTCTGTAACTGGAGCAACTGAATCTCCTATTGGATGTTGCTGTTAAATATCCTAATTAATCAACCTTAATAAATTGTTGAAATCAGGGGCTGAGTGTGCCCCATCCCCACTAGGACACCAGGAAGCTTCCAATAAAGGTCTGGTTTTTACTTTACTGTTCTAACGCTGTTACAAGGGTGGGGTTTTTTTCTTTTTTATTTTTTTTCTCTTTTGATTATAGGCCACTGGAGGATGAGAGAAGCAGAACAGGAATTGCAATCACAGAATCACAGAACATTCTGAGTTGAAAGGCACACACAGGATCATCAAAGTAATGTTTCAACATTTACAGAGACTGCAGAACTGTAACTTTGGGTGATCAGTCTCTCTGCTGGGAGGCTCCTAAAGGGCCTTCAGCCCCTCCTCAGCCCTGGACAGCAGCAGCAGCATCACCTTTGCAGGGCCCAGCAGGGCTCTCCTGAGCTGCCCTTGCCCACCTGCAGACAGAGCCTGCCCCAGCCAGGGCCCTGCAGACAGGCAGGTTTCTGTAGGGCTGGGCCCAGGACACAGAGGCTGGGATGGGCTCTGTCAGCGCTGGCAGGGACAAGGCTCCTCTCAGCAGGGAAATGTCCAGGCCCAGGGAGATGCTCAGGGAAGGAGAGGGGGCTGAGGAGAGCAGTGCTGGGGGCAGGAGGGCACTGTTGGTGTGTGGGAGGTGCCATGCACAGCTGGGCACGGGAACACTGTCCTGAGTGCCCAGCTGTCTCTGCCCTGCCCTCCCAGGCACAGCCCCACCACATCTTCTCTTGGTTCTGCACTGCCCTGATATTGTCCCTGTCATCTGGTGCTCTCAGGGAGGCTCTGGCATTTGCAGCAGCTGAGTCAGGCACTGCCCTTGGGATTGCTGCCAGGCAGCTGTGCCCATGGCCATGGGGTGTCCAAGCTTCCCTGGGACCTGTGGGGCTGTGGGCAAAGCAGTCCATGGGAAAGGGGAGTGAGCTGAGCCCCCTCCCTGAGATCCCATCATGGGCACACCCGGGGATCTCCTTGCTGTGTCCTTGCAAGCTCTGAGCTGCCCTCCTGGCTGCAAATCTGTGCCAGAGCCCCTGGGAGTTCCCTGAATGTGCCCCGGGGAAGTGCAGAAATGCCAGAGCTGAGGAAATGCTGCTGGGTTTGCCAAGGGAGGCGTGAGTGTCCTTGGCAGAAGGGGGTGCTGAGACCTTGCCCAGAGCCCTTTGGAGAGGGGGAGACATTCAGGGATCCCTCTGCTCTGGGCAGGGTCTGGTTTATCCCAGGGTGACCCGGGAGTGTGATTGTGCTCTGATTGCAGCCAAAGCTGCAAACCCAGGGCAGTTGGGAACAAGCCCATCCAGCCCCTCCTCTGGCCCAAGCCACAGGGAATCCTTTGCCTCTCACATCTCTCAGTGGCAAACTCTGAGTGCAGCAGAAATGCTGGGGATTTCTGACCTCAGAGAACCAGCAATGATTGTGGGCAGGAAAATAAAGGCCAAAATTCCTTCCTGCTCTTCATGTCCTTTGGAAGTGGGAATGCAGATGGCAAGAAGCCTGCCTGTAATAGGAGTGATTCCCCTGACAAATCCTGAATATCCAGCCTTGTCCCTCTGCCACATGGCCACACACCCAGGGCAGCAGGGCAGGGATGGCTCCTCAAGAGCCCCACGCACAGGCCTGGCTGCTGCTGGCACACTCAGACAGCACAACTGGAGTTCAGGCAGGGACCTGGGTGAAGGTTTTCCCAGAGTAGGAACAAGGGTGGGTGAGTCACAGTGGGACAGTCTACAGGGAATGGCCCAGGTTTGGCTCAAAGCAGCCTCTGCTGACTTGTCCCTGTCCTTTCTCCATGAACAGATCCCCATGTGCAGCCAGAGCAAATGTCCAACAGCAGCTCCCTCAGCCACTTCCTCCTGCTGGCATTGGCAGACACGAGGCAGCTGCAGCTCCTGCACTTCTGCCTCTTCCTGGGCATCTCCCTGGCTGCCCTCCTGGGCAACGGCCTCATCATCAGCGCCGTAGCCTGCGGCCACCACCTGCACAGCCCCATGTTCTTCTTCCTGCTCAACCTGGCCCTCACTGACCTGGGCTCCATCCTAACCACTGTCCCCAAAGCCATGCACAATTCCCTCTGGGACACCACGAACATCTCCTATACAGGATGTGCCTCACAGCTCTTTTTCTTTCTATTCTTCATCTCAGCAGAGGTTTCCCTGCTGACAATCATGTGCTACGACCGCTACGTGTCCATCTGCAAACCCCTGCACTACGGGACCCTCCTGGGCAGCAGAGCTTGTGCCCACATGGCAGCAGCTGCCTGGGCCAGTGCCTTTCTCAATGCTCTCATGCACACAGCCAATACATTTTCCCTGCCCCTGTGCCATGGCAATGCCCTGGGCCAGTTCTTCTGTGAAATCCCACACATCCTCAAGCTCTCCTGCTCCAAATCTTACCTCAGGGAACTTGGGCTCATTGCAGTTAGTGCCTGTTTAGCTTTTGGCTGTTTTGTGTTCATTGTTTTTTCCTATGTGCAGATCTTCAGGGCTGTGCTGAGGATCCCCTCCGGGAAGGGACGGCACAAAGCCTTTTCCACCTGCCTCCCGCACCTGGCCGTCCTCTCCCTCTTCCTCAGCACCTCATTTTTTGCCAACCTGAAGCCCCCCTCCATCTCCTCCCCATCCCTGGATCTGGCCCTGACAGTTCTGTACTCGGTGGTGCCTCCAGCCCTGAACCCCCTCATCTACAGCCTGAGGAACCAGCAGCTCAAGGCTGAAGTGTGGACACTGATGACTGGACAGTTTCAGAAACATTAAACTGCTGGTTGATTTCTACAAATCACTTGTAATAAAAGTCATCTTTGATACTTCCTGTTGGTTTGATGTGGGGTTTCTATTTCTATGTTTGAGTTTTTCAATATTGTCCACAAAACAAGGCCATTATTTGTGCCATTTTTCATTTTGATTTTCTCCACCTTCGCTGCTGCTCCAGACTGTGACAATGAGGAGCTGTGCTCTCAGTGGCTCTAAATGAACTAAAGGATCTCCCAGCAAAGATTTCACCAGAGATTCCCCCTTTTGTTCCCTTCTCTGGAGCTGCAGCAGCAATGTCTGTGTGCAGAGCTGGGGGCAGGGCAGGGGTGGCACAGCAGCTCTGCTCCTGCTGGCCACACCATTCCTGATCCAGGCCAGGAGCCATTGGCCTTCTTGGCCACCTGGGCACACTGCTGGCTTATGTCCAGCCTGCTGTCCAGCAGTCCCTGCAGGTCCCTTTCTGCCTGGGCACTGTCCAGCCACTCTGTCCCGAGCCTGTAGCACTGCAGGGGTTGTTGTGGCCAAAGTGCAGGACCTGGTCCTTGGTCTTGTTCAACCTGACATTGTTGGATTTGGGCCCTGGATCCAGCCTGTCCAGGGCCCTGTGCAGAGCCCTCCTGCCCTCCAGCAGATCCACACTCACACCCAGCTTGGTGTCATCTGCCAATTTGCTGATGCTGGACTCAATCCCCTCATCCAGATCATCAATGCAGATCTTGAAATCCACTCTGGCTGGGGCTGATCCCTCAGCCATCCTGTGGGTGCCCTGTGATGGCACTCCAGGTGATCTGTTCCATCACCTGGCCAGGCACCGAGGTCAGGCTGACAGACCTGGAGTTCCCCAGATCCTCCTTCCAGCCCTTCTTGGGGATGGGCTCACATTGGCACCTCCAGTCCTCTGGGACCTCCCTGGTGAGCCAGGACTGAGGAGAAATGATGGAGAGCAGCTTGGGGAGCCCATCCAGCAGCTCCCTCATGCCCCTAGGATGGATCCCATCTGTTCCCAGAGACACCTGTGAGCATCTGAGTGGCTCAGCAGGTCAGCAGCTGCTTCCTCCTGGATGACAGGGGGGCTCTTCTGCTCCCTGTCCCCATCTACCAGCTCAGGAGAACACTTGTCCTGAGGACAACCTGTCCTAGTGTTGAAAAGTGAGGTAAAGAAGGGGTTAAGTACCCCAATAAGGAATTGAGGTTTTCCTTACCCCTCCTTTTGCCATTAATGTATTGACAAAATATTTTTTTTATCCTTCACAGAAGCAGCCACGTTAAGTCCTAATTGAGCTTTCACCTTCTAATTTTCTTTCTGCATGACTGAACAACATCCTTAAACATTTCCTGAGTTTCCTGCTCCTCTGTCCAAAGGGGTTGCACCCTCTTTTCTTCCTCTGAGTCCCTACAAAAACTCCATGTCCAGCCAGGCCAGTCATCTTCCTCTCTGGGTCATCTTTAAGTACACAAGGACACCCTGCTCTTGCTCCTTCAAGATTCCTTCTTAAAGTGTGTCCACACTTCCTGAACACCCTTTGTTTTTAAGGGCTGTTTCCCTTAAAAAAATCAGTACCTGTTTCAATACTCCCAAATCTGCATCCTGAATAGGCCAAAGTCTGCTCTCTGCAAGTCCAGTGTAGAAATTTTATTGATGCCCCTCCTTCTTTCGCAGAATATTTTAAAACACAATCATTTCATGGTCACTGTACCCCAAACAGCCTCTGACCACCACTGATCTCCCACCAGCCCTTCTCTGTTTGTGAACAGCAGGAGACAGAGCTTTCCTTGGCAGTGGGAAGAGAAGGAAACCTCCCCAAAGTGCAGCTTGGAAGGTTCAGCCTGGAGCTGAGGAAGAAGAAAAGTCCCTGCCAGGGCAGAATTTTGGTGCAGGAGGTGTCCCAGCGTGAGCCTGGGCCCTGCCCTGGCTCTGTGTGCCAGGAGCCGGCAGCGCTGGGTGCAGGGAGCCCAGGGAGGGCACAGAAATGCTGGGCTGAGAAATGCTGGGGGCACAGCGAGATGGGCGTGTGCAGCCGGCCAGGGCACAGCAGCAGCAGGCACAGGGGGCACAGCCTGCAGGAGAGATGGCCAAGGGCTGGGCAGGGCTGGGAGGGCCACAGGCACCCAGCCCTTTGTCCCATGGGCTCTGCCAGCGCCTCTGGAGGCCCCACAGGAGGAACTTTCCTTGCAGGGGCTGCACTTTGGTCCTCCCTGGCCCCTCCCTGAGCAGGCTGGCAGGGCTTGCAGCTTTAGGACATTTGTCCTTGCTGCCCCTGCCATCCCCCTGCCCCACAAACAGCCCCCAGCCACCCGGGAGGGACAGGCCCTGCTATCCCAGGCCTGGGCTCAGGGCTTGGCCTTTCTGCTCCCTCCAGCCAGCCCAGGCCTTGCTCAGCATTGCAGTTCCCTGCTCACAGCCTTGGGCTCCCTGCAATCCTGGCCTCAAGGAGCTGCTCTCACCAGGCCCTGGGAAGCCTTTGGCACTCCCTGCCCTCACTGGGGCCCAGGGATGCTCCAAGGGACTTGGAGTTTTGCTTCTGACTCCTTCAGCAGCTTCTTCAACCCTCTCTCAGTGCCTGAGGGTCCTGGACTCAGCCCCAAATCCAGTGTAGGGCTGATGAAAATACAGAAAGCCCTCAGGAGCTCCTTGTCTTCCTTCAATTCTCTTTGAGTCTCCAGGGCTTGTGCAGCTGCTTGGAGTCAGTTTGGAGTCCTGTTAAGGAGGAAGATTTCAAAGTGCGCCTCATGACTTTTTCATCTTTAATCAAATATTTTGTTTTTCCAGATCAGTGAAGAGTGGATAAAAACATTCCCCAAGGGATCTTGATGCTCAATGTCTCCTTAGGAGGTCTGGGCACGGAGAAGAATGAGCCCCATTCTGCCCCAGGCTGACCCTGTTTGGACAATCTGCTCCTCACCCCAACCTCACCATGTCTGACATTGCCCACCTGGGACTGACATCCCTGTGCCCTGCATCAGAATCTTGTCCCCTGAGCTCTGCAGCTGGCTGTCCCAGCCCATTGCACCATGTCCCACCTGCTCTCCTCAGGCCTCTGCCTGCACACAGGCCCAGGTGAATTTTTCCCTTTGGTGAGGAAAGAATGGAAAAGCTTGAGCAGGTTTTCTAAACCACAAGCCCACTCAGGAACCACATGCTCAGGACAGGCTGCCTGGAATGATGTCACCTTTTTACAAGGGACAGTGTCACCAGAAATGAGCTCTGGAAGCACAATTTTCTGAGCCTTCCATCTGAATTCTCTGTCCCTGTCCTGGATCTCTGTTGCAGATGGAAGCTGCTGGTGCCATCCTCAGCTTGAACCCTTCTTTGGAATGCAGACAGAGGTTCCCAGGTGTGTAAAGTAAGCGTTGCTCAATGTTGATGCAAAGCTTTTGTGCTCCTGGTGGAACCAAGGAGACTCTTGAGACACTGCAAGGCCTTGTTTAACCAAGGGTCCATTGTGACACAGCTCATGGAATCAAGGAGACAATTGTGACAGTAGGGAACCTCACAGAAACAAGTCTCTGTTGTGGCAGTCATGGAATCAAAGAGACATTTGTGACACAGCCAGGCCATGTGGAACCAATGGTCCATTGTTACCCTGCAGATGCAAGAAGAACATGGTGACACCACAGAACCTCATGGAACCAAGGGTCCTTTGTGGCACAGCAGGGCCTCCTTGGAACCCAGGGGAGCATTGTGACAAGACAGGGCCTAATGGAACCATGGAGACCATTGTGACACTAAGGAAACTCATGGAACCACGGTGACCTTTGGGATGCTCTGGAACCTCACAGAGCCAAGGGTCCATTGGGACCCTGTGGTGTCTTCTGGAATCAAACATTGTGAAACTTGGAGGCCTAATGGAACAAGGGTTTCTGTTGTGACACGGCAGAACCTCATGGAATCAAGGTGACCATGTTACACTACAGAAGCTCATGGAACCAAGGGGCCATTGTGACACTGCAGAACCAAGGAAACTGTTGTTGACAGTACAGAAACTCATGGAATGAAAAGTCCAGTGTGACGTGACAGAACCCCATGGAGCCAAGGGTCCATTGTGACTCTGTAGAGCCTCATGGAATAGAGGGTCCATTGTGACACAACAGGGCCTCGTGGAACCAAGGGTGCATTGAGGCACAGCTGGGCCTTGCTGGAACCAAAGAAACCCCTGCTAAAAGCAGGGTAACTCACAGAACCAAGGAGTCCATTGGTACAGTATAAAACCTATGGAACCAAGGGGCCATTGGGACAAAGCGGGGCCTCATGGAACTAAGGGGACGTTCTGACACCTTGGGACTGCATGGAAGGAATTGTTCATTATGACAATGCAGATCCAGGGAGACCATGGAGACGCTATGGAACCTCATGGATCCAAGGGGCCATTGTGACACCGAAGAACTTCATGGAACCCAGGGTCCATTGTGACATAGCAAGGCCTCATTGGAGCAAAGGAACCACTGTTGGCAGTACAGAAACTCATGGAACCAAGGGGCTGTGGTGACACAGCAGGGACACATGGAACCAAGGAGACCAGTGACCTGGTCATTTAGGAACCTCATGGAACCAAGGGTTCATTAGGACACTGCAGAAACAAGGAGATTATTGTTGACACTATGGAAACTCATGGAACCGAGCAGCCATTGTTACACTCCAAAGTGCCGTTGAACCAAAGAGACCATTGTCCAACTACAGAACCTCATGGCACTAAGGCTTCACTGTGACACAACAGGGTTCCATGAAACCAATTGTCCATTGTGACAATGCAGATCCAAGGAAACCATGGTGACACTAGGGAAGCTCATGGAACCAAGCGGCCATTGTGACACAGCAAGGACTCGTGGAACCAAGGAGACTATTGTGACGTGATGGAATCTTGTGGAACCAAGGGTCTGTTGTTACAGTCCAGAACCAAGGAGACCATTTTGACACTACAGAATCTCATGGAATCAAGGGTCAGTTGTAAAACAGTTGGGCTTCATGGAACCAAGAAGCCATGGTGACACAGCAGGGCCACATGGAACCAATGGTCCATAGTGATACTGTGGATCCAAGGAGGCCACGCAAATACTAGGGAACTTCATGGAACCAAGGGTCCATTGTGACACAGTTGGGCCCCAAAGAAACAAATTGTCCGTTGTGACAATGCAGATCCAAGGAGATCATGGTGACACTAAAGAACCTCATGGATCCAAGGAGCCATTGTGACGCTGTTGGGCCTCCTTGGAACAAAAGGCATTGTTGATCGTATGGAAGATGCTCATGGAAACTGTGGGACATTGTGGCACTGAAGAGCCTCATGGAACAAAGGAGACCACTGCGACATGGAGGAATTTTATGGAACCAAGCAGCCATTTGCACACGACAGAACCAAGGAGACCATTGTTGGCAGTACAAAACCTCATGGAACTGAGGGGGCATTGTTATACAGCGAGGCCTGGTGGAACCATGGGGCCAGTGTGACACCGTGGGGCCCCATGGAATCAAATATTCCTTGTGACACAGTGGGGCTGCTTGGAACCAATTGTCCATTGTGATACTGCAGATGCAAGAGACCGTGGTGACACTATGGCAGTTCATGGAACCAAGGGGCTGTTGGGACACACCAAGGTCTTGTGGAACCAAGGAGAGCATTGTGGCAGTGCAGAACCAAGGAGGCCATTTTGACAGGATGGACCCTAATTGAATCAAGGGTTGAGAAGAATCCAAAGGGTTAAGAGTTTAGCTAAAGGGATAGAAGCAAGAAGCAATGGATATTAATGAAGAGTTTAGAGCAGAAGCAATGTAGGATAGTTAATCACTGCCAGATGAAGCTAGTTAGAGAAGACAATTTATCATTTGCCTGACTTTGCTGTGTTTGTAGAAGTTCTCAGGGGAGGATGGAGCATTGTAAAGATGAAGAAACTGTAGATGCACCTGGGCCCCAAAACCAGTCAGAACCAGATAGGAGAGCTTGAACTATGCCCAAGGGGTCAGAGAGCCTGCCAACAAGACCAAGGTGAAAAGTTTACCTTGAGGAAGACATTCCTGACTTCATCCTGAGGCACCACTGACCCATTTCAAAACCCACCGACCCAATTTGAGTGAAGGACTGCACAAGTGTGAAAGGACTTTGAGCTCATTTTATGATGAAGAGGAGAGAAGGCAGGGTGAAGTAATAAGTATGTATAGGCATGTTGAATGATTCCATGAATATGTAAGATTTTGTAGATAAATAGAGAGCTGGAGCTCTGTGATTTTTGCACACGTCTTTGGGAAGGTTATTCCCCATGTTGCCTGGCACTGAATTAAACATAACACTTTCTAACTTTAATTAGTTGGAGAGTCTTTGTCCATGCTTGATTTACTTCATAATGGAACCAAGGGTCCATTGTTCTACAGCAGGGCCTCATGGAACCAAGGGGGCCATTGTGACACTGTGGGGCATAATGGAGTCAAGGACACCATTGATACTGAAATCCACTGCATAGAAACTTTTGAACACACTTTTGAGTATTTGAGAGCAGATATTCTTTATTGCAGCATGCTGGTCACTTGGGTGATCCTTTTTCCATTTGAATGCACTGAGCATCAAATGAACAGAGTTTTGATCACACACAGTGATTATGCATTCATTAGCTATCCCCACTTCCTTTGAATTTACTTGACATAGTTGTACCCCTTCTCACAAGTTCTTATCTGGTTCTTTGGGGTCTGTCTTCAGCATCCAGTGTCCTTTTTAGGTGGCTGTTCCTTGACTCCCACTTTTGAGTATGGGCAATATTATTGTTTTGCAAACCTTCTGTTTTGTCAGCCTTGTAGAGCTGAGCTGATATTTTTCTTGCATTTTGAATGACTTCTGTTTGCCAGAGTTACATCCTTGATCCATTTCTCCAATGCTGTGCTGTTCTGTTCTACTGTCCTTGATAAGAGTAAATGTTCTGTTCTCCTGTCCTTGTCACAGACCTTGCCCCGCCTGAGGTGTGTCTGCAACCCCCCAACCTATGGGCTTGGGGTGGGCAAGTGTTCCTGAGGGAACAGGGATGGGACAGCTGGGCTGGACCGACCCAAGGGATGTTCCATTCCATGTCACACCATGATCAGCAATGAACTGCAGGAAGCGGGGAAGGCAAGGGGGGTGGGGGATTAATTTCTTTTTAGAAACTTTTCCTTTCAAAACATCACTGACACATAAAGAATCCTCTCCTTCCACAAGATCGTTAAATATTTTCTGCTGGTAGGAGATTTCCTGTGGATTTGCTTTTCTTCTGTTTGTGGCCTTTGCTTTTTCTTCTTGGTTTGTTTGTGGGTTTTTTGTATTGTTGCAAGTGGGTCTTGCTTTGGGTTTTTTTGTTGGGTTTGGGTCTTTCCCTTTTGAACTGCCTTTCTTCTGATGCATAAGTTTTTTCTCCCTTTTCTCCTGGCTTGGTTGGCACCTGACGGCAAGACAAATTGACTCAACTCAGTCATCTTGCCCATAGGAAAGAAAAGCACAATTATGTCCAATTACGTTTTTCAGTCACCATCAACTGGATGAGTTCGGTCACAGACTCCCTTACAATTTGGCAGTATCCACAAAGGAATTGAAAGTGCATTTCATGCCATTGTAGAGATAATGGAAATGTTCCATAGTGGTGGTCAAGGGCTGGTCACTGAGGGGTGTCACCAGGCAGTGGCTGCCAAGAGGACTCTGTACCATGGGTGACATTTGACCCTCATTGTTCAGCCAAATTCCCACCCACCCCATGTTCCATTTCTTCAGCCCAGCTCTCTCCAGTCTGGCTCTGAGGAGACCACAGCAGATGTGTCACAGGCCTGGCTGAAGTCTGGGCACACACCATCCCCTTCTTTTCCCTCCCTCATGGGTTCTGCAATCCCTGCCTTGTCCTGCCAGTGCCTGGAATGGCTGCAGGAGGATTTGCCACATCCCCTTCCCAGCTGAGCCTGACCAGTTTGGGACTCTCCCAGATGCCCTCCCTGCCCTGTTTGCAGACTGGCTCCATGTCTGCCTTTCCCAGGTTCCCAGGACCCTCTGGGATGGCTCTGCCCTTTCCAAGGGGTTTGAGAGAGCTCTCACAGTGACACTGCCCAGCCTTCTCAACAGCCCTGACACCAAAGGCCTTTTCCACATCCCTCAGTTCCAGATCAGTGCCCAGGACACAGCACAGCCCTGTCCAGGTCCTCAGGGTGGTTCAGAAGGGAGGCAGCTGTGATTTCTCCCCACACACCCCCACCCCAATCGTCTCTCTGGGCAGTCCTTGGCTGTGCTGAGCAGTTTCCCTTGAGCCTCCCTGCCCTGGATGTTTCTCTCCGCAGCCCTAAGCACAGCCCAGGAAAGAATTCAGGTGGTTTCCCAGAGGATTTCACTCTCAGAGTGAAGTGGCCTCAAGGCCCTGTTTGTGCCTCTGGGATTGTGCCAGCCCCGAGTGCTGCTGATGGTGTTTGTGCTCACTCTGGTTCATCTCCCCACACACACACACGATGCCCTGCTGAAATCTCCTCAGGACAGAGCAAACAGGCACTGCTGGCCTGGTCACTTGGTGTCCCTCCATGCAGGGACAAACAACCTCCTGGAGGTGTGGGGAGAGGCCTGTGCTGGCCATGGTGGTTGCAGGGGCTGGTGTGGGACAATTGCCCTGGGGCACCTTCCCAGGCTGTCCCCAGAAGAGAGACACAGCCCAGGCCCTGTTCTGCTGCTCCCTCAGGTCCATGCCAGGAGCTCTGGCTGTGCCAGGACACTGCTGTGTGCCCCCCTGCACACTCCCCCTCTGCCCCTGGGCACTGGGCTTTGCTTTGCCAGGGCATTCCTGGAGCACATTGCTGACAGCAGCTCTGCAGGGAGAGCAAAGCCTTCCTGGGCTGCCCTCAGGAGATGCCCTTGGCTGCTGGAGCTGCTGTGCTGGAGCCCAGCTGTGTCCCAGCAGTGCCCATGGCCTGGCCCTGCCTGTGCTCACAGCACGGACACGCAGCAGGACAGTGACCAAGCTGCCACAGCACTGCGGCCTCACAGCCACAGAAGGGCTGGGAAGGAGAGGCTGGAGCTGGGAAGAGCAGCTGTGGGAAGAGGCAGGGCCATTGTCCCTGGCTGTGCTGCTGTGCTGGGAGTCTCTGCCCTCCACCTGTGCTCACAGGCACTGCCCCTGCAGAGACAGAGAGGGGCTGAGGGAACATCTTGGGCACACAGGGCAGAGCAGGAGACTTTATGTGACATCAATGCACAGTGATCAGGGCTCCTTACTGTCTGTGCTTAACACAAACACGGTAGATACTGATGTAGCAATACTGTGACTGATGGCATCCCTTTATGGAAAGAAAGAAAGAAAGAATAGAAAAGAAAAAGAAAAAGAAAAAGAAAAAGAAAAAGAAAAAGAAAAAGAAAAAGAAAAAGAAAAAGAAAAAGAAAAAGAAAAAGAAAAAGAAAAAGAAAAAGAAAAAGAAAAAGAAAAAGAAAAAAAAAGAAAAAGAAAAAGAAAAAGAAAAAGAAAAGAAAAAGGAAAAGGAAAAGAAAAAGAAAAAGAAAAGAAAAAGGAAAAGGAAAAGAAAAAGAAAAAGAAAAAGAAAAAAAGAAAAAGAAAAAGAAAAAGAAAAAGAAAAAGAAAAAGAAAAAGAAAAAGAAAAAGAAAAAGAAAAAGAAAAAGAAAAAGAAAAAGAGAAAAAGAAAAGAAAAGAAAGGAAAAGGAAGGAAAAGAAAAGAAAAGGAAAGAAAGGAAAAGAAAAGAAAAGAAAAGAAAAGAAAAGAAAAGAAAAGAAAAGAAAAGAAAAGAAAAGAAAAGAAAAGAAAAGAAAAGAAAAAATTAATACACCAAATAGAATATCAAACAAGATACATGGCACAAAGCAGTCTGGGCCTGGAATGAGTTCCATTCTGAATGCTGTGCAGAAACAAATAGGCACCTGATTGTTTCTGAAAAGCACAGAGTGGTCATATTCCTCAGGGCATCCTCCAGCCCCTGGTTCCTCAGGCTGTAGATGAGGGGGTTCAGTGTTGGAGGCAGCAGCGAGCACAGAAGTGACAGTGCCAGACCCAGGGATGGGCACCAGGCTGGCACAGGTGACCTTGAGGCTCTGCAGGGCTCAGGCACAGCGGCTGTGCCAGAGTCAGGGCTGAGCTCACACTCTGTGGGCTGGGGCAGAGCCCAGGCAGAAATGAGCCCTGAGCCAGCAGCTCTGCAGTGGTGGCCACCAGGCCAGGTGGCCAAGGGAGGCTTCTGGCCATGCCCTGGAAGCAGCTGCGGCTGCCCAGGGGCCTTTGGTGCCTCAGGCTCTCCCTGGCACAGCTCCCAGCACGGCACTCTGCACTTGTGCCCGAGCCCTTCACTCTGCTGGGGCTGGCCTGGGGCTTTTCCTGCAGTGGGACCTGCCCTGGTCCTGGCACAGGAAAGGCAGTTCCTGCTGGAGCAGGAGGCTCTGCCTGCAATGGCCTCAAACAACTCCAACAAGGCCCTGTTTGCAAAGCCCCCAGTGGGAAATGAAGAAGGGGATCATGCTGCTTTGGGGGGGAAGAATGCTGAAAGCAGCCTGACTCCTCCATCCCAAAGTTCCACATGCTGAGAGGGAGCTGAAGCTGTGGCAGAGCTGCTAAAATCCCCAGAGAAAGCAACAACCCAGTGACACCACTGAGAGCTTCTGCAGAGCTGCTGAGCTGGCACAGCCTGGGCACATCTGACTGACAGGGCAGCACTTCAGACTAGAAAAGCCCCGTCCCAAATTTTAACAGCAGCATCTCCTGACATTTCCCTTCTCAGGAGGGTGTGGAGGTTCCTCCCTGGAGTGGGGACACCCCTCAAGGTCACTGCCTGAGGCTGAGCTAAAGAGATTTGCCCACGGTCCTTGGTCTGGGGCAGTGACACCCATCTCTGGTTAATAACTGTTTTTGCTTTAATACAACTGCTTCAAAATTGCTGCCTAGAGCACTAGCTTAAAATAGATGTTACAGCTCCTGTACTGTGGAGTAAATCATTCTGATTAAGACCTTTTTGTCTAACCATGATCATAATCAGTCATATCCATATGTACATAAATACTTCTGGTTTGCCATCCTTAATGTTGTGGGACAAAGTTGTACAAAGGTTCAATTCCACCTGTATAATCCTTTAGGCATAAATCCTTGAGAAAATCTGGGGCTGGAATTGGATCCAGGCACTCCCAGGATCCTGTCACAGGAGTTTAGAAAGCCTGAGAGTCCTGGTTTGGGTCCTTTGTGAATCTTGTGACCCAACAGGAGCTTCTCTAATAAACTTTGCCTGAAGCTGCCACTCTGCCTATGACAGGAACCCCTGGGAGTGTCTGTGACATCCCAGCTCTTTGGCAGCCTGGACACTCCTGGGATGTCCCCATGGAGCCCCTGTGAGTGTCTGTGACATCCCAGCTCTTTGGCAGCCTGGACACTCCTGGGATGTCCCCATGGAGCCCCTGGGAGTGTCTGTGACATCCCAGCTCTTTGGCAGCCTGGACACTCCTGGGATGTCCCCATGGAGCCCCTGGGAGTGTCTGTGACATCCCAGCTCTTTGGCAGCCTGGACACTCCTGGGATGTCCCCATGGAGCCCCTGGGAGTGTCGGTGACCTCGCTGTTCTTTAGGAGCACAGGGATGTCACCACTGGACTCCTGCCACTGCCTGGGACAAATTGGCTCCTTGGCAGGGTATAGACACCTCTGGTGTCACTGTGCAGCCCTGGGACTGTCACCTCATGACCCTTAGGAAGATGAAGGACCCCTGGGATGTCACCACAGAGCCCCTGTGACTGAGGATGACCAAACAGATCTTCAGGAGCCCAGAGACCCCTCAGATGCCACCATGGAGCCCCTGTGCCTGCACGTGAGCTCACAGCTCTTGAGCAGCTGGAAACCCCTGGAATCTCTTCAATCTGCCCTGCTGAGGATGGATGCTCAGCAACTTGGAAGTTCCCTGATGAATTTTAGCTCTCCAGAGGCTTGTTCAGTCTTCAGCTCTTCAGTTCAGGAATTCAGTGCCAAAGGCTCATTAACATTCCAAAGCACTCTAACAAGACAAGCCCCTGGGAATAATTTAATTCCAAGTCTTGCATTCTTCTGTGGTTCATTGTACAGATTTCAGAGGTGTATTCAAAGAGAATGTACTATATATTTTTTTAAAAAATGCAGGTTTTTTTTTATCCTCTTTAGTTTTGTTTTCCTGTTTATAGATTGATATCAGCACTCTCCAGTTGATATTGATCCCCAGCACCTCCTAAGCTGCTCTGAATAGATATGAACATCAAGACCCTTCATGGCTGACCATCAATCACACTTTGTCCTTATCCCCACCCCACCATTTCCCTCATCCAGCCCCTGGCACTCAGAGCAGCCTTGTGCAAATCTGAGCTCCCTCCACTCCAGGCTGCACCTGCAGCTTTCAGCTCCTTGGCACCAACTCCCACCTGCTTTCCTTGCAGAAGGAGCTGCCTGAGACAGAGGGATGTTCATTTCTTGTCAGCCAACAAACCCAAGTGAAGGCACAGCTCTATCAAATGCAAAAGTCATTCCTCTCCCTGGCTCTGCCCTGCACCTGATCCCCACAGCCTGTCCTGTTTCCTTCGTCCCTCCACTGCCAGGGACTTTCTGGGACAAGGGAGCTCTGCTCTGGCTATGGAGGGAGGTCCAAGTGCAGCCACTGGAGTGGGAAGCACAACTCATCAGGTTTGTGTCCTTTGTGGGAGCAGGAACTGGTGAGACTTGGAGGCGCAGAAAGGTTTCTCTTCATGGCCAACATAAAAAAATGTGAACATGATAAAAGTTAATAAACATCAAAGCACTTCCCTCAGCTCCTTGTGACATCCCAGCAACATCTGACATTTCCACCATGCACAAGACATTGCGATACAGGAAGAATTTTAGACCTAAAAAGACATAAAGAGACATAAAAAGAGGTGATATAAAAGATAAAAATACAGTTAAGATGCTGATTAAGCTGTTATTGAAACTTCGGAAAGCTTTGGCAACTCCTTGAAGCTCAAAGTATGAGACCAGTCAAGGGATACACATCATAATGACTAGAGAGCAGCTGAAAGAGGAAACCTGGGAGCAACAGGAAGGACATAGATCCAGCAACTGTACATGAATACATATCCTTAGACAGGGCCATTGAAACAGCACAGCTGGAAATACCTGAAGGAAGAGGATCATGAAATATTAGACTGAATGTTGGTGACAGAATTAGAAGGAAAGATCAATATTTCTTCTCCTGCCATCAGTAGAAGAATTCAGTGGATCCAGGAAATTCCTGTTCCTGGTGGAAAAACTTTGCCACTTCTTAAAAGTATTCAAATGACACAGATAATAAAAATTTACTTATATTTTATGAAACTAACAGGAATTAAAACCTGTGCCCCTTTCCAGGCAGACATCAGCTGTGTGCCCATGAACGGGCAGTGCCACTTGTGCCCTGAGGTGCCCAGCTGGGATTGGCATCTCTCAGAGAGGAGCTGAGGGAGAGCAGAGCACCTTGCAAGCTGCAGGTCCCTGACAGCCCCGCAGGGCTCCTGTCCCATCAAGATCTGCTCTGCTCCAGGCTGGAACAGGGAGCAGCATGGTGCTGGGATCATCAGAGAACTGAGGTGTGTGCTGGAATTCCATCCCCTCCCCATCCCACAGCAGCCCTGCCTTTCCCTCCTCTAGCCTTGGTCTCCAGCACAGCTAGGGAAGCTCTTTGGGCTCTGCACTATTCCTGCAGCCCCCAAGGGCAGCTGAGCTGTGCCTTTGGCACAGGCAGCCCTGCCCAGGCCAGGCAATGGCAGCAATCCCTTGTGTGTGCCTGGCCTTGCTGTCAGCCCCGGCTGTCAGCGGCTGCGTGGCCCCTTTGTGCCGCGCTGGCCCAGCCATGGTGCCACAGGGCCTGTGCAGGCCCAGGGCAGGACAGGAGCATTGCGGGGGGAACGGCCCCTCTGCCGTGGGGCCCACAGCAGCCTTGGGGCTCTGTGCCCCATGGCCTCCCTACTGGGCAGCCTCTGCCAGCTCCTGCACAGCCCCTGCCACCTGTGGGCCTGCACAGACAGCCCTGCCCCGGGCTCTGCCGGGCTCTTGGCCAGCAGAGAGGCCGTGCAGGGCTGGCCATGGCCGGGAACAGGCCCTGAGCCCCACAGGAGGATGGAGCTGGGCCACAGCCAAAGTGCCCCACAAACCTGGGCTGAGCAGCCAGGGCTGCCAATGCCTGGGGACAGAAGCTGGCAGGGCTGACAAATGTCTTGGGCCCCCTCCCTGTTCTGTGCATGCCACCAAGGGCACAGAGCAGCCTCCTCTCTCGGCCACTTGCCTGTTTTCAATGCCTTCCACAGGCGCTGGCCCTGCCCCACCAGCCCTGGGCTGAGTCCTGCCCCTGCACGCTCACCCAGGCTGAGATGGACACTGATGGTGTCTCTGCCAGGCTCTCTCAGCCCAGCCCAGCTCCCTGCAAGCTCTGCCAGCTGCCCTGAGCTCTCTGCAGCACCAAGAGCCTCTCCCCAGCACAGCCCAGCCGGCTCTGGCCCCACAGCTCTGCTCAGGGCAGGCTGCTCTGGGCAGGGGCCCCACGGCCTCAGCCCCTGGCAAGGGCACAGCAGCAGCTGCAGCTCCCACAGGGCTCAGCCCCAGCCATGGGCAAGGTGCTGGCCCAAGGGAAAACCAGGCTCCCTGGGTGCCCTGCTCCCCTCTCCCTGAGCTCCTGAGAGCTCTGCAGCCCCTGCTGCCATCCCATCTGCCCAGGCCAGCACAACAGCCGCGGCCTTGGGACCCTGCAGAGCTGCTCCTGCTGCAGGCCCAGGGCCCATCCCAAAGCTGGGGCAGCCAGAAAGCTGTGCCCATTTCTGTTCATTGCTGCTCTGATGGGGATGGATCCTCAGCCCCTTGGAGGGTGCAGATGATTTTACTTTTCCAGAGGCCTCTTCTTTCTTGAGCTCTTCAGTTGAGAAATTCATTGCCTGTGCCCCCTACCCACTGCTCTCTGCCTCACCAGAGCCCATACCTGGGGTGTCAGGCCCCTGCCCGGGGCACTCACCCCACAGGAGCAGCAGTGCCACCTTCCCGGCCATCCCTGTGTCCATGGCCACCCAGGCTGGCTGTCACACAATGTCAGGGCCTCCTGTCCCACTGTGGTAGCTCTTGAGGAAAAAGGGGAAGGAAGAGAATTTACATCCCACCCTGATGTGGTGGTGGCACAGGATGAGGGCAGGGAGGCCACAAGCTGGGGAGTCGCAGGGGAACGTGGGCTCCAGGGATTTGGGGTCATGGGATGGGAGTGCCAAGGATGGGGTGCGGGGAGAATGGGCTGGGCCCGTGGCAATGGGGGGTCCTGAGTGAATCAGTGTCCTGGGGGAAGGGGCATTGTAAGGGATGGAGTTTGTGGGAGGGGGCTCCTCCAAAAGGGGATCCTGGGACAGGGAGATCCTGGAGAGTGTGAGTGCTGGGATGGGGGTCCCAGGGAGGGAGGGCAGAAGGAATGGGGGTCCCATGGTTGGGGTCCCAGGGGAATGGGGGTGCCAGGGATGGGCAGTGGCTGGGTGGGCCCGTGGGTCACAGCTCCTTCAAGGGGTGAACCTCCGATTTTGGGGTGACCCAGAGCCCAGCACTGCCCCCCTCGTGTGCTCCTGGTTTGGGGGAGGCACTACAAGGGAATTCCGAGGGGCTCTGGGTCTGTGCCCCCCCAACCCCCAGTGACATTTTCCTCTCCTCATTTCCATTTCCTCCCTTTTACCCCTCAATTTCACAGCCCCACCCCCAGTTGGTGCCTTGGTGACCCTGGGGAGCAGCCGAGCAGGGAACGGTGTTGGGGGAACCCCAGGGTGGGGGAAGCAGGGGTGAGGGGTCTGCAGGGGGGGTTGGGAGGCTGTGGGGGATGGGGGTGTCCGGCTGTGCCCCCCCTCCCCCAACACTTTCACTTTCTCTCTCCTGCAGCAGAAGGAAGAGGCCGTTTGTGCTGAGCCTCACATGGGGGGGGTTCTGTCCTGGGGGGGCACATCCAGGGGGGTCCTGTCCTGGGGGGATCCTGTCCCAGGGGAAGGGGGGACACATGCTGGCCAGGGGGGTCCTGTCCTGGGGGTCCTGTCCTGGGGGTGGGGACATATGCTGGCCAGGGGGGTCCTGTCCTGGAGGGGCACATCCAGGGGGGTCCTATCCTGGTGGATCCTGTTCCGGGGGAGGGGGGACACATGCTGGCCAGGGGGGTCCTGTCCTGGGGGGTCCTGTCCCGGGGGTGGGGACACATGCTGGCCAGGGGGGTCCTGTCCTGGGGGATGGCAGCTCCGGGAGGGCTCCAGACTTCTCCTTTCTCTGCCCTGCAGGATCTGAGCTCCTGGGAATGGAGCCCCGGGCAGGAAGGAGCTCCCCAACTCCTCCTCCTCCTCGCAGCCAGGAGCCATCCAAGTGTGGGGCTCGGCCCCGCTGCCCAGGGATGGGCACTGGCCAGCCCTGCTCTGGCCAGCCCCAGGTGGCAGCCAGCACCTGAGGGTCCCCCCCGCCCCCTCGGCTTTGGTTCTGGCAGCTTTGGAGCTGCTGCAAAGGGGAGAATTCTGTCAGGGGATGAAAAAGGCCTGGCTGTGGTTTGCTCAGCCCTGCCAGAAGCACAGAAGCCAATGGCAGCCCCAGCAGTGGCTCTGCCAGGGCCTTGGATGGTTTTTCAGAGCAGGGCTGGCTGGAAACCGCCCCTGCAGGGGCAGCACTGAGGGAACCAGGCCGGAAATGCAGCAATGGATGGTTTGGTCCCTCTCAGCAAGGGGCTGAGAGAGCCCCAGAACCCTGCAAATCCCACACCTGTCTGCTCAACAACCTGGCCAGGACCCTCCTCCTCCTTCCTGCCTTGCTGTGGATGGACAGTGGCCGGATGTCCCACACCCACCAGAACCTCCCTCTCACTGCCCTCTGCCCCTGGACGGGGAGAGAAATTTCAACAAAATTTTCCTGGGTTGAGACAAGGACCAGCAGAGATGGCTCATCAAATCCTGTCATGGGCAAAACACTGTCGGAATTGGAGACATGAATTGAATTTATTGCTGACAAAATCAGAGCAGGATAAGGAGAAGTGAAGTAAGCCTTTCCCCACCTTCCCCCAGTTATAAGTATCTGTGTAGTCATTGGCTTTTGCTCAGGTCCTGATTCCGACATATCTTGGTCCCGGTCAGGCTGTTGAGCAGACGGGTGTGGGATTTGCAGGGTTCTGGGGCTCTCTCAGCCCCTTGCTGAGAGGGACCAAACCATCCATTGCTGCATTTCCGGCCTGGTTCCCTCAGTGCTGCCCCTGCAGGGGCGGTTTCCAGCCAGCCCTGCTCTGAAAAACCATCAAAGGCCCTGGCAGAGCCACTGCTGGGGCTGCCATTGGCTTCTGTGCTTCTGGCAGGGCTGAGCAAACCACAGCCAGGCCTTTTTCATCCCCTGACAGAATTCTCCCCTTTGCAGCAGCTCCAAAGCTGCCAGAACCAAAGCCGAGGGGGCGGGGGGGACCCTCAGGTGCTGGCTGCCACCTGGGGCTGGCCAGAGCAGGGCTGGCCAGTGCCCATCCCTGGGCAGCGGGGCCGGGCCCCACACTTGGATGGCCCCTGGCTGCGAGGAGGAGGAGGAGGAGTTGGGGAGCTCCTTCCTGCCCGGGGCTCCATTCCCAGGAGCTCAGATCCTGCAGGGCACCGACCAGAAAGGAGAAGTCTGGAGCCCTCCCAGAGCTGCCATCCCCCAGGACAGGACCCCCTTGGCCAGCATGTGTCCCCCCACCCCCGGGACAGGACCCCCCAGGACAGGACCCCTCTGGCCAGCATGTGTCCCCCCCTCCCCCGGAACAGGACCCCCCAGGACAGGACCCCCCTGGATGTGCCCCCCCAGGTCAGAACCCCCCCCCGTGTGAGGCTCAGCACAAACAGCCTCTTCCTTCTGCTGCAGGAGAGAGAAAGTGAAAGTGTTGGGGGGGGGGAGCACAGCCAGACACCCCCAGCCCCCACAGCTTCCCAACCCCCCCCTGCAGACCCCTCACCCCTGCTTCCCCCACCCTGGGGTTCCCCCAACACCGTTCCCTGCTCAGCTGCTCCCCAGGGTCACCAAGGCACCAACTGGGGGTGGGGCTGTGAATTTGAGGGGTAAAAGGGAGGAAATGGAAATGAAGAGAGGAAAATGTCACTGGGGGTTGGGGGGGCACAGACCCAGGGCCCCTCGGAATCCCCTTGTGGGGCCTCCCCCAAACCAGGAGCACACGAGGGGGGCAGTGCTGGGCCTGGCTCACTACAAAATCTGAGGCTCACCCCTTGAAGGAGCTGTGACCCATGGGCCCACCCAGCCACTGCCCATCCCTGGCACCCCCATTCCCCTGGGAATCCAACCATGTCACCCCCATTCCTGAAGTTTCCCTTCCCTGGGACCCCCATCCCAGCACTCACGTTCCCCAGGATCTCCCTCTCCCAGGTTCCCCATTCAGAGGAGCCCCCTCCCACAAACTCCATCCCTTACAATGCCCCTTCCCCCAGGACAGTGATTCACCCAGGACCCCCCATTCCCATGGGACCCCCCCATTCCCTCCACACCCCATCCCTGGCATTCCCATCCCATGACCCCAAATCCCTGGTGTCCCCCATTCCCCTGGAAACCCAACCCTGGTTTTCTAAACCCCGAGCCACCCACTCCTGAGAACCCCATGTCCCCTCTTGCATCACCCAGCCTTGTGCCCAGCTTGTGGCCACCCTGCCCCCACCGGGTGCCACCTACGCATGAGGATAAGACCTGACCTCGCTTCCTTCTGCCCTGGCTGAACAACCACCAGCCAGGGGACAGCGAGTGACAGCGAGTGACAGCCAGCCCTGGGTGGCCGGGGTCACGGGGATGGCCGGGAAGGTGGCACTGCTGCTCCTGTGGAGTGAGTGCCCCGGGCATGGGGATGGGCAGAGAGTGGTGGCGAGAGGGCCCAGGGGGGCTGTGGGGTCCCCTGAGGTCCCCAAGGGCAGCAGAGCCAGTGCATGAGGTGAGCGGGGCCGTGGGGTGGCTGTGGGGACAGGAGAGGGGGGACAGGACAGGAGGGACAATAATGGGGAGACAGATTTGGGGAGGCATCATGGGGCTGGTGCAGCTGTGGGGACAGAGACAGGGGCACAGGGGTGCAGGGACAGGGACAGGGGGACAAGCACTGTGTGGATGGGCCGTGGGGACAGCGGCTGTGGGATTGCTGGGTGTGACCTGTGCCAGCACGGGGTGGTCCTTGTACCCCCATTTCCGGGGTGTCCAAAGTGTCCCCATGTCCTGCCTCATCGAGGGGTAGCCACAATGTCACAGACCCTGAAAGGTCCGTGCCACAGTGGTGTCCTCATGGGGAAAGTTTGGGGACAACGCCACAACCTGAGCACTGGGTGCTGCTGTCCCCGTGGTGCCACCCCCACCCAGCCCTGTCCCTTCTCCCTGCCTGAGGCTGCCCTCGGTTCCCCTGGCAGAAGCGCCGTGCCTGAAGGACGCTGCCCTGTGCTGGAGCCTGCAGAGCAGCCCGGCTCCCTCCCGCTGTGCCCGGAGTGCTGCACACACTGCTCACCTTTGCCAGCAGTTCCAGGGCAGCCGGCACAAGAGCAGGAATGCTCAGCCAGCCTCCAGCCCTCGGCTGTCCTTTGCCTTTCTCTCCTGCTGTGCAGACTCCACACGGCCAGTGCCACCAGGCTGTGCTGTGCCCAGCACGGCTGCGCTTCCCCTCGGCAGCGGCAGCTGCCAGCTGGGCTCTGAGAGCCGAGGATTCGCCCGGGGCCACCAAGAGGCACCCAGGGCCGGGCTGCTGCCTCTTGCAGCTCCAAGGGCCTCATTGCAGCCTCCTCTGCCCAGACTCAGGCTGCTCCGGGCTCTGCCAGGGCTCTGCTGGGGCTCCGGCCTGGGCAAGGCGGGGCCTGCTCTCACCTCGCCCTCGCTGACAGCTCTGCACCAGCTCTGCAGCTTTCCCTGCAGCGTTCCTGTTATAAATTTTAAGAGCCAATTTCAATCAAAAACAATTTATTGCCAAGGAGAAATTTTGAACAAGAAATTGACACAAAATGGACAAAGCCAAGCAAATCAAGGAAGCGGTGTGCACTGGGTGAAAACCTCAGATGTGAGCTCCACAGCGTCACGTCCCTCCGAGGTTTCACCCCGTGTGCCTCGAGGTCCGCCTGCTTTATCCCCTTCTTGGTTTGGACTCTGTGTACATTGTTAAAAATGGGCCAGGAGACCAGCTCCTTTTGAAAGGCCTTTATTAAAAGACAGCTCTGGGTAGGGGGCTCGAGGGGCCGCGCACGCCGCCGCTGCTCCCACTGGACACCACGGAGGAGGAGGTGCAAGTCGAGTCTGCCGCTCACGCTGCAGAGTTGGGATTCCTTCCTCACGGGAATTCCTAGGAATCCACTTGGCTCAGTTTAGTCCAGGGGTGTCACCTTTGTTCAGTACTTGTTAGGTCATGGCGAGTAGGTGGGAAGCCTTCCACAGATGCCTGGATGTCCTCCTCACATGGCAGTGTCCTTCGGAGGTCCGGATTTTGGGTCGGCTCGTTGTTTTAGGGGTCTTTTTGGGGTCAACTGGACTTCCGCTTGGAGCGGTGCATCATGGGAGCCTCTGGATTTGCCTATTGGGCGGGGTCAGCAGTTTGACGAGCAGGCGGGGAGCAGCGGAGGCCTATCCCGACGGAAGGTAAGGGGGAATTTGGGATCTGGGGAAAGGGAATGCACAACTTGGAACTATAGGAAACTGAGATTTGAGTGTACAACATGAACAGTTTGAAATAACAGGTAAGTAACAGCATAACCATTTTAACTACATGGTAAACAGTACAACAATACAACATACAAAATCAATACAACATACTACATACAATGCATAACTTGGAGCCCTTTATTTATTTCAGTAATCTATAATCCTCCTCTTGGCTGGTCATGGAGAAATTAGTTTGAAGGTGGTTCCCTGTTGTCTGGGTTTTTTGCCGTTCTCCTCTGTCCCCTTTAAGGAGTTTGTAAAAGTCTTATTTTTAGCCTTCTGTGTTTTTGAAGTCAGACACACTTTCGTAGAAACAAGGCATTTGTTATTGTAGAATCTAGAGATGTTTACATTCTTTTCATAAGGAGGAGACTGTTGATGGACTGTTGCATGGTCCAGTGAAGTTGGAGAAGATTTTCTTCCTCCAATCCATGATCACTGCTGGAGTTCAATAAATGCTGATTCTGTAAATAAAGCTCTCTCTTTTCCACCTGGGACATGGCAAGGTGTTGGTGTGAGTTCTTTATGTCGACTGCGACAGTCGCCCCATTCTTTTTGCCACCTTCTCCTCCTTCCGCTCAAGGAGGAGCGGCGCCAGGCTGGATGCGGGCATGGCCATTGTTACAAATGGATGCTGCACAAAGGAAAAAAACCAACAACAATGAACCATTATTTTCCAAGCTAAGAGCCTCAAAGGCAGGGTAATATTTTTTAAATGAAAGAGGATTGAGTCCGAGTAGGTCTAAGGAGCAACAGTGGGGCAACAGTGGCACAGCTTGCTGCAAGAGCTGCTAAGTGCCCCAGCCCTGGAAATATTTCAGGTGTGAGCATCGTGATCTCTTTCAGGATGTCCCTGCTCATGGCAGGGCACTTGGAGCAGATGAGCTTTCCAGGTCCCTGCCAGCCCAGCCCAGTCTAGGATTCCTGGCTGTTTTCCTTTGAACAGCACCAAGAGTGGAGGTGAGGAGGAGGGGGCTCATCTGGTGCCTTGCACTTCAGTGGAGGAGGAGCTCATCCCTGGGACACTGTTCCACCTGCAGCCCCTGGGCATTTTACCTGCAGGAGCTCCTGGGCAGACCAGCGCTGCGCCTCGTCTGTCTGCAGGCAGCAGCTCAGGAAGTGACGCAGCAAAGGCGAGAGGAGCTCGGGCTGCCGCAGCTGTGGGGTCCCTTTGGTGGCTATCAGGTGTTTAGCCTGGAGAAAAAGGAAACACGAGTCTCTCACCTGCTTCTTTCACTGTGTCTGTAACTGCTCTCCCAGATCCCACTGTTTAAGCTCCACTCTGCAGTGGCAGTTTGTTTCTGCCGTGGCAGAGAGGCAGAGATGACTTTCCTGTACCAACAAAGAACCCAAACCCCAATGCAGCCACAGCTTTTCCAACATCCATCAGATCTGGCCTTGGCAACTGATTTCACTGACTGACCTTGTGAGTGGAAACTACATCAGCAAAAGCACCTTTGCTTCTCTGAGCATTCCCTTGACCAGTTTGACAGGCTATTTGGAGGAGGGACTTTGCTATACTAAGTTACTCTACTGTTTCCAAGGATTGTGACATGAAAAGCATCTCTTCAGTGCTTGTTGGTCCCTTAAGCACAGCTGGCATCAAACAAAAGTCATCAAGCTTTTTGCTTGGTTCTTGAAAACAATGGTAATTGAAAGGAAAGAAAGGGAATCCCTCAGTTATTCCTCAGGTAAGGAAACAAACATTTGGAATCTCATCTTCAACACAGACACATGAAGATGCATTCACCAATGTCTTGGGATAGAAAAAAGCCTGTTTGGCCACACAGGAAACACCTGCAGCTCAGTCTCTCAGCAGACTGCTAATTTCAGCTTCTCTTATGTGGCCAAAGGAAAATTTGGGTGGTGAAATCAGAAGAGGGAGAAATGCCATCCCTATGGTAGCCGTCTGCTCATTTGGATACTCAGGTCTATGCATTCATGGTGTGCCCATCCTAGAAAGTGCCCAGAAACAAAGGGGTGGTTTTGGCAGGCTCTGCACATCACCAGGCTTCAGCTTGGTGACATGGAGAAAGTGGCTTGGCTTAGGAAAGAAATATGGTCATGGAGTGTTTCAGCAACACTGCACAAGAAGCACAAGAGCCTCTGTGACCTTCACCCCGTCATGTCCATGTTGCAGGCAAGTTTCCCTGTGAGAAGAATGGGAGGTGCACTTCTTCTCTTCAAACAACTGTTTTAGAAACTTGGTTAGGTATGGGTTTCTTTCCTTCATTCCAGGAAAGATGACACCAGTCCTAAGATGCTTGTTCCCTGTTAGTAGGGCCATCTCCATAGCCAAAAGAGATGGAATGACTTCTAAGCCAAAGCAAAATGTTGCCTGAGAGTGGAGATTGTTTGCGTGGGGTGAGGCTGGAGTTCCCCCAGTGATGCACCCAAAACTACAGCAGATGCTGATGTGCTGCAGGGACCTTTTTAGAAAGGGACCGTGGTGGAAGTAGTTCCAGCAGATGGCAATGGGATTTTGTCCAAGGGCAGACAGAAGGTGGGATAGGTGAGAAAGACAGTGGGATGAGAGAGTATTGACACCTTACCAAGCGAGGACTTTTACTCCAGTAAGGGACTTGTCGTTCTGCCATTTCAATGCCCACAATTCCAAAGGACCAGATGTCCACTTTGGGGCCATAGGGTTGACCTTTGACCACTTCAGGCGCCATCCACCAAGGAGTCCCGATCACCGAGCTGCGTCTGCTCCGCTCAGGGGTGAGTAGAGCAGAGAAGCCAAAATCAGCTGGGGAGAATGCAAAAGATTGTTTTTATTTGAATACTGTGCAGGGAGGAAAGCAAGCAAAAGAATTGCCCAGAAGAAGTTGGAGGATGTGCTGTTGAATCTCCTGGACAACTGTCCCTGCTCTGTTTGCTCAGGACTTTAGCCAAGGAAAGATGGCATTGGCTGCTTCAGAAATCCCCCCATTTTTTACACTGCCTCCAGCAGTGGCTTTTGTTCCCCTGAAGCTTTAGACTTGTAGCTCCCTCCCCTGGGAACGGACACACACAGAGCACAGCCACCCTGGACTGCTTGTTCCTTGTGCTAGGTCTGTGCACGCTGCAACCGTGTGGTCAGCTCACAGCAAGGGTCCCTGCACTGCCACCAGCACCATTTTTGGGGGGCTGGCATCACTCCAAAGCAGCCCCACACCCCACATGTCCCTGGAACGCTGCACCTGACCAAGAATCTACTGACCCAGCTTGACAGAGCCATCAGTTCTCAGAAGGATGTTGAGGCTCTTCACATCTCGGTGCATCACATGGTTGGAGTGCAGAAAATGCAGTCCTTGCAGGCACTGAGAGAGAAAACAGAAAGAGGAGGGCAAAAATCCCTGATGTGATTTCATCACACCAGAAAGGAAACAGCTCTCAAAGATTCCCTCTCCAGGGGAATGGGGAGTAATGGCAGAACACAGTGCCATGGGGAACAAGAGCTTGCTGCTCCTACACTGGCAGAGCAGCACTTTTCTAAAGAAAGGCATGTCAGCTTTTCAAAGAGCAACAGCAACTGCTCTTGTAGACTCTCCGGTGCAAACCAGCCACAATGACTGCTGCTGCAGTGGATGTGCTCAGAAGTAAAGAGCACTTTGGCTGCCCTGCTAACCTTTCCAGCTGAGCACTGAGAGAAGTGAGTCTCTCTTTGGTCTTTGCTGATCGTTTCAAATGCTGCCACCACCGCCTTTGCTTTTACAGGCAAGGAATGCAGTGCAGACAGGCCAAAGTTGAGGGAGGCAAGATGGAGAACAGCAAACACAAGAGACAGAGTGAGAATGCAACAGCAGCAGCAAAGAGGACAAGGACAGAATGCAGTGAGTGCAGGGGCACTGGCAGGCAGTTCACTTGAGATGCTCCTGCTTGCCCAGAGCATAGCAGCAACACAGAAACAGAGCCTGGCACATGGAATTGCTCCTGTTCTGAGCCCTTTTCCCAGACAATCCTGTCCCAGCCCTGGGAAGCACAGGTGGGATCCCTCACCTCCCGGCTGATCACTGCAATGTCAGGTTCACACAGCTCAGCCTCGTCGATGAGATCAAACAGACTGCCTCCATCCATGTACTCCATGACCAGCCAGAGTTCCTCATGCACAAGGTAGCTGAAAGAAGGAAATATGGCCGTGCAGATGAACAGGCATGGCTACGCTGGTTTTGTGCTTGATTCTTGTTTCCGGGTGCCTTTGTGACAAGGACAGAAATAAAAGGAATTGACATTCCCTCTAGGCTGTGCCTTGTTTGCAGTCTGTGCAGTCTCAGGGAGAATGGCACATCTGTGAACTTACAGGGTATTGACTTCCTATGGTAGGGTTGATCCAGATTTTTGAACCATTTTCCAACCATGTGTTTGAAAGCCAGGGAAGACTCATGCAGACAAAATGCACTCTCTTCCCATCCATTGGAGATGAGTAGAGAAATAAGAATTAACCAATAATTACCAGCTCTCTTTTCTGCCAGTGTCCCAAGTGGGTTTTTAACCTTGCATGCTTTTAGTATGTAAACAAACACATACAAATACATACATTAGTATGTAATCATGGAATAAGACCATGACCACTCACCTGTCTAAATAATTCACAATAAAGGGACTCCTATTCCTCCTCATGACTGTGATTTCAGTAATGGTGTCTAGCTTGCTGCTCAGTCCTTGAAGATTAATTTTCTTGATGGCCACCTCAAATGACATTGAAAATCAGTAACTTGAGCAGTTGATGGCATGAGACCACACCACACACAGAGAGAGTGATTTTGCAATGACACATCTGAGCCAAAGTGCCAAACTGCCCTGTGCTCAGCCAAAGGAGTAATAAGGAACTGACATCCCAACAGCCCATTTCTCTGCTCCTCTGGGGGCCAGTTACAGGACATGTGGCCACTGATCTTTTGCCTTGTTCACTTGTTAACAATGATGTCTCAACTATCACCCACAAAGCTCTGAGCACACTCTCTGTTCCTCTGGCTGTACATCAGAAGAAGGAATCCGTGCCTTGGGACTCTGTGGATACATCTTGGGCTCTAAGCAGGGCTTAGGGCTTTGAGGGATGCCTTGTAGATCTCTCCCTACATGCAGTTCCCAAGTGCAGCACTGCAGGTGGCTAAGGAACTGCCAGGAACATTCAGATGTATTTGCTGGCAGCCAGAAATGAGAATTCAGGACTCTGAAGCCCCAGAGAGCAGTGAGATGCTCTAAGGCACCACCTTTGTTGGAGCAATTGAGATTCAGGGAGAGCGTCCTTCTCTGCAAGGAACATCTGCCCTCCTTGCCTTCCTTCTGGCAGCTGGGAAGGACAAAGACTGTCCCAAATGCAATTGGCAGGCTGGCAGCAGTCTGTGCTTCTTGTGCCTTTGCAGCACAGCTCTACCCAAAGCTCCAGCCACAGCTGAGACAAGAGAGGAAAGTCCTCAAGAGCAGCAGAATCTGCAGGGGCTGTTGACATTTACCTCTGCTCCTGTGGCAGTGTCCATGGCTCTACAAACATCTCCAAAACTCCTAGAAACAGAACAGCAGCAAAGAAAGGAGAAGCCATTTAGATCTTGGAGGGAAAGCCATCCCAGACAGGAGATCTCTGCTGTAAATGCCTCAAAGCTGCAGCATGCAGGAGGGGTCTGCCAGAAGGCAGATGATGCATTTTCCTCTCAAGTGCATGGGCACTGGGCCTGTTCCTGCAGCACTGGGCTTTACTGCCTCAGCTCAAAAGGCCATTCATCTTGGATGAATGGATTCTTTCCTCTTGGATTTCAGTTTATAAACTGGGCAGTTTTTAGCCTGGCCTCCGACAATTTCCTTCAGCAAACTCTTGGGAAGAAATGCTCCTGAGAACTGTTATCTCACTGCTGTGACAGGGGACAGCTTGCTGTTTCTGGCAGTGAAATGGAAGTGTCTTGGACAATGCCTTCTGAGCACACTTCCAAATTCTGGCCGGCACTGAGAGATGGGGCAGCCGAACCCCAGTGTCTGAGGATGTTTGCAGCTTTCCTGGCTTCACACTTGAGAGATATTCCAGCAGCAAATCACCTGCCCCATGGCTGTGTAGAAGGAACTGTGCTTGGACTCACCCCCTGCCAAGATGTTCCTGTTCAAAGTATTTCCTCTGGGGATTTTCCTTGGTCACCACTTTCCCTGGGGGAAACAAAATGCAAGATGCTCACTCGAAAGCACAGATCCCACCAGCCAAGAGCCCCACTGCCTGGGGCTCTGACTTCTTTGTGGTCAGCTGCATAACAAAAAGCTGCCAAGCCCAAGCAGGAGCACTGACAAGCAATGGGAAGAAGGCACAGCCAGAGCCAGCCCCTTCCAAGCTGGTGCCCATTCAGGACACAACAGGATTGGCTTTGGGATCAGACACACCCAGGTGCAGATCAATGCCCTTTTTGTGCCAACACCTGCTGGTAGACAGAGAGTCAGCTGGGCTCTGTTCTCAGCCCCACCAGGTCTTGTCTGAGAGCACAGCACTGGCAGCTGTTCTGGGCAGGAAGCAGATTCAATGACTTGTGCTGCAGAATCACCCAGGGCTTGATGTGTTTTCCTCCAGACTGATCTGAGCAGGGCTTGGGCCAATGGGTAGGATTGTAACAGTCATGGGAATGAGTGGGAATCAGGGATGAAAAAGTGCCCTGGATCTGAGGAATATCCAGCAGCGGGGCTGGAGGCTCGCTCCTGAGAAATGCCTACAGTGCAGTTTTATCTGATCATGGCACATTGATGTGTCTCTTGGACACATCTTTATAAGAACAAAACTGGGATATTAAATACAGATTGTTCTCAAAGCATCTGTTTTTTCACTGGGGGTACAATAAAGACACCTCTTGCTCTCTGTATCTGCTGTCACCTGATATTCTTTCAAAGGAGTGCTCACTGACAAAAATAAAATATTCTCATTAAAAAAGCTGTAGATGCAGTAGTGGTAGTAAGAAGAGTCATAAAATGACACCAGTAAAACACATGGGGCAGAAGATCACCTTCAGGATGGAGAAAAACACTCTACCCAAAAAAATCCAGGAAAAACCCCAAACTAAAAACAAAACCACAACCAAAAGACAAAGTGCCCAAACCAATCAATTTCTGTGAAGTCTTTTTGCTCTGATGACGGGTAAGAAGTCAGGAGTCTAAGGAGAATTTAGGAAGCTAACCATTCCAGTTTGGCCACTAGCACACAGGACTTGCCCAGATCATTTGCTAGGTCACAGCCTTGTGCTGATGCCAGAACAATCCCTGCTTCTGCCTGTAGCAGATAGGGAAGCTCAGGCAAACCCAAGCACATCCAAGCTGCCCTCAGAGGCAGCAGGAACAGCCAGAGCACTCTCTTGCTGCCTTGGAGCCCAGCATTTCCTCTGGGGACTCCTCAATGTCCCTGTGACACCAAACTGAGGAGGATTGTTTGGTACAGCTCTGCTGACACGTGCACACCATGCACTGTCCCTCAGAGAAGAAAGACACCAGATGTACTCAGGAGCTCCAGACACTTGTCCTCCATCTGCTGTTGCTGAGCAGCAGCTCTGTCAGGGCTGGAGATGAACAAACTGCCCGGGCTCCCCTTCTTAGCTTGGGCAGCAAAGGCTCCTTTAGGTGACACTGCTGCAGCTGCTGCAGCAGGTTCAAGAGAAGAGCCTGTGTAGATCTGAGACAAGAAAGGAGTTTGTGTCAGAAAAGTGGCTGGCAGAGATGAGCCCCAGATCCCATTGCAAATGCAAGCCCTTAGGGAGATGCTGTCAGCCACATGCAGGGCTCTGCCATGGGTTTTTCCTGATGTCCACTTCTCAAACTGGATGGGTCAAACCCAAAGGCTGGTTTTACTCCAGTTCATGGCCAGATTCATTTTCCACTTTCTCCAAAATCCATTTTCATGGATTTTCTGAAGGGTGGCTGCCAAAATGACCATTCCACTTTCTCCCAGGGCCTCTCTCCCCCCTCCAAGGGCTGCAGACACACTTGCAGGTGCTTGTTCAAATGTTCTACCTCCTCCCATGGAGTCTTCTTTTCCTCCACCATCTTCAGAACAGGCTCAACTGGCAGCACTTCTCCTTGGGACAGTTCCTGTGCCTCACAGGAATCTTGGGGCTCCTCATTGCCAGTCCCTTGCTGGAAATCTTTGCAGGCTGCCAGGCCAGATGTCCACACACCCACCTCAAGTCAAAGAGAGCAAAGCAGTCAGAGAGTACAGCTTGTCCCTGTCAGCCCAGAGTCACGGACTGTGAGGAAATGGAGAGCACCACTTTGGTGACTGCAGTGGCTATCGCTCTTTCACTCACTTGTTTCTCTAGAGCCTCTGGCTTCTCAAGGAGGAGAAGAATTTTCTCTTGTCTTTCTCTTTGAATTTTCATTCTTCCTCCAGCCTCTCGTGCATTGCCTTGATCCTAGCCTCAGTTTTCTGTAGCTCTTCCTGAAGCTTCTCGCCAAGGTTCTTCTCCGTTGCCTTGATCCCAGCCTGAATTTTCTGCAGCTGTGACTGCAGCTTCTCACCCAAGTTTCTGTATAGAAAGACAGGGAGAAACTTGGATGAGTGAAGTGGCTGCCACTCTTCCACTCACCTGCTCCTGTTGATCGGGCCTCTGTTGATGGTGATTCTGGTGATCTTGAGTTCTTCTGAAGTCACTGGTGTTCGTCTTCTTCCCTGCCATGATGTTCTGTAGACACAAATACAGAGCAAGTGACTGGGAGCTGCCATCAGGCTCAGCTTTTCTTCTTTCAGCCTCCAAATCACATTCATTCAGCCACTTCTTTCTGCTTCCCCTCCCACCTCTGCTTCCACTGCAACTCTGCCTGCAGAGGCAAAAGAAACAACCTGGCAACAAAGGCACCAAAATCCCTGACTTCAAGCAGCAACTCCACGTCCCCAGGCTGTCTCTCAAATGCTGCCAGGTAAGCACACCCAAGAAGCTCAGGGGGACAAACCACCCCAAAGAGCTGGTGTTGTCAGATCAGTATCTTTGGTGCCTGGAGCTGCTTGGCAAGTCTGTGGAGGGGGACAGGTGTCTCCAGACACAGTGTCCCTGCGTATCCGACCAGGTTGAGCGCAGGGTCTTTGACCTGATCCCTCCTCTGCAGACAGGGAGCCTTCCTGCTTCAGGCTGGCCCCTCTCAGAATCCCAGCCAGCTGGGGCCTGAACATGACAGGTCAAAGCCCATTGTCCAGCTGTCACTGATGAGGGGAATGGCTGGGTCCTGGCAGGACTGCAGCACTCAGCATCCTCAGCCACCAACAGCAAGAGCTGGCTGCTCAGAAACTTGCAGCTCTGCCTTGCCCTAAAGACAGCACCCTCCAGAAGTGGCACTTACTGTCCTGGAAAATTCTGGCTGTGGTGTGACCACAGCTGGAGGATTGTGGTCATTTGGCTCCTCTTGGGCCTCTTCTGCAGGAGCAGAGGGAGCCAGAGGAGAGTCTGCTCTTAGTTCTGTGCTCTGTGGACAGACAGGAGCGTGAGGCACAGGCCAGGACCTATCATTTATAACCTTATTTCTATTCAGCTCTACAACCAGCTCACCTAAGCACAAATCATCAGCTTTGATAGCAATGGGATTCTAAGTCACTCAGAATCAATTCAAATGGGCTGATTCAAGTGTACTGCTAATTGCTCTGAAGTAGATATTCCCCCTGGCTACTATGAGGAACAACGTTTCTCTCTGCAGAACTGGGTTTTAGTTATTTTCAAGCTCTGAAATGGGAAATTAGGAAATAGCCAGGGATGCCTTTGCTCTTGCTAGTGCAGACATGGAAATGAATTTTCTTTCAGCCTACTCAGCTGGCCCTCTACACTCTACTGCCACAGGCCAAGCTCACGGCTTGCTTCACAATTCTTAAACAGCAGGAACATCAAATGTTCCTTTCTCACTCACCTCAGGATCGGCACCTCTG
Organism: Phylloscopus whistleri; assembly: GCA_017589585.1. Taxonomy (NCBI): domain Eukaryota; kingdom Metazoa; phylum Chordata; class Aves; order Passeriformes; family Phylloscopidae; genus Phylloscopus; species Phylloscopus whistleri. Next base: position 2,071 of record JADMLD010000804.1, on the reverse strand, counting down.
AACACACGGCTCAGGTGACCTGCAGTGGGCAAGGGAAAATGAACCACATTCTTGGAGAAAACTGCAGAGAAGCTGAGCATTTTTGGAAGGTGTCCCAAGAAGGTCTCCCAGTCTACATTTTCCAAGTTGTCCTGCTTGCCCCAGCAAAGGGAGGAAATGACAGACTCTGCTGCCACAGATTCTGCCATGGAGGGAACACAACCCCTGCAGGTTCCCTTGCGAAATGCTGCCTGCAGAGCCCTGGCTACAGACACTCCCTTTTTAGCTGAAACTGTTGCCAGGAGCTTTACCCAAGTGCCATCCAAATGGTCTTCCTGTTTCTAAAGCAACTCAGTCACTAAGAAGGAGCAGGAAGACATACAAAAGCCAGGTGAGGTTCCAGCCAGGGAAAAGCTCTACTTACGTGTCAGTGAGTCATGAAATAGCTGGTGTAAGCAACGCCATAAACTGTGCAAACTGCAGCAGCGAGTGGCCCAATCATTGTGGCAACTGCTGTGCACGTTTGCAGGCTGTGCTCTAACCCTATGCTCTAAAACTATGCTGGAACGCTATGGCCTAACACTATGCTGTAACACTATACTCTAAACCTATGCTATAACACTATGCTCTAACCTATGTTCTAACACTATCCTCTAACACTATCTCTAACACTATACTCTAACACTATACTCTAACTCTATGCTCTAACACTACACTCTAACACTACACTTGAAGAAAAAAACCAGGTTGGTGTCAGCGTGCAGCTGCCCACTGACAAAAACCTCAAGCAGGAGGGTGACCTCCTGCCCTGAGCAAACCCGAGAGCTGCTCTGCCACCACTGAGGCCGGGCGTGCACCAAGGCAACCTTGTGATGTCAGCACGAGGACGTGGCAACCGTGCCCTGACATCACAAAGGAAACGCTCTGCCCTGCTCTGTGAATTTATGCAGATGGATAGATTGATGTTTGTATAGGGCTAGGCTGCATTTTGACCTCTTTCCCCTCGGGCTGCCTTTTTCACCTCTTGTTTTTCCCCCTGTGCCCTGTGTCCCTGTCCCTGTGCTGGGTCCGAGCTGGCGGCCGGGCCAGGCGGAGCAGCAGTTCCAGCCCCGGGTGTCCCTGGAGCGCTGGGAGCTGCGGTGGCCCAGGCCCTGTCCCCTGAGGAGCTGCTGAAGGACGGTGGGACAGAGGGGGGCTGAGGGGGCTGAGAGGCGGTGACGCTGCAGGGACAGTGACCTTGAGGTGCTGGGGGCACTGAGGGCTGTGGGGGAGCAGAGGACGAGGGTGGCACGGAGGTGACAGGGCAGTGGCACAGGCTGAGGGGGTGGTGGGTCTAAGGGGACAGATGGGTCAGAAGGGATTGAGTGGGGTGAGAGGACTGTGGGGCTGAAGAAACTGAAGGGGGCCAGGGCTTTGCCGAGGGGACGGTGGGGCTGAGGGGATGGAGGGGCCAGCAGGGAGCACAGAGGGCTCTGGGACTGCAGCTCTGCCAGGCCTTGGAAGCAATTCCAGAGCCTCCACTTTTGCTACAGCTGCCCTGCAGACCCTGAGGACAGGCAGAGACTGACAGGAGGCAGCGGAGAAGCTGAGGGCCACCAGCTCCAGCAGTGACCAGGGAGCTGCTGCTGCTGCTGCTGCCAGCCGAGAGGCCGGGTGAGGCCGCAGGGCCGGGGGGGCAGGGTGGGGGTGAGGGGTGGCGTGGGCTTTGGCGTGGGCAGTGCCCGGCTGGGCAGGAGCAGGTTCTTGGTTTGAAGTTCGCTGGAGGAACTCCCAGGGCAGTTGCTGCCAGGATCAGCAGGAGCAGAAGGCCAGCAGGATCTGCTCCTTTTCCTGGCTCTGTGTGCAGCTCCCAGGCTGTGATGGCCCCTGCTCCCACAGAGCCCTTGCCATGGAGGCTGCAGGGTAAAAGCAATCCCATGGCCAAGAGAGGCTTGGCAGCTGAAGTCCACTGCCCTTGTGTTTTGGGCTTGAATGGCTCTCATGCCAAAGCACAGCAGGTAACCAGGGCTTTGGAGGCAGAGCCTTTCGAGGGAAAGAGAGATCAGGCACTCACATGCCTGAGAATCCTTCAGCTCTCTGCTTTTGTAGAATG
>JADMLD010001014.1:0-80908 GCA_017589585.1 Phylloscopus whistleri | reverse complement strand
GCTTGCAGGAGGAGGTGGGGACAGTCTTTAGGAGTCAAACTCGAAAGCTGTTCTGGGAACAGGAGAGAGAGAGGAAAGTGTCAAACTTTCAGTGGTTCCTCATCATTTCCTTAACTCAACCCCCTAACTCCAACTGACTGGCAGTGGGCAGAATCCTGATTTTACAGCCTGCCAGCCTCCCACAGAATCTCAGAGTGGTGCTTCCTACACCAGCCAGAAAGCTGGCACAGCACAGGGAGCAGCACTCATCACACTGGTGGCTCCAGGACACTCCCCCCATCCTTTGTCTCATCCCATCAGCTGCCACACTGGGCTCGCAGGCCTGTGGGGCAAACTGGACAGAATGTCCCAAAAATGAAAATACCCACCCTCTTTAGAAGGTGGAGGAAGACAAGGCTCTGTTGGAAGGTGTCTGCAGAGATTTGCACAGAACACTGTCACTACTGGGCACCCTGTCCAGGAGATACCCTGGCACCCCACTGTGGATCCCTAAGGAGAAAAGCACCACGTAGTGCTCATCCCAGATTTCCTCACTCTGCTCCTCCTGCCTGGTGAACAGGATTTGAATCTCCCACACTTTTACTGGTTAAAGTTGGACAGAAGGCTGTTCAAAAGCCCCATTTTTTTTCTGGACAATAAGGAAGCCTGTCTGGCAGGAGGAAGGAAGTGGCTCTCTTTGCGATCTCGAACGTTGACTGGAATCAGGGCCAGAAGTGTCCTTTGAACCCGAGGAGGGTTCAGTGACCCCTGCTGCTGCTCCAGGGACAGAGGATTGGGAAATGCAGCCAAAGCAGAGATTCATTGACAAGCTGGGGCTTATGTTTCCCATCATCTCAATTTCCACTGAGAAGACAGGGAAAGAGCAAACACCTGGAAGCTGAGAGCTCTGGTCTCTCCATATCAACTGCCTTGTTCTTACATGCCCTCCTTTGAACCCTTTTGGCATGAAAACCTTACAGTTAATACAGTGGGCTTTGGTCTTACAAACTAGTGGCATGGAGGGTGATGGGAGCACTCCCACAAAGTACAGACCAACGTGCCAAGCTGCCACTGCCATTTAAATGTAGCCTGGATGCAGAACCAATGCTTTGTCTAGCTACCAGAACTCTGGAAAGCAAACAGGACCTTTGAGACACCTGGATTTTGAAGAACAGGTGACCTCCAAGAGGTACTTTAGGCCCAGTACAGCAAAACCCAAACTGCTCATTACCACCACCTTTTGGCAGAAATTTGGTAACTAGACAGCTAAAAACCATGTGCAGAGCTGCAGAAATCTAAAGGATCATCAGAGGTGGAAATAAACCTTAGCTGGCCAATACCTTTAGCTTTTGGAAACACCCCAAGGGGTAGGAGACCTGAGCTAGGGAGAAAGAACATTCTACTGAGTGCAGTTCTTCATCACAAGACTCAGTGCCAATTTTAAAGTTGCCACAACTGAAGCAACACCTGACAGAAACCCAGGGGAGATTTGGCCCTTGTCTCTGCTGGTTGTTTAGTTTCACCATGAGATTGGTGGCTCTAAAAGTCCCTTTGCCATATGAGATTCCTGAGTCCACATCAACTGAAAGATGAGCTATACTTACATGGTGGCTCCAAAACTCTGCCCAGCACAAGAACCTTCCTCACTCCCGTGGAGAAGGCATTATTTGGGATTAGTGGAAGAGAAAGTTAAAGCAGATACATAAAGCCCCACTCGCCTAGAGCCATCCAGTCTGAAGTCCTACAGCACTTGGACCCCTTGCTCTGCACTGAAACAATGCTGCTCTGCTAAACTTCCACCCAACACCTGCAGAATTCCTACACAACCAGATACAGCTCCTCAGTTTAGGACAGATTCTGCTCCCACCCCAGAAAGTGAATCACACTGAATCCACAGTATCAGGAGATGATCCTCAGGGCTTCTGGGTCTCCTGGGCTAAGACACATCCCAAGCCTCCTTCCACTTACCAGCATAGAAGTGGTAGAAGGGCCACCAGACCGCACTGTTGGAATATAAGTGAGCAGCGAGGCCACGTAACCCCTGTAGAAGCCCCTCAAACCGTCGGCCTTGAAAATCTGCACAATGATGTCCTTGGTCTGGCCGAAGACCAGCAGGCGCTTGCCGTCCTGCTGCTGCACCTTGAACCTGCCCATGCTCTCCCCTTTCCTCTGCATCATCAGGTGCTGGGAGACCACGTCGATGGGCACGGTGATGCTCTGGGCCACCAGGGAGGCCGAGCCGCCGGCCACCAGCGACTTGACGGCGTTGTTGTTGTTGTAGCGCGACACGTACTTGCGGGTCAGCTCGTAGGTGGTGACGTAGCACTGGCCCGAGATCAGCGTGAAGGTGTTGACCAAAAAGCCGCGGTAGAGCCCGGCCGCCCCTTCCGTCCGCAGGATTTTCACGAAGGCGTCGAAGGTGCCGTTGTAGAGGCTCTTGCCCTTCTGCACCTGCAGCCGCGTGCGGATGAGCGTGAAGGGGTAGACGCTGACCCGGATCATCATGGTCATGCAGATGCCAAAGACGTAGAATTTCCGCTTGTCCAGGTGCTCCCACTCGATGATGGGGATGTTGCGTTTGTCCTCCATGGTTCCTCGGGGTCAGGCAGGAGAGGAGCAGGTCTCCCTCAGAGGTACAGAGCAGATCCAGCCTTGGCCAACCAGACTGCAATTGCTGGCACCTGAAATGAGAGACCCCGTGGGTAGAGGACAAAGCCCCACTCACTACAGCCACCCACATCCCTTCCAACTTTGCTGGCTCTCCTCCAGCACAGCTTCGTGCTGGCCGAGCAGAGGGACTGTCATCTCCAGAGGCAGGGCCCTACCGTGTGGCTGATGGTGACACCTTGTCACAGAATCACAGAATTTCTAGGTTGGAAGAGACCTTCAAGACCATCGAGTCCAACCCAGCTCTAACACCTCAACTAGACCACGGCACCCAGTGCCACATCCAGTCTCTTCTTAAAACACATCCAGGGATGGTGACTCCACCACCTCCCTGGGCAGGCCATTCCAATACTTTATCACTCTTAATAACGATGTGATGTCACCGTGGCTGTTTTCTGGCACACGTGGCAGCTCTCACCACGGCTCAGACTGCTCTGTGGAAAAAGCAAAGCTCCTGTCCCAAAGGAAGCAGGCTGAGGGCCAGCAGATGGGCACCACTCCAGCAGCACACACACCTTTTAACGGGCACGTGAGATCAGGGATGGCCAACCACAGCAGCTTCTCCCCAGTCATTCCAGGTCTGTGATGCTCTCAGGTGTCAGGACATCAATTTTCAGTTCCAGGATCTGTACAAAGAAGAAAGTGACAAGTCCTTTTGTGTTCCCAGATTCCCTGCATGAATTAGACACTTTTCTTTGGGCACTTCCATTCTTGTCTTCCTAAAGCTGGAGGGTGATGATGAGGTGAAAAGAAGAGCAATGGGAAAACAAGGCAAAACAGCCATGTAGAGTCTTCACATTGATTACCAAGGCCCTGAAAAGAAAGGGTTAAATCACAGCCCAGGGTTGCTCTGTCGAGCTGCTCATCAGCCACATGAGCAAAGTTCACCCTCCCTTCAAACACTGCACTGCTGCTCCTGCTCTGATAACCCCCCTTGCACTGCTGGCTCTGCTCAGAGCACCAGGAATGGGGAGGATGAGGAGGGAGGGGCTGGCCCAGCCTCCCCCAGCCCCAGTTGCTGCAGCTCATCCCCATGTCCCACCAACTGTTTCCCCACAGCCAGGCTCCTGGTCCTTTCAGCTGCTGTAATTAGTAAATTAACTTGCTACACGATTAACCAAGCTTGGGCTAAGGGAATCTACACACAGGGCCAGGCAACAAGAGGAGGGCTGCTCAGAGAATCACCCAATGCAAATACAACATGAACCATTTCACTGCTTGTAAGGACTCACTTTACACATAAAATTAAACAAACAAACACCCCCAAAACAACAAAAAAGACAAAAAAGACAAAAAAAAAAAAAAAAACAAAACAAAACAAAAAAAAAAAACAAAACCAAAACAAACAAAAAAAAAAAAACACAAAAAACCAACCAAACCAAAAAAACAAAACAAACAAAAAAACCAAACCAAACCAAACCCCTGGGATGTTTGGGTGGCTGAACTTTTGGGAAAGGTTTGACTGCAGCTGGATCATAACTTGTATTCCAGGCTCTGCCAAATGGGTACTGGAAGTGGGTGCCCAGGCACGAGCTGAACTGCTGGAGAGCAGAGCTGGAGCAGGAACAGCAACAAGGGTGCCAAAACCTGAGCTCTGAAACCAGATCCACCAAGTGAGAACTCAAAGGGACGGGCAGGCATCACCACACACCGGTTTGGGGGCACACTTTACATTATCCAGCCACAACATCAGTGCCTAAAAGAGCTCCAAGGGAGGGGGCCCTTGGAGTGACAGGACAGGTGGAAGGGCTCCCACTGCCCAGGAGCAGGGTTAGATGAGAGATTGGGAAGAAATCGTTCCCTGCCAGGGTGGGGAGGCCCTGGCACAGGGTGCCCAGAGGAGCTGTGGCTGCCCCATCCCTGGCAGTGTTCAAGGCCAGGTTGGGCTTGGAGCAGCCTGGGACAGTGGAAGGTGTCCCTGTCCATGGCAGGGGTGGGATGGGATGGGTTTTAAGGTCCCTTCCAACCCAAACCAACCTGTGATTCTTGGGGAAATGTCTCAACACTTCAGAATTCACCAAGAACTCACACAGGCCCACAGACATTCTGCTAGAAACACAGTAACAAAACAACTGGAAGTTGTCTACCTCTGGCACAGAGAAGAAATGACAGTTATGAAATTGTGGCAGGTCAGGGGTGGGTGTCACGTTAAGTGACCATTTCATTGCCTGCTGGCCAACAAAATATTTGCTGAACAGGAGCAAACAACGTTACAGGCTGCCACAGCTCCTGCAGATGGACAAGGGAGTTAAAAACACCCAAGGGCATCTGGGTCCAACATTTTTACCACTGTCAGGAGAGCTACACTTCACCCTCTGAGGGAATCACCTTGGCAGTTAAGGCACAACAAACACCACAGCCTGGCTAAACAAAGCCTGGATTGCTCGAGCTACAGTTACAGCCTTCCTGACATGATCTGACACACAAAGCTTCCTGCACAGGAATTATCTGCACACACCACCTATGAAAAGTTTATTTGGTTCCTCCCAGGAGTCCCACTAGCTTAATATTTCATTAAAAAAAATAAAGCAGAGTCTAGCCAATATGATTCCCTGGTGAAGCCTGAGGGTTTGGTCCGTACTCCAAATTCCTCTGCCACCCAGGGATGGAACTGAGCTCCCCACAAAGGGAAGGGAAGGGCTGCCTGCAAAAAACATTCTCATTATTGCAATATGGAAAAGAAAATAACAATAACAATCACAGCAATGAAGTACCCTTGATCTTTATTTACTTTTATGTGCTCTAGTGCTTTGGGTTTAGAATTTCAGCCACAACTTCTTGAGGAAACAGCTGTACTTTCCCTGGACACTCACCAGTAACTCCTCTCATTCGGGATCTGAATTAGGGAAAATCACTTTAACCCCACGGCTCTGAGGCACCCAAAGTCCCTCCTGTGTGGAAGAAGGAAGGGATCCTGGCAGCTCCAGGGATGACCAGCATGGCCACAATTCTCACTTTGCCAACATAAAGAGTTTTGCTCAGAGCATTTAATCTGCCAGACATTTACACCAAGGCCTTGTTCAGGGCAGGATCCCATCACACTCATTAAGCAACTCTTTGATGATCTTTCAAGTAATTTTAGGGAGATTGATAAAAAAGTAACAGCTGCATCTCCTAAGAACCGACCTGCCCTCCAAAACAAGGCACAAGCACACCACAGCTCACACATCCTTAAACTCTGGAGCAGCCTCTGTGCCAAAACCATCCCTCAGTGGTTCCTTCCCACCAGGCACAAACCAGCATTTCTTCAACTTCTGCCTGGAAATCCAAGCAGGGACACCAAGCAGGGTGTCCCTGCTCCTGCTCTCTCACCCGGGCACAGCCTCAGTCTCCTTTACAGAGCACTCAACTCAGTATAAACCCCCCCAGTTTATGTCCTTTTAGTGCCACCCCGTCAGCCTGGTCCCCAGGCCGCTCTTTGTCGCAGCTGGAGCTCAAGACGATTCTCTGGCAAACACAGACAGGGCCTTTGTGTGCCCCCGGCCGGGGATGTGCCCTGCCCAGCATGCTAATGCCTCAGCACCCGCCGGGGAAGCGCCCGGAGCCAGCGCCGAGGCTGCCTGGCATCTCCTCCGGCACAGAATCGCAGAACAGTCCGAGCTGGACGGGGCCCAGAGGGGCCATGGAGCGCAGCTCTGGAGAGAACGGGGATGGAGCCTTGACTCGGCGTTGTGAGCGCCACGTCCAGCTCACCGAGCTGAGCTAACCCGCGGCTCGCTGCTTAAATCCACCCCGCGCTGGGAGCGGCTACAAACCCTGGAGGGAGCCCTGGCCATACCCCCCAGGCCCGCTGACCATCGACCCGCGGCTCTCCGGGGCAGCTGTGGCTCTGTCCCCGGGGTGGCAGCGGCGCTCCGGTGACAGCGGCTCTGTCCCCAGCGCCCCACCGAGCCCCCCGAGCGAGACCTCCGACCTCTGATCCCCGCTCCACAAAAGCTCGCCCGTGCCGCTCCCAGGCCGTCAGCAGCGGGCAGAGCTCGGTCCGGGATTCGCTCAAGGTCACTGCCGGGCCAGGCGCGTCCCCAGCATCGCGGCTGTGTCGCCGTGAGTGTCCCCAGTGTCGCGGGAGTGTCCCCGCTGTCCCCAAGCCACCTTCACCCCTGCAGCCCCGGGGGGCTCCGGCCCACTTCCCCGTCCGCCCGGGGCAGGACTTCGGCCTCTGCCCTGGGGAAGGTCCCTGGGCCACCCAGCCTCCTTCCCCGCGGCCGTTCCAGCCCTGTCCCGCCTGCCCCGGGGGGCCTCGCCCAGGGGGGATCCGGGCCCGTCCCCGTCTGCCCCGGGACCCCCCGGCCCCTTCTCCCGGGGTCTTTCAAGGCCAAGCGGGTCTCACACCAACCCCTCCGCCCCCCACCCCGCCTTTCGTGCACCCCCCTCGCCAGCCGCCCCCTCTCCCCCACCCGCCGCCCTCCCGTTCAGCCGCGCAGCCTCCACACCCGCCCAGGCCTCCGCTCAGCCGCCGGCGCCCGCACCGGCGCCGCGCCGGGCCGGGCCAGCACCGTGAGGCCCTTCCGCGCTGCTGCTGGCCCAGGCCAAGCCTCTCTCCCGGCCCCGGCCCCGGCACCCCCTCACCTGCCGCCGCCGGGAGGGACCCCCGGCGCCCCCCCAGCCGGCCCGGCCTGGCCGCCCCATGGCCGTTCCCCGGCCGGAAGTGACCGGCGGCCTCAGCCCCCGAGCGCCGCCGCCATCTTGGGAAGGGGCAGAGGCAGCAGCGGAAGTGGCGCCGCCGGCGCTTCCTGCCCGCAGTAAAGAGGGCGGCGGGGAAGCGCCTTAAAGGGACCGCGCTGAATTTCGGCTCTTAAAGGGCCAGCGCGCCCCGTGCCGGAGGGGCAAACAGCACGGAAGCGCCCACAGGAAAGAAAAGAGTGATGGGAGAGTGTCAGAGAGTTGTCCCCCACTCGCTCTGCCCCTGCATGCCTGGCACACACTGCACAGGAACCCCACACGCCCACGCGTGTGCACACGCGTGTTCCCCTGGGCCAGGCCTTGCACGCTCCCACGCACATTGCCCAAAATCCCGCCGGGGGCCGCTCCATGGATCCAGCAATGTCAGGCGTTGAGTTTTCCTTTTTTTTTTTTTTTTAATAAAAAAAAGAAAAGAGCAGAAAAATGTACAGCTGGTTTGGCTTTAAAAAGGCAGATCAAGGACACTGGAAATGGGATGGGGGGTGGGGGGATAGCTGGGGAGAAGTGGGGAGCTCTGCCACCCTGGGGACCCGAGGGTTGGGGCCATGCAGGGTTGAGGGGTGGGTGGCAGTGCAGGGTGGGTGCCCAAGGGACCCCTTCAGCACAGCTTACCCTGTGTTGAGGTTTTTATGGAACCTGGTTGTTTTTCTCCTGGGGTGACAGCAGTGTCAGCATCCTGCAGTTCCTCATTTCTAGCCATCCCCACCCCATGTTCTTGCCCCACGGCCACATTTCTCCTCTGTGCCACATCACTGGCCTGTCCCCACGAGCTTCTTTCCACCCTCCACTCTCTCCCCATCCCACTCCCTTGCCCCATCCCACCTTCCTGCCCCATCCCACCCCCACTGCTCCCAGGGCCCCATTCCGCCCCCTGCCCCAGAATGTGAACCTTAGGTTAAAACAGGCGTATTAAATTAAAAAAAAAAAAAAAATCAAAATAAAATCAAAAAAACCCAAAAACTCTTCCACATTCACAACCCTCCCCAGGCTCTCCCTGACCCGCTGGCAGTGTCACGCCGTGTCCCCTGCCGGCACGTGCAGCCGGTTGTTGTCCAGGTCAATGTCCCCATCCAGCTGGAGGCAGCAAGCCTGGGAGCCTTCGTCCTCCTCCTCCTCCTCGGCGGCAGCTCCGGGCGCCGGGGGCTCCCCGGTGCCCCCGTTGAGGGGCACCTTCTCCCGCTGGCGGGCCGGGGGGCCGTGGGGCGCGCTGCAGCCCCTCACCTTGCTCCGAGCCCTCAGCTGGTCACGGCAGGCCACCAGGGCCAGGCAGGCGGCCACGGCCAGCGTCAGCGCCAGCAGCACGGCCACGGTGACAAACTGCGGCCAGTACGAGCTGGGCGGGCCCGAGGACCCCCAGGCCAACTCCTCCTCGTCCAGCCCGTCCCCGTCCGAGTCCCTGAGCTGGTAGTGAGCCACGGTCCAGGTGTAGCCGCTCTCCGTGGCCTGGCACTTGTAGGTGCCGGCCGTTCCCGGCTGCACGATGACCACCAGGGTGTGGTCGGGCAGCAGCACCGTGTGCCCGCGGGCGCCGCTGGGCTGCTGCCAGCTGTAGGTGGCCAGCGCCGAGCCGCGGGGGCAAGGCAGCTGGACCACGGAGTTGGGCTGGGGGCTGAGCCCTGTGGGGTGCAGAGAACAGGGTGAGGTGGTGCACCCCATGCCCCCCACCCAACCCCAAGGTGCCCCACCCCGCTCTGCCCCCCGTACGGCGGGCATCAACTTTCATGGAAGAGTTTACTCATTCTGTATTACGTTTTCTGCATAACGTACATGACAGTCCTGTGGTAATGGGGGGAGTTGGAAGTGGTCATCAGCTCCTCCAGCTTTCAGACAAGCTCAGCCAGAGCTTTAGACCACCTCTGAGAAACTAGATGTTTCTTAAAAACTGGCAGTGGAACCACACAGACTCCTGGGGCAATCTGTTCCAGCGCTTAAATATCATTACAGTTCGAAAGTTTCTCCTACTATCTAACCTAAATCTCCCTTGCTACAAATTAATCTGATTACTCCTCATCCTTCTCTCCACAGACATGGAGAACCATTGATCATCAGCCTCCCTATACCTTCACTATGATCGAAAACTCCAGTTCTGTTATCCACTTTTCCTTCTCTTTTACAGAAGAGATGATTCCTCCAGCTTTTTCTCACAGGCCACATTTCTCCCCGTCGCGCATCTTTTGAGTTATTTTGCATTTTGTTAAAATGTGACATCCAAAACATACCCTGCACGGCGGGGTCCTCTGGAGCCCCCCAGGAGCGGGCCATGGCTTCGCTCCTCTCGCGGTGGCACTTGGTGACGGGGTTCCCCGCCTCGATGTCCTGCAGCCACTCACTCCTGCAGCCAGAGAGAGGGGTCAGCATGCCAGTGACCTCCACACCCCCTCCCTGCTCCCGTCCTGCTGCTCACTTCTCCCCGGTGGTGAGGGGGGCAGGCTGGCAGGAGCCCCGGGGGCTGTGCCAGGCGCAGTAAGGGTCCCGTGCCAGCACACACTCGGCGCAGCTCCGGTGCAGGCTGCAGTTGGCCAGCGGGATCTGCAGGATGCCTCTGGAGTAGCCCACGTAGAGGTAGCCCTGAGGGAGGGAGAGGTGCAGGGCTGAGCCTCCCCGCAGCCCCCAGGGGTTGGGAGGCTGTTGGGTGGCTCTGGGTGATGGTATCTGCCCTACCGTCTCTGGGGCCAGCACCAGGTTCTTCACCGATTCTGGCGCTGCAAAGAGCTGGATGCTCTCCACAATGTGGGGGGGACCCTCACGCAGCTCCACCACCTTGTGCAGGAGACCCTCAGCTGCGGGGAACAGGGGACATCACTGAGGCTTTGGAGCCAAGGGAAGGGTCGGAGGGGTGATGCTGTGTGCACCCCCATACAAACCCACCTGTGGCCAGGAACATGACACGATACAGGGTCCCACAGACGCCAGGAGTCTCGTGGACTGTGATGCGTGTGTAGGTGACATTCGACTGCACCAGGAGAGGCCGTCCCTGGATGGGTGACACCTTCCCGTCCATCAGGAAATGGTCCTTCATGAAGGTGAGGGCTTTGTCCGAGGAGGAACCCATGGAGCACTGTGGGGAGAGAGAGGGGTCTGTGCTGGTGTGGGAAATCGAGGCGTGGGGCGGGGAGGAAACGCTGCATCACCACAGTGCCCTGTGCCAGCATCAGTGGGGTGCAGAGGGACCCCTCTCCTTTCTCATCCTGCTTGCAAGTGCGAGCACTCAGGGCAAGCTGGGATAGACAGACCCCATCTCCTGGGGACCAACATTGTGGGCAGCACTCACGCTGCCAGGCCGGGGTCTCATGTCAGGGCCACTGTAGACGGTCCAGCGAGAGCTCTCCTTGTTCAGCTCCTTGTACTTGCCCTCAAAGACCCTCTCCACGTCCCCTCGGCTGTAGGCACAGACGGCAGAGCTGCCCGCCCTGCCCGCCTGCCTGCAGGGAGGGACAGCCAGGTGAGCAGTGGCAGGGCACAGGCCCCCCCGAGTTCCTCCACAGCCCTGGGCACTCACCACTGCGAGGTGAAGACGGCGTAGAAGTTGGTGTGGCCGTCGTGGCGGAGCAGGGCGAAGGCGTGGTGGATGACGTTGAAGGGGAAGCGGCCAGCCTCGGAGCACACCAGCTGCGCCTTCAGGAACGTTGTCCACTTCTTCTGCAGCACCTTGTCCCCCCCTACATCGGTCTGCAGGAGCCAGAGGGTGCTCAGGTGATAAGACTTGGTTACCCCCTTTGCCCCCTGTCATTGTCTGACATCATCCCAAGTCACTGTCCCCTATCACCGATAACTATCGTCCCTGTTATCATCTGTTGTCTGGGTTTTTGCTGTTCTCCTCTGTCTCTTTAAGAATTTTTTCTAAAGTTCTATTTCAGCCTTCTGCATTTACCTTTTGCAATGGAGTCAGACACGATTTTACATCAACAACTTTCTTGTTATTGTAACGGTATAACCGTGTTTACGTTCTTCTCATAAGGAGGAGACTGTTGATGGACTGTGGGGTTGCCCACTGTGGTTGAAGAGGAAGATTTTCTTCCTCCAATCCATGGTCACTGCTAGAATTCTATAAATGCTACAGTTTGTAAATAAACTGCCTCTTTTCTGCCTTGGACATCTCAGCGTGTGGGTGTCATTTCTTTGTGTCATGTGTGACAATTGTCTCCTGTCACTGTCCTGTTGTCTGGGTTTTTGCCGTTCTCCTCTGTCCCCTTTAAGGAGTTTGGTAAAGTCTTATTTTCAGCCTTCTGTGTTTTGGAGTCAGATACACTTTTGTATAAATAACCCTCTTGTTATTGTAAAATCCAGCAATGTTTACATTCTTTTCATAAGGAGGAGACTGTAGATGGACTGTTGGGTTGTCCAGTGTGGTTGGAGAAGAAGATTTTCTTCCTCCAATCCATGGTCACTGCTGGAATTCCATAAATGTTGAAGTTTGTAAATAAACCACCTCTTTTCTGCCTCGGACATCTCAGCGTGTGGGTGTCACTTCTTTGTGTGGTGTGTGACAATTGTCTCCTGTCACTGTCCCACACGGTCACCATCCCCCACCACTGCCCCCCCAGTGCAGCCCACCATCGTCCCCTGCTCTCCCCCCTGCACACACCTTGCAGACCCGGGCCACCCGTGGCACCAGCAGCCGCTCGAAGAAGTCGAACTCGTCCGCCGTCTCCTCGAAGAAGAAGTAGACCTTGTCGTCGTCAGGGGCGCTGAAGGAGGCCACGAAGGCGGCGTCGGCTGCAGGCACAGCCAGGGCGGGTGGGTGAGGAGCTGGAGCCGGGCTGGGCCTCAGGATTCCCCAGGAATCCTCCCCAGGATCCTCCCTCTGCCCACCTGAGAGCCAGCGGAGGAAGGCGTCCGTCTTGAGCAGGGTGCGGGTGCCCAGCGAGCGGGAGATGATGGGCTCGTTGCCCTGGAAGTTGTTCATGGTGCCAGCATAGAGCTCTCCATCTGCCCAGGGACAGAGCAGGGGCTGAGCTGCAGTGAGGATCCCCCACCCTCACCCTCCACTCCCTCCCAGGGCTGGGTGCCCACCCGTGAGGCCACTGGCCCCATACTCACCCACCAGCAGGGCCGTGTTGGTGTGCTGGGGGTCGAAGGGGCACTGGCCCTTCCCGTCCAGGAGGAGTGCTCCTCTGCCACTGGACACCAGCGTGAAGTTTTCCAGGTGCTGTGGAAAAGGGGAGAAGAATCAGCCAGAGGGGTGAAAACAACCCCAAATCTGTAGGGAATGACTGTGGAATACATTGCAGCCACGGGGTGGCCTGTGTCTTCAAGGTGGGCGCAGGGATGATGACAGGGGGTGATGAGAGAGGGTGCTGGGGATACCCAGTTCCTGTCACCTTCCCTCATTTTCATTTTGGGGCGTGGCAGTCCCCACCATGTGCTCGGCACAGAGGAAACTGAGGTGGCGACAGAGAGCCTGGAGTCACCCGATGGGACCCAAAACTGGGGCTTCCCTGCCAGAGGAAGAGCTGCTGGCAGCTGAGTGAGAATCACCGAGAGCTCCTTTAGCAGATGGGACACAGAGCTGTCCCTTGGGGGGACACCCAGCACCCCCATTCTGGGGACACCCCGTGATGCCGTTCACTTCTGGGACCACATTTATTTTGTGGGTCCTCACAGCAACACTACGACCTGCCCAGAGACCTGCTGCACCCTGTCCTGGGGAGGACACACTCACACTCAGAGTGTGAGTGCAGGGAGGACACACTCACAGTGTGAGTGCAGGGAGGACACACTCACAGTGTGGGTGCAGAGAGGACACACTCACAGTGTGGGTGCAGGGAGGACACACTCACAGTGTGGGTGCAGGGAGGATACACTCACAATGTGGGTGCAGGGAGGACACACTCACAGTGTGAGTGCAGGGAGGCCACTCACAGCAGGACACTCACAGTGTGGGTGCAGGGAGGACACACTCACAGTGTGGGTGCAGGGAGGACACACTCACAGTGTGGGTGCAGGGGAGGACACACTCACAGTGTGGGTGCAGGGAGGACACACAGTGTGAGTGCAGGGAGGCCACTCACAGCAGGACACTCACAGTGTGGGTGCAGGGAGGACACTCACAGTGTGAGTGCAGGGAGGACACACTCACAGTGTGGGTGCAGGGGAGGACACACTCACAGTGTGGGTGCAGGGAGGACACACTCACAGTGTGAGTGCAGGGAGGCCACTCACAGCAGGACACTCACAGTGTGGGTGCAGGGGAGGACACAGTGTGGGGCAGGGAGGTGCAGGGACTCACAGTGTGGGTGCAGGGGAGGACACACTCACAGTGTGGGTGCAGGGAGGACACTCAGAGCAGGACACTCACAGTGTGAGTGCAGGGAGGACACACTCACAGTGTGAGTGCAGGGGAGGACACACTCACAGTGTGGGTGCAGAGAGGACACACTCACAGTGTGGGTGCAAGGAGGACACTCACAGTGGGTGCAGGGGAGGACACACTCACAGTGTGGGTGCAGGGAGGACACTCAGAGCAGGACACTCACAGTGTGAGTGCAGGGAGGACACACTCACAGTGTGAGTGCAGGGAGGACACTCACAGCAGGACACTCACAGTGTGAGTGCAGGGAGGACACACTCACAGTGTGAGTGCAGGGAGGACACTCACAGCAGGACACTCACAGTGTGAGTGCAGGGAGGACACACTCACAGTGTGGGTGCAGGGAGGACACTCACAGTGTGGGTGCAGGGAGGGCACACTCACAGTGTGGGTGCAGGGAGGACACACTCAGGGTGCTTGTGCAGGGAGGACACACTCACAGTGTGGGTGCAGGGAGGACACTCAGTGTGGGTGCAGGGAGGACACACTCACAATGTGGGTGCAGGGAGGACACACTCACAGTGTGGGTGCAAGGAGGACACACTCACAGTGTGAGTGCAGGGAGGACACACTCACAGTGTGGGTGCAAGGAGGACACACTCACAGTGTGAGTGCAGGGAGGACACACTCACAGTGTGGGTGCAGGGGAGGACACAGTGTGGGGCAGGGGAGGACACAGTGTGGGTGCAAGGAGGACACACTCACAGTGTGGGTGCAAGGAGGGCACTCACAGTGTGGGTGCAGGGGAGGACACAGTGTGGGTGCAAGGAGGACACAGTGTGGGGCAGGGGAGGACACACTCACAGTGTGGGTGCAAGGAGGACACACTCACAGTGTGGGTGCAAGGAGGACACAGTGTGGGGCAGGGGAGGACACTCACAATGTAGGTGCACGCAGGGCTGAAGGCGTAGGTCCCACAGACGTAGAGGTGGGTCTGGTTCAGGGCCTCCAGGACTCGGATGAAGTTGAAGCACTCGGTCTGAAGGGGAAACAGCAGAGTTGGATGCTGAGCACAGCACTGTGGGACCCCCTGAGCCCCCCACAGGGCCACCTCACCTCTTGGCTCTTCTTCTTAAAAGCACACTCGGAGGTTTTCTCGGCCGTGGGTCCCCACATTAACTGCAAAGGGAAAGAAGATGTTCCTGGGCTGCTGAAGGAACGTCCCGTCCCCAGCTCCAGGGGGAAACTGAAACACAGGGAAGCTGCCCCACCCCCCAAACCCCCAAAAGTGGAGGCTGCTCACCGAGGCTTTGGCACGGATGCTGCCAGGCGTGCTGAGAGAGAGGGCCAGCACCCAGTCCCGTGCCCCCACGTACAGCTGGCCCTCGCTCTTGTCCAGGAGGAAGATGTCGTAGTGGGAGACGTTCTCCTGGCTGAAGTGGGTGAGGCTCCGCCGGGGGTCCCCTGGCAGGAGCAAAGGGGGTGACGGGGGCCCAGGGGGTCACACACACACACACAAACCCCAGCCCTGCTGCGGATGGGGCAGCAGCTGCCACTGAGGCTCGTGTTTCATCTCACACAGGGTGCAGTTTTTCCTCTTCAGCTCCCACAACACCATCACCCCTTCACCCTCTAGGTCCTCACCTCCCCCTGTCCCCTCCAGGTCCTACTGCAAGAGCTGGACATCCCCAAGCTGCAGACCCCCAGAAATAGGGTGCATTTCCCCCCAAGCTGTGCCTGTCACGCTTTGGGGCCATGGCCAAGGGCAGTGCTCTGTTTGGGGGATGCACTGCCCCAGGGTGCCACCCTGGAGGGATAACGAGCCCCCAGGGTGCCAGACTGGGGGGGTCACCAGCCCCCAGGGTGCCCTTGGGCATAGCCAGGGACTGCAGTTTCATTTTCATCCCCACCAGGCTGGGGGATTTTTGCTATTCCGGGCATGGCTGCGTGGGGAAACGGAAGTGACAGCGCAGTCAGGGCTGGGATGGCACAACCCTGCCATGGGGCACGGACCCCCATGCAGCCCAATTGCCAGATTACAGCCCCCCCCGAGCTCCTGCTTTGCCACCTGCCTTTCAGATGGACCTGCCGTGCCCTGTCCCTTCCAGAGGCAGCTTTTCCTCCCCCCGTGGTGATCCTGAGCAGACCCTGGGTGCCAGGTGGGTGACAAAACCGCTGTTGGATCTGGCCACCGGGTGTTGGGGTGCCAAGCAGCCTCGCCTGCTCTCATCCCCCACTGTCACCTGTGGCCGCGGGCAGTCTCCAGCCCCACCTGAGGGCCAGTGATGGGGCCGGGGGGCTGTGATGGGGGGCACCCCAAGGTTCCTGACGCTGGATGCTCAACCCTGCGCGGGGATGGACACTCTGTGTGTCCCCCTCCCTGTAAATCCCAGCTCCTCCCGGCGCTCCCCCTGCTCCCGGTGCCGTACTCACCGCTGGGGAAGGTGACGCGGGGCAGGGACTCGGCGCAGAGCATGGCAGCGGGCACCACCACCCCGCAGAGCAGGCGAAGGGCAGCGGGCATGGCGGGGGGCGGCAGGGATGCGCCCCAGGAGGGTCCCACCACCATCCCTGCGGGGAGGGACCGGGTGAGGGCACACGCTGCCGGGCTGCGTGCGGCTTCACCCGGCGGAAACAAGAGAGGGGAAGCAGCACCCGGCAGAGAGGTGGGGGATGGGGGGTGCCCTCAGCACCTCGTGCCCCCCCTCAGTTTTGGCACGAACTTCCTGCTGCTACACCGGCAGTCTGGGATGTCCCCTCGCCCTGCGGGGCTCCTCCACCAAGATCTCTGGCACAGTCAGGGATGTCCCCTCGCCCTCCAGGGCTCCTGTACCAAAATTTCTGTCACAGTCAGAGATGTCCCCTCGCCCTGTGGGGCTCCTGCACCAAGATCTCTGGCACAGTCAGGGATGTCCCCTCGCCCTGTGGGGCTCCTGCACCAAGATCTCTGGCACAGTCAGGGATGTCCCCTCGCCCTGCAGGGCTCCTGTACCAAGATTTCTGTCACAGTCTGGGATGTCCCCTCGCCCTGTGGGGCTCCTGCATCAAGATCTCTGGCACAGTCAGAGAGCTCCCTTCATCCTCTGGGGCTCCTGCACCGGGGACCCCAGCACAGAGGTGTCCAGATGCTCCTGCCTTTGCCCCCAGAGCCTCAGAGCCCATCCCCATCAAGGATTCCTCTGGCTGGTTCCATCAGTTATCAGAGCATCCACAAAATGGGGCGGGACACACACACCAGAACCCCTTTCTCCCAGCTCTTTCTGCAGCTCATACCGGAATCACTGGGCGAAGAGCCACCTCTCTAGAACCTCACGGTCCCCCCAGGATCCCTTTGCTGACGGCCACCGCGTCCCCAGCGAGCGGCATTACCTCTCTGGCGGGCTCGGACAGAGCCGCTCACCTCCACCCCTGCAGCACGGGCACCCGGCCGGCGCCTGAGCCCCGCGGGCGGCGGCCACGAAACTCCCGTGGGCCCATGCCCAGGACCCACGGAAGGGTGGCCGCGCTGTCAGGCTCCCAGCCCGGCCCGTGCTGGGCTCGCTGCAGCCCGGCCCAGCCCCAGCCCAGCCCCGCGTGGCTCCGCCGGGGCTGCGGGAACCTGAAAGTCCTGCTGGAAGAGGACGAGCCTCGGCAGGTTTGGGGCTCCTGCGCCTGCCTCCTGTGCCTCGCACCCCCGCAGGGACAGCAGCGAAGCCTGGTGGAGACAGCCGGGATGGGAAGCAGGCAGCTCTGCCCCTCCAGCTGGTCGCCCAGGGGGTGATGTTGGGGGGGAGAGAGATGTGCTTGGATGCCGGGGTTTGCTGGCTGGGGAAATCTTTGGGGTGAGGGAAACAATGGCGTTTTCCCTGTGGGTTGTGTGGACAAACAGTGGGCCTGAGCATCACCCCCAGAACCAGCCCCACGGGGAGAAGCATCAGCCAGAAAACCAACCCCCCCAGGGCTGAGCACTGCTCCCCACAGACAGCCCCATCGGGCCCAGCATCACCCCCACAAAGCTCCTGCAGCTGTTCCAGGAACCTGGAAGATCCCATCCTTAACCCCAGGCTGCTCTGGGATGGCTGTAGGCAAGAAACCCCCCAAAGCCAAAGCCCTGGAGTTCCTCAACATTCCAGCCACACCTGAGGCACCCCAATATCCCTCTGGGCAGGGCTGAGGAGCATCCCAACCCTGCCGGGGCCTCCTTACCTGCCTCTCCCGTCCCCACAGCAGCCCCCCGGGACATGGAGCCCTGGGAGGGCAGCGCTGTCCTCACCACCTTGCTTGGCTGGGACAGAAGCTCCTTGTGAGCACAGAAAGTAGGTTACTCTGCCCCGGATTTCCCACTTGGCCAAGGGCTGGCTGAGGGACGGGGCCGCACGGAGCCTCGGACCGGCGGCATTGTTCTGTCCTGGGCCGGAGCCACCGGGGCTGCAGAGGGGGAGGAGGGATGGGAAAGGCACCAGAGGCTCCTTGGTGAGGCTGAAGGCTCGATTAGGGTTGTGGTGGGGCTGAGGAAAACGGCCAGAGCGCTCCCCAGCATCAGCCAGGGCTGACACAGGATGTGGGGTGGCAGCAGCCTCAAGGCTGCTCCCAGCAGCGTGGGAAGCTGGAATCCCTTCTCCCCTTCTCCCTTCTCCCTGTCTCTCCTCTTTTTTGGGTCCCCTGGTCACTGGGGACATGCTGGGGGGATGCATTTCACAGCCTCCTCACCTAGGATTTGGCAAATGGGAGCGAGTGCCACCAAGGGTCTCTCAACACTTGGGGTGGTTTCGTTTCCCCTGGTGCTTTCAGGTTGACCACAGCTGTGGCTTCATGGGTCTCGCTTCTGTCTGGATCTCCTCCTCCTGGAGGGTTCCCTCTAAGCCAGGGAATGTTGTCCTGTCGATGCACATCACCTGCCATGGGCTGGAGGCAGGCACAGCCTTGTGCTCAGCAAGGGGAGCTGTGCTGGGTGCAGGGCAGGTGTGAAGCCGGTGGCACTGAGCTCTCAGCTGCTCAGACACTCCCCGTGCCTCAATTTCCCACAGCAGGGAAGAGTTTGGTCCTTCTCTGCAGCTGGAATTCCAGGCCCTGCCCATGTCACATCCCTGGGGGATGCAGGGATGCTCCCAACACCCAAGAGGGGCTGGGGCAGCTCAGCCTGGGCTGAGCTCTTTCAACTCCCCCAGATCCAGAGCAGGGTGTGTGTGTGGGAGATGGAAGGCAGGGGAGGAGTGGGGATGTGGGCTAAGAACACGGGAGGATGAAAGGGAGGAATTTGGGGGGCGTTTGCAAGAGGGAACGGGAGATTTGTATCGATGGGGGTGCTCCATACAAAGGCTGTGGGGTGCAGGTGAGGGAGAGGAGGAGGCACAGGAGGGAGCTGCGGGGTGGAGGAGGTGTGGAGGGCTGCACAGGAGGCAGGGGAAAGGGGGGAGGTCGGGAGGAACGCGAGGGCAGGGCGTGCAGGGGGAGACCTCGGCCTCTTTGTTGCCGGCTGGCAGCATCAGCTTGGGGCTGGCTCCCCCGAGCCCAACCCCGCTATGGCGACTTCCCCCATTCCCGCTCGACCTCCCTCCCACTCGGAGCCTCCCCCAGACCCACTCGGGCCCCCTCCCCACGCCGGGCCGCCCCCGGCCCCGGTCGCGGTGCGGCGGTACCGACCTGCGGCGGGCGGGCGGGAGCAGCATCCCCCGGCCCCGCATCCGGCTCACGTCGCCATGGCTACGGCTGTACCTCGGCCGTCCGCGACCCCCCCGCACCGACAGACGGACGGACACGGGGCTGCGGACGCCCAGAGCCCCCCGGCAGCGGGATACGGACACGGCCCGGCGGATGGAGGGCGGGCACTGCCTCCCCCCCTACCCACACACAGCACGGACACCGACACCCCCGGGAGGTGCAGGGACACCCCTCTGCCCCCCACACTCCCTCTCCTGACACGTTCCTGTGCCCCTATAATTACATTGGGGCCCTTCACCCCAGTTTTGCTCTCAGCTTTTGGCAACAAGTCCCTGCAACAGGGAAATGATGCCCTGGATCCTCCCCCAGGGACCCCACAGTGTCCTGGCACTCCTGGGCTGGGGCACACTGGGGAAAGGTTGAGCTGGACACCCGTGGGCTCTCTGCACAGCCCCCAGGGACATTGCAGAGCCTTGGAAGGACAATACAGACATTGTTGGGTCCTTACAGAGCCACACGGGGCCCATGCACTCCCCCACAGGGACTCTGCACACCCCAGGGTGGGCCTTGCATGACCCTGTTAGGACCTTTCAGATCCCTATGGAGCCACGTGCAGCCCGTGGGGACCTGGCACAGCCCATGGAGCTCATCTCAACCTCATCTCAACACCTCTGGATCGAGACCCCACCCCCACACTCCATCCCTGCACCCCCATATCCACACTCCATCCCTGCATGCCCGTCCCTGTCTCAGCCTTGGCTCTTGGCCCGTCCCAGATGAGTGCTTCTGGCTCTGGTTTCCCATGCCCTGTGGATTTGGGGGGTCCCAGGAGGAGGCTTGGGATGCAGCCCTGGCCCCAGGCTGCATGCATGTCCCCCCCTAACCCTGCCCAGCATCCACAAATTCTGGTTGATAGCATTTCCCCCCCTTGGAACTCCCCTTGCCAGAGAGCCTGGCCCAGCTGGTGCCTGCAGCCCTCACTTCTCCTGTGGAGCTCTTCCCCTTCCCAGCCCTGTGAGAGCGTGGTTCTCACGAGCCCCAAAACAGGATCCCCAGCCACCACTTCCTCCTCTGCCCTTCAGCCACAACCACCTTCCCTGCATGACCTCAGCCTTGCACAAGCACAGCCTGGGCACTGCAGGGGTGCCAGCCTCTGCACGGCTGGGCTGCAGCAGCAGCAGCACCCCCAGGAGCCACACACGCTTGCAGCAGGCTCGCTGCCCCGGGGTTCTTGCCCTGCCAGGGCTGCAGAGCAGAGCCAAGTGCTCCTGCAGTTCCCACAGGGTTCAGGAGGCTGAAGCCTCTCGCAGGAATCTCTAAGGAGCTTGTGCCTTGTGCCCACCAGCACTGGGAGCTTAGCTGGAGGCTGCTGTGGAGACTCCTCCCAGCCCAAGGCTGAGCTGCAGCCTCTCAGCCCTGCCTGGACACCCCCAGGGTGCCCTGTGGGGTGTTTCCTACAACCTGCAGCACCTTGGGGTGCAGCTTTGGGGGGCAGCAGTGGGCACAAGCTCACATTTTAACCCCTCCCTTGGGATTAGCAGGGTGGCTTGACCTTAATCTCCCCGGGCATGCAGGGGCCTGGAGGGGCTGGTGTGGGGCAGGCGGGGCCCCCAGCACCCACTGGGCCGTGCCCTGGCTGGAAAACCCCGGTGGTTTGCCAGGCACTGGAGTCAGCCCCAGCTCTACCCCATCCCAGTGATTGCTCCAAGGCTTCCTGTGCTGGACTTTCCCCCCCAAAAAGCTGGTGGTCCTCAGCACGTGCCCAAAGCCCACCCAGGCTGCCTCTGAGGAGATCCCAATGTTCAGAGCACAGGTGAGCCAGGTCAGGCCCTGATCCTTTGAAATGCTCCCCCCTGCCCACCACCCTGGGCTCCTGTGCTAGCTCAGTCTTCTGGGGGCTTTGGGGGAAATATCTCAGGGGGTAGGATGAAAGGTTCAAAAGAGGCTCTTACCTCAGGGTTATCCCAAGGCTTTATTCTCAAAGGGTTCCCAGGGCAAAAAGACCAAACAAGGAAGAGCATGGGTTTTTATCTAGAGTCTGTCTCAGGACAGATAGCTGGCAATGAACCATAGGCCAGAGATAAGGTAGGGTAGGGTCAGACTAAAGGGTTACAGGCTTTAGGGCGTTCTGGGGAATAACCTTTTCCCTAGAGGAATACAACAGCCCTTGCTCTGGGATCCCATCTCCCTCCTGCCAGGCTCTGGGGGACCCAAGCAGGGCTCAGATCTGTGGGACAACAGCAGGAGTGGGAGAAACCTGAGCTTGAGGCAGTGCTTTGGCTTGAGTAGGGGCTGGAGCTCTTTCACAGCCTCTTTTTGCAAAGACCCCACGGGGGTGTGTGAGGTGCCTGGGGGCTGCAGCTCCCCTGTGGGCTGTGCCAGGTCCCCACGGGCTGCACGTGGCTCCATAGGGATCTGAAAGGTCCTAACAGGGTCATGCAAGGCCCACCCTGGGGTGTGCAGAGTCCCTGTGGGGGAGTGCATGGGCCCCGTGTGGCTCTGTAAGGACCCAACAATGTCTGTATTGTCCTTCCAAGGCTCTGCAATGTCCCTGGGGGCTGTGCAGAGAGCCCACGGGTGTCCAGCTCAACCTTTCCCCAGTGTGACCCTGCCCAGGAGTGCCAGGACACTGTGGGGGCCCTGGGGGAGGATCCAGGGCATCATTTCCCTGTTGCATTTCCCCATGGCAGTTCCCCATGGCAGTTCCCATGTCTCCTGACCTGTCTCCTCCCAAGAACATGTCCAGGCAGCAGCACGAGGTGCCAGCACCATGGTTGGTTTCCCTGCATCGTTCCAGAACCTGCTATTTTGGGCAGAACCTCGTGACTTTCTGGGGGCTGGCAGTGCCAGGCCTGGAGCAGGGTTGAGTCCCCATGCAAAGGGACAGGCTGCAGCACTGTGGGGGCAGCTGTGGCACGGGTTACCCCTGAGCTGGCAGAAATGGGAGGCAAACAAGGCACAGAGAAGGGACCAGTGTGTCCCCTCTCATGCTCTCAGCACCTCCCTGTGCCCCTCTCCTGGGAGATGGCACCTTGCTGGCTCTCCATCTGAAGCTGGGAGGTGGCAGAAACACCCCAGACCCCCTGGCACCCCCTGCCCTCCTGACCCTCAGCCCTGCTGCACCCAAACCTGGGGCACACAGCACGGGGGGGACCCCAGACAAGCACGCACTGGGGCAGGGGGCACCCCCAGACCGGGCACCCCGGGCACCTACCTGGCTGTGCCTGCGCCCCGGGCGCCCGCCTGCGTCCCCTCACATCGTGGCTCTGCAGCGCTGTGCCTGGTAAAGCCGATTATGCAGCGGCTTTAGGGCTCTCCCTCCTCCTCCCCAGCATCCCCTCCTGCCTCTCTCCAGTGCCTGGCACGGCCCGGGGGCACAGGGGGTCTGCTTGGCACAGCGTGGGGCAAATTTCACTCAGGGGCTCACTCGGGTTCTGCACCCCACCCTGCCCCTCAGCCCATCCCATCTTGGGGAATGTCTGGCCCCCCAAACCCCCAAGAGGAACCTTTGAGTCTCTCTTACCTCAAATTCCATCCCCTCTCTCCAGTCCCTCTCTGGGGGGCTCCTGGCCCAGCTGGCCCAGTTCTCAGCAACCCCACCCAGGGGGTGAGGGGCCACCCCGCCTCCCCCCACCCAGGGTGGGTGCTGAGCCCCAGCCCTGGCTGTGGGGTGGAAAGAGATCCCTGGGAGGGGTCCCTTTACAGCACCCCCAAATCCCCCTTTGGGCAGCAATGATGACAGCAGACAGCGTGGGAAGGGTTCAGCTGTATTTTGACTCTGGAAGGAAATATAGGCAGTAATACAGAAGCTTTGCAAGCGTGGATACATACACGACCCCCCCAAAACCCACTGGAGTGGGGGGCTTGCCCTGGCACCTTCTCCAGCCCCATCCCTCTGCTGCACTTGAGGTCGGGGAGGGGCTGTGGGCATTTCCCAATCAAGGCAAAAAAGCCAAGACACCTGTCAGTGGCTGAATGGGCTCTTGCCAAGGGGGAAACTGCACCTACCAGATCCCAAAACCCATCTCACTAGAACAAAAAGCCTTCCTGGGTGCTCTCCTGGAAAATCAGCCCTGACCTGGACTGAGCATCTTTCGCTTCATCCCTGAAACAGCTCCTGAGCTCTGGCCACCGGAGAGGAGCCCCAATAACCGCAGCCAAGAAAAGCTGGGGTGAACCCTGCTGGATTCACTGGCTCCTGAAGAGGGGAGGCCTGGGGCTGAGCTTGTGGGGCTGAGCTCCATCGCCCCAGCTGTCAAATCCAGAACGCAGCTCCGGTGTCTTCTCACTTCTTGTACTCCATCTCCACTCCCTGCAGGGTGGGGTCCCCAGCCTGGCCCCCTCCTCAGCTAAGGCACAACTTGGCTGATTTAAGAAAAAAAAAAAGGGAACCCAAAAGAGGTGCCTGGGGGGTGGGGAAGGTGGGGGGGATACAGTACATAGAGCGCTGGGAGTGCAGGTGGGCAGGGGGCTGGGGAGGGGGCAATGGCCCCCGCGAGCTGCCGGGAGCCCCCGCACCAGCACCGCCAGGAATCACAACTCAAAAAAAAAAAAACACAGGGAAAGCAAAAAGAAAAAAAAAAAAGGGAATTTTGGCTTCAGATCCCAAAAAAAAAAAAAAGGGTTGTAAAGGCACTGTGCTCCACTTGAGACAGGACAGCAGCCCCTGCGGCACGCAGCTCCAGTGGGTGTGGCTGCGCTTCTCCCTGTCCTATGTAAAAAGCTTTGGCAAAAAAGGTACAATCTAAGGAGCATTTCAGCTACAAACTCCTCCTGCATGGCTGCTCTGTAAACACAGTTCTTTGCTGTCTTTGGCTGAAGTTTCTAAAAAATATTTGAAGCTGAAAAGCTATTTTTTGGTTTGGTTTTTTTTTATATAGAAATAGATTTTTTTCTTTACAAAAAAAAAAAAAATCAAAGCATCTTTTAGCACTTTATATATATATATATAAAATTCCTGCTATAGAAAAAAAAACCCCTTGGTTTTTGATTTCTCGTTTTTTTAAGGGAAAAAAAAAAATTCTGTTGCTTTGGGGAAAAAAAAAAAAACCCTGGCTGGAGACGGGCAGGAACCAAGGAATCCACCATGGAATTACATGATGCTGCAGCTCTGCACAGCCTGAGCCTGGGAGCGAGAAAGAAAAAGAAGAGTGTTAAGAAGACCCCAGTGTCACCATCCATTTGCTCTGACTGCAAAGCGTCCAGTGGGATCCTTTGGATTCCCACAGTGGCCCCAGCCTCTCCTCCATGCTGGCCCTTGTGGTGTGATAAATAAATCCTCCCAAACTGGGATGTTCGTAGATCCAAAATTTGAGAATCAGTGGTAGGCGATACATGAGGATTATAACATTGACTGAGAGTATCAATGTAGAATATATTATACATTAATACATAGATATAAAATATATATTAAAGCGCTGAAATATTCACAATTACCAGCCTGAACACTTAGCAGCAGTGGAATGAGTGATGTGGAGGATGGGGAATGCTCTGGGGAATGCCCCCAGCCTCTCCTCCATGCTGGCCCTTGTGGTGTGATAAATAAATCCTCCCAAACTGGGATGTTCGTAGCTCCAAAATCTGAGAATCAGTGGTAGGCAATACATGAGGATTATAATATTGACTGAGAGTATCAATATGGAATATATTATACATTAATATATTCATATAAATATATCTGTAATTCATAATAATAATCTTATATTTTATGTAATATATTTTATATATTTTTATATATTACATAATATATCATATATAATATATCATATATAATATATCATATATAATATATTATATATAATATATCATATATCATATTACAGTATATAATATATAATATATAATATATAATATATAATATATTTATTTATTTTTATATATGTATATATTTTATATATTTGTTTATCATATATATTATATTATATCATATTATATACATTTATATAACATTTATATAATTTATATTTATAATTTTACGTATATTTTTAATATATTTATATACATCTACATTAATATATTAATATATCTAATCGATATAAAATATATATTAAAGTGCTGAAATATTCCCAATTACCAGCCTGAGCACTTAGCAGCAGTGGAATGAGTGATGTGGAGGACGGGGAATGCTCTGGGGCGCCAAGAGGGCCAAGTGTAAGACAGAATGTGCGAAGCTGCTGTGGCCACATCCCTTCCCAATCCCTCCCAGAATCTGCCATGAGGCTGGCGTGAGCCCAAGGAGGGAGAGGAAGAGCAGGGAGAAGGACAGGTGGGATGGGATGGGACAGGACCCCCCCCAGCACTGCCCTGTTGGGAAAGGACGATGCCAGGACAGGCTGGACACCCAGCAGCGCCAGGACAGCCGGTGCTCCAGGGACTGGGGCCAGGCTGTGGGCAGGGCACTGACCCGCAGGGCACTGACCCCCGGGGCACTGACCCGCAGGGCACTGACCCCCGGGGCACTGACCTCCAGGGCACTGACCTCCAGGGCACTGACCCCCGGGGCACTGACCCCCCAGGACACTGACCTGCCTGCGCGGGCCGGAGCTCCCCAGGAGGTAGTTCCTGGACACCAGGCTGTCCCCCAGGCCGATGCCCGAGTCGCCCATGCTGCGGTAGCTGCGGGTGACGGTGACGCTGGAGGTGGAGGAGCCCGAGGACATGGTGTTGATGCCGGCGTTCTGCGTGCCCGCCTTGTCGGCCGGCTGGCCGCAGGTGCCGCAGACGACGGTGCGGGAGCGCAGGTTGTACTCGCCGGGGTCCCCAGAGCTGCTGCAGCCCTGGAGGGGACAGACAAAAGCACCTCCAGCCCCTGCCAGATCCTCCTCTGCCCTGGCAGCACCCGTGGCACCCAGGAGAGCTCTTCACACCAGGCCTTGAAGAGAGCCTGACTCACCTGTCCTCTCTGTCATGTGGTTTGAAAATAATCAAATAGAATCCTTATAGAATTATTATTAATTATTATAAAAATAACAAAATAGAATCCTAGAATCCTTAAACAGAATCCCAAGTGACTGGAGAGCTCTTCACATCAGGCCATGAAGAGAGCCTGACTCACCTGTCCTCTCTGTTATGTGGTTTGAAAATAATAAAATAGAATCCTTATAGAATTATTATTAATAATAAACAAATAAATATAAAAATTATAAAAATTAATAATGATAAAATTATAAATAAAATTATAAATTATAAATAAAATTATAAAATGTATTATTATAAAAATAAAAAAATAGAATCCTTAAACAGAATCCCAAGTGACTGGAGAGCTCTTCATGTTAGGCCATGAAGAGAGCCTGACTCACCTGTCCTCTCCGTCACATGGTTTAAAAATAATAAAATAGGATCCTTACAGAATTATTATTTAATATAATAAAAATAACAAAATTTAATAATAATAATAAAATTATAAATCATAAATAAAATTATAAAATTTATTATAATAAAAATAATAAAATAGAATCCTAGAATCCTTAAACAGAATCCTGAGTGACTGGGGCCAGCACACTCCCAGTGGGTGACCTGCCCTGCTGCCCTGGCCTTGCACCCTGAGCTCTTGGCACATGGGAGACACCTGAACTGTGCTCCTGAAAACATCCTCCTCCTCACTGCTCCACGAACTGG
This sequence comes from Phylloscopus whistleri, assembly GCA_017589585.1. Lineage (NCBI taxonomy): Eukaryota > Metazoa > Chordata > Aves > Passeriformes > Phylloscopidae > Phylloscopus > Phylloscopus whistleri. The sequence goes on along the minus strand of JADMLD010001014.1, from coordinate 54,072 downwards.
CAGCTTTCCGATGGGAAATTTGCTCTTGGAAAGGATTCAGCCTCCGGACGACTGGGCAGCACTGGCTGCAGGAGCTTGGCTCCTCTGCCCAGGGATATTCAATGTAGAAAAGAATCACAGAATCATGAAATTGTTTGGGTTGGAATGGACTTGAAAGCTCATCTCATTCCAGCTTCCTGCCATGGGCAGCACATCTTCCACTACACCAGGTTGCTCTAAGCCCCATCCAACCTGGCCTTGAACACTTCCAGGGATCCAGGGGCAGCCACAGCTTTCCTGGGTAGCCCGTGCCAGTGACTCACCTCCCTCACAGGGAACAATTTCCTTCCAGTATCCCACCTAACTCTGCCCTCTAACTGCCAGTGGGAAGCCATTCTCCCTTGTCCTGCCTGAAGTCCCTCTCCAGCTGTCTTGGAGCCCCTTTAGGCCCTGGAAGGAGCTCTAAGGTCTCCCTGAAGTCTTTTTTTTTCTCCAGGCTGCCCCCACCTCATCCAGCCTGCCTCCAGAGCAGCGAGACTCCAGCCCTCAGAGCACCTTCATGGCTACTTCTGGACTTGCTCCAGCAATTCCTTGTCCTCCTTGTGCTGGGGGCCCAAGAACTGGACCCTGCACTGCATGTGAGTCTCACAAGGGCAGAGCAGAGGAGGACAACCCACCAGCTCAGTGTGCTGATATCAGTCTCAGCACAGCTCTTCAGAGAACTCAAAGGGAAGTGGATGATGGATGCCCCATTCTGCTCCTGCAGAGCTCTGGAAATGGTGTCCAGAAGACCTTTCACCATCATTGAGGCACGATGGCACCTCTCTGCACGTGATTCCTGAGGGCCTCTTGTGTGCAGGACACACACCCCCTGCAGGATGGGCTGGTGGGGGAGGCTGGGCTGCAGCCAGGGATGGTTTTTTGGGAGAAGCGGCTGCAGCTCTGCTCCTGGCACGTTGGCTGCTCTCTGCCCACTGCCTGCTCCCTGCCTCTCTGCTCCTCCTAGTGCATATTTCAGCTCCACATGGGGAAAGACAGGCTGAGAGGAAGGACAAAGCCACCTCTGGATTTGTTCCAGCACCCTCATGAAGCAGAGAGGACAGAGCAGCTGCTGACAAGAAGCGTTGCCCATCAACTTCCTACCATCCTATCCTCCAAGCTGTGCTGGGTACCAGCTCAGCCTCCCTCTGACTCTTCTGGCCCTTTTCATGGCATGTCCAGGTTCCTTAGGGTTGGAGACAACCTCCAGCAAGGTCTTCAGAGCTTTTATAGTGAGCAGCAACCTCCTCCAGATGCCAGAGGTCTGTTGGCTTCTCTCAGGCAGCTGTTTCCATGGCAGCTTCCCCACTGCCTTCTCCTCTCTGCCTGATCCCGTGTCATCTCTGTGCCTGATCCCGTGTCATCTCTGTGCCTGATCCCGTGTCCTCTCCGTGCCTGATCCCGTGTGATGCTGAGCTCCCTCCCACCCCGGCTGAAGCTGCCCCACCTCAGACCCCTTGGAGCCAGCGCCCTACTCACGTGGTGATGGCGGTGGTGGATGCTCATTTCATCATCATCCTCATCCTCGTCATCGTTGATGATCACAGTGCGGACCAGCTTCCTCATGGCCACCTCCTGCAGGGGACAGGAGGTGAGCTGGGAGGTTCAGGGCCTGCCACCCACCCTGCCCTGTGCTGGAGCTGCTCTCACCTCCCCGTTGGAGTTGATAAGGGCGGTGCGCAGGCTGTCCCCGGAGCCCCAGCTGCTCTGGGCTTTCCACACCACGTTGCTGGGGGGGCTGTGGGTTGCTCCAGCTCCTGAGGCCCAGATCTAAGGAGAAAAGCAGGAGAAAAGTGACTTCTCAGGGCTGCAGATTCCACAGCCCGGGGACGGGGGTCTACTGTTGTCTGGGTTTTTGCCATTCTCCTCTGTCCCCTTTAAGGAGTTTGTAAAAGCCTTATTTTCAGCCTTCTGTGTTTTGGAGTCAGATACACTTTTGTATAAATAACCCTCTTGTTACTGTAAAATTTAGCAATGTTTACATTCTTTTCATAAGGAGGAGACTGTTGATGAAATGTTGAGTTGTCCAGTGTGGTTGGAGAAGAAGATTTTCTTCCTCCAATCCATGGTCACTGCTGGAGTTGGATAAATGTTGATTCTGTAAATAAACCTCTCTCTTTTCTGCCTGGGACATGGCAAGGTGTGGGTGTGAGATCTTTATGTTGTCTGCGACAGTCTACCACCACAAAAAGCCATGCAGCAAGCACTCCAGGCAACCTGGCAGGGTTTGGGATCTTGCCTGGATGCTCCACTCACCGTGACAACCTGGCCAGCCTTCAGGGTGAACTTTGGGGGGAAGCGGTAGGTGATGGGGGGATCGTCTCCGTTCTGCCGCTTGATCTGCCAGTTCCCCATCGCCTGGTCCTGCGAGAGAGAGCAGCCACCCTCAGAACCCTGCTTCCTCTCCAACTTGTCCCATCCACCTCCTGCCCGTAGGGTGAGGCAGGGCTGAACCTCGCCCCAGGGACTCTAGGGACCTTCCCGAAGGCAAACTCACCTCGTTGGACTTGTTCCTGAGACGGACGAACTTGCCCTCCAAGTCCACCTCCTCCACGCCAACGCGGCCGCTGGTGCGGGCGTGGTGGGAGAAGCTGGTCCGGCTCTCACTGTCCTCCAGCTTCCGCTTCTTGGAGGAGCCTGAGGTGGACATGTGGCTTCGGGATGATCCCCCTTTGTGGGATGAAGGGCTGGGGGACAGCCTCAGCCTGGCAGGGGGAGAAGAGAAGATGAAGCCAGTGAGGACACGAGGGCTGGGCACCCACGTAGCCCCGAGCTGGGCACAGCACCCTGTGCTCACCGCTCCTCCTCGCCCTCCAGCAGCTTGCGGTAGGCGTTGATCTCCATGTCCAGAGCCAGCTTGATGTCCAGCAGCTCCTGGTACTCGTCCAGCTGCTGCTGCATGCGTGCCCGCATCTCAGCCATCTCCCGCTCCTTGTCGGAGAGCAGGCGCCGGTTGGTCTCGCGTTCCCTGGCCAGGATGTCCTCCAGGTCGTGCAGCTTCGCCTCCTTGGCAGCCAGCTGCAGGGAGGGAAGGTGAGGGGGGTCAGTCCACCCAGGACCATCCCCAGGGCAGGCATCCCAAGGAACCCTTTGGTCTCAAACTCACCTGTTTCTGCAGCTGGCTGACTTCTGAGGAGAGGTTGTCAATGCGGATACGGGTCTGCTGCAGCTCCTCATGGGCAGCACCCACCATGTTGCTGTTCCTCTCAGCTGACTGCTTGGCATTCTCCAGCTGGGAGACAGGACAGGACAGGGGGATCAGCATCTCAGCACCCAGGAGATCCCAGAGAATCCTTCCCACCCCATCCCAAACCAGCCCAGGGGATCCCAGAGAATCCTTCCCACCCCATCCCAAACCAGCCCAGGGGATCCCAGAGAATCCTTCCCACCCTGATCCCAAACCAGCCCAGGGGATCCCAGAGAATCCTTCCCACCCTGATCCCAAACCAGCCCAGGGGATCCCAGAGAATCCTTCCCACCCCATCCCAAACCAGCCTAGGGGATCCCAGAGAATCCTTCCCACCCGTGCTCTGTGGGGCTGGAGGGGGAGCGGCGTGGGGAGGCTGCTCACCTTGGCCCCGTAGGTTTTCTCCAGTTCCTCCTTGTAAAGCCTGATCTGGGCCTCGTGCTGGCTGCGCAGCTCCTGCAGCGCCTCGGAGAGCTTGCTCTCGAACTCCCGCTGCCGCCCGTTGTCGATCTCCACCAGCCGCGTCTCGTGGCGCCGCTTGGTCTCCCGCAGCTCCTGGGGACAGGGCAGGGGAGGCCGTGTCACCTCGGGGAGGGGACACAACAGCACCTGCTGGGGGTCACTGTGGGGGTGGGCAGAGCCCCGGTGGCTTTGCCCTGGAGGGAGGCATGCTGAGGAGTTAAGAAGAATTTCACAGCCCCACCCAGACCCCTAAGGTAACAAAGCAAGCCCTCTTGTCACCTCGACCTTCCCGAAGACCCACAAGTCCCCTCGGGATCTTATGTAGATCTGTTGTAAACGATTGGCTTTGTACCCTTCCCTAATCGGGAGGGCCTCTCGTCCTCGGCTCCCTTCGCTGATGCCCTTGCAATAAAGCTGCTCATTCGGAACTGCCAAACGAGACCCTCTCTCTCTCAACATCCCAGGCCGGCTACAGGGGAAGCCAATCTTGCAGGGGCAGGAGCTGAAACCACTAAGCTGAAATCACCAGAGCTGAATCGCTGCTCTGCCCCTGTCCTGAGTCGCTCCCTGCCAGCTGAGGGAGTGCCTGGGCCCCCTGACGAGTCGTCTCCCAGGAGATACTTTTTGGGGTGGCTCAGCCTCCTCAGGTCCAGAGCTGAGGACCCCCCCCACCAGCTGGAATAGGTCATGGCAGGTGATTCCCAGCCCCATTGCAGCTCACCTCGCTGTAAATGTTCTTCTGGAACTCCAGCTCCTCCTTCAGGGTCTGCAGCCGGTTCTCGGCGTCCACGCGGCGCAGCATCTCGTCCTGCAGCTGCTTCTTGGCCTCGTTCAAGGCGCTCTCCAGCTGGCAGGGGATTGAGAAGGGACCGTCACAGCAGGCTCTGGGCACTGCACCCGGCGTGGCTGGGGACCCACAACCCAACTGCATCTGCCCCACAGCCCCTGGCATAGCAGGGACCTGGCAGCCCCCAGGTAACGGGGTAAAAAGGGGTCCCTGGGTCAGCTGGAGACAGAGCTGCCACTGCTCACCTTGGCCACCTGTCCCCTCAGGTCCCGCACTTCATTTTCCAGATTCCTCTTCTCACCCAGGGCCGTGGAGAGCGCAGCCTCCTTGGAATTAAGCAAAGCTTCCACATCTTTAAGGCGTGCCTGGGCAGTCAGCAGGTCCCCTTCCTTCTTGGCATTCCTGCGGGGCAAAAAGGGTGGCACAGGTGAGTGGCACAGCAAGAACAGCCACAGCCACCAGGAAATGATGGAATTGTTTGAGTCAAAGGGACCGTAAAGCACATCTAGTTCCACCCCCTGCCATGGGCAGGGACATCTTCCACTAGACCAGGCTGCTCCAAGCCCTGTCCAACCTGGCCTTGGACACTTCCAGCATCAGACGGCACTCGCCCCCCCCCCACCCCCCCCCGAAGATAAAAACGAGATAAAGAAAAAACATCTCCCTAACTGCTTTCAAGAGATGAAGTAGAATACACATTTTTGGTTCCATAACCCAAGACACTCCTGCACCACCCTGGCCCCCACTGTCCCCCTCTCTTTCCCAGCCCTCTGACAGCAGCTCAAAGCCGCTCCTAACAGACCCACACCGTGTGACCAGGGAATCTGATCTGACCGCACCGGCAAAACACAGCCTGGAGCTATTTTTGGGTGAGTCCTATAAAAAGAAAACACCCAACGGCCCCCCCCGCCAGCAGCCGCCAAGCCCGGGGTGGGATTGCCACCCCACCTCCCTCAAAATGCGGTGTTGGGGCTGGCGGGGGTGGAACGAGGAGCGCGGAGCGTTCCTGGGCCAGGGAGGGCGCACGGCACCGGGACATCGCCGGACACGGGCACCGGGGTGCGGCTGCGGCACCGGGACATCGCCAGTCACGGACCCCGGGGAGCGGCTGCGGCACCGGGACATCGCCAGTCACGGTCACGGGCACAGAGACATCGCCGGACACGGACACCTGGTACCGGGACATCGCCGGTCACGGACCCCGGGGAGCGGCGGCGGCACCGGGACATTCCCGGTCACGGACCCCGGGAGCGGCCGCGGCACCGCCGGCACTCAGCCCGGCGCTCAGCACCATCCAGACCGCCGGGAATGGGACCCAGCACCTTCCCAGACTCGCAGCTGCGGGATGTCGGAAGCTCCTGGACTGACCAGCAGCGGATTGTTCTGTGTTTCTTTCTGTTTCCAGGCCCACGGAGAAGTTATTCTGTTATTTTGCAGGCCAAAGCAAAGGTTTCAAAATCCCAGGCCACTGCTTTTAAGTGCAAACCTCACTTCAAATCCCAGGGTGTTCCACGTTAGAAGAGCAGGAATTCCACTTAAAGACAGTTTTTAAAAACAACAATTCCTACACATGTCGCAGTCGCTGGCTTGTGTGCCAGTCGACATTGACACGGCACTCGAGGTGCTTCACCAAAATCATCATCAGAAGGCTTCATGACCAAAATCATCAGCATGTTGTTATTCAAACAGTCTCCTATATCTTCCTTCTTTACATCTTCTAAGAGCAGCTCCATACAGCTCTGGCATTGTCACTCTTCTTCTGTTCCGAGTCCGGCTCCATCCTGCCCCTAGCACGGCCGCCTAACCCTGTCTATGCTGAGTACAAGATCTTACAGTGTCTTACCTTCTCTGGCCCTTGCCACCACCTCCTGTCCCTGGGTCTTCACAGCACCACGAGCACACTCCAACTGACTCCAACTCAGTTAACTCACTACTTATCATGCCCAAGGCTGTGAGGGCAAGGTGTTTCTACTCTGAGATAATTAACACAGCTGTAACCTGTTGGATGGGAGACTGCCTTCTGCAGCATCTCTTTTTGCATTACCACATACACATCCAGTAACTGTCCTGGGGTGACTTTATGATGCTTGTGTCCCCAACCCTCTGTTCTGTTTGTGCTGTACATGGAGTTCTATACCCCTAAGGCTGATCCTGAGAGCAAAACAGGGAAAGGAGCAGCGTGGAGTTTGTTCTGAGGAAACTGCCTGACTCCTACACGTTCTCTCCTCCTGAAGGTGTTCATCTGAGGCACAGACAGCAGTGGGACAGAGATCTCCTGTGCTCTGAGTTACTTTGAGCTGCCTGAGGCAGAGCAGTTCCCTGGACTGGTTTTTTGGTTTGGGTTTTCTGTGTGGTTTTTTTTTTTTTGTTTTGTTTTTTTGTTCATTTGTTTGTTTGTTGTGGGGTGTTTTTGTTTGTTTGTTTGGTTGGTTGGTTTTTTGTTTGTTTGTTTTTTGTTTTTTTTTTCTTTTTCTTTTTCTTGGGACTGTTTTAATCTGCTCTGGGCTGAAAAACCCAGAGGAGCAGCGAGGGCTCGCACATCCAGCCCACTGGGGCCTGGACCTCTGGAGGGAGTGGAATTGATAAGAGACTGAGTGAGCTGAGCTACACCCACAGCAAGGACTGTCTCAGTTCTGCCACCTCTTTTATTGTTTCATATTATTCATTCTTTGTGCTTGTGGGCATCTTGTTTGTTAAATAAAGAGTTTTTTCCACTTTTCTCCGAGGAAGTTCTTTTTTCCCAGATTGGCTGGTGGGAGGGGCTGTTTGGGTTTTGCTTTCAGAGGAACCCCTTCGGAGGTTTCCTCCCAAATTTGCCCTAAACCAGGACAGTAAGGAAATTCAGAATCACTTGGAGTGCTGCTGTCAAGAAAAGCAGAGCCCAGGCTCCTCTGGGAATCCAGGAGCAGCTTGCAGACTTTTTCTTGGAAGTGAGTGAAGATCTACCTTCTGCCTTTCTTTCAATTTCTGAAAGCTCCTTCCCCAGCTCAGAACACTCTTTGTTGTGGTGAAAAGGGCTCAGTATAACATGCTGGATCTGTAATGAATTCTGTAACGTTTCTGTGGTCGGATTTTCATAATTTAATGTTTGGGGCTCTCAGGTAAGAGGGTCTCAATGATATGCTATAGAGTATGATTTCATAGCCCATAAACTCCACAAAATGGCCTCTTTTATGTCTAAATAGCATTTCAGCAGTCTAGAAAATTTGGAATTTAGCCCACAGTGGAATAACTGACCAAGAAACGCTGCTGGCCCCCCCTTTTCCAGGGAACCACAGCCTGGCTTGCTGGAGCTGCTGCTGGAGCTCTGTGCTGGGTCCTTCCTGTTCAACCCACTCCTTTTGTGCCAGTGACTCACAGGACAAGAATGCCAACTGGGAGCGGATCCCAGGCTCCCAGGCTCGCTGCAACCAGAGTTTGAGGCTGAGTTTCCCCATCTGCTCATCCCTGCAGCCAGCGTGGCCACCCCAGCACCCCCCAAACGCCAGCAGGGTCCTGTCCTGTCCCTCCTGATGGGTTGAACTGCCCTGTGAGTCCAGGAAAAGCTCTTCCCTGGTGTTTTGCTGCTGCTCTTTGCTTGCTGTGCTGGCTGGGGAGGTTTTGGGTGCAGCTGGAGGACAGCAGCTCCTCAGGATGGGGTTCCAGCAGGACCTGGATCCTGTGGCTCTTTCAAGGGACAGCAGTTCCATCAGTAAGTGACAAACGAGGGAAAACTGCTGATGGTTGCACTTGTGCCTGCAGCAGGGACCAGAAGTATCCAGGGTCCTGGGCATCAGTGACTGGAAAGCCCCAGAGTAAATCCCAAACTCAAGAACAAATCCTTTTTCCTTAGAAAAACTCTGGATTCCACTGTGAGGAGCAGAGCCAGAAGCTTGGAGCTCACCAGCCGTGGGGCTGAGTGAGGAGTAGTTCTGCCAGACAGAGAGGGGTGAGACAAATCCTCTCCTGCCCTCTGCTCCTGGGTGGGGGTCCAGTGGCCAGCAGAATTCGGCTCCCTGGTAACTGAGCACCTCCCCCCCGTGTTCCTTCCAAACACACCCTGACCCCAAAGGTGGCAGCAGCCTCTGGAGAAGGTATCAGCACTCAGGTGAGTCCTCTCTGGCCTTGAGGAGCCCCAGCCCACCACGCCTGCCCTGTTGATCCTCGCTCCAGCCCAGCCAAGGTTTGAGTTTTCCCTTCTCCGCCCTCAGGTCCTGCTTTTATTCCCCAGAAGCCTCACAGGCTCCAGCTGGCGTTGGGCTAAAAATAAAAACTTCCATGGCAGCTGTGTCACTCCCACTTCTCTGGAGAGGAGGACAGAGACAGACCTTCCTCCTCCTCCTCCTCCTCCCCCTCCTCCCCAGAGGGTTTCACTGGCCTCTCCAAGATTCCAAATTCCCCGGTGAAAAGGGAGGCAGAGACTCACTCAGGAGCTGGGTGCCTCCAAATCCCAGAGGATCTGATCCCCTGTGCTGCCAGAGCCACGGGTAGAAACAATCCAAGAGGAGAAAAAAACAACAGAGGCATCAAATCCTCAAGAAACAAACGTCTCGAGAGAAAAGATGGAGGGAAGAGGGGCCTCAAGACATTTTATTTTTAGCTTTTAAAAGCAGGAAGAAGGGGAAAAAAAAAAAAAAGATTGAATATTGCAGCTGAGCTGCCAGAAAATCCAAATGTTAATGGAAAGTTGGATCTGCTCTGGTTGTGCTCAGCACAGACAGACGAGAGAGCTGTGAAGGATTCAAGGAGGGCTCAGGGACAGCCCTGCAGAGCAGCAGCTGCTACTGCTCCCCCATCTCTGCCCCAAAACCCCAGCCAGGAAGCCTGGCAGGGCTGGGCTCTCCCTCTGGAAGAGTCAAGACGGGACAAAGCCATCCCAGCTCGCTGGAACAGCTCCAGGCATGAGCCCACCAGGCTGCTGGGAAAATGCCAGCCTCCTCTCTGAGATGCCAGAGCCCACTCAGTGCATTTTTAGGAAACACTCTTTGGTTTCCCTCTCCACTATCAATCCCCACAAGTGTTCCTGAAGCTTGGGCAGCACTGGAAGGGCTTCACACACTGGAAGAAGACCAAGGAGTGGGATGGAGCTCGTAGAGGCGTTCCCCTCCTGCTCTGCCTCTAAATTGCAGCTGCCCCACCCTGGAAAAGCTGCCAACTCAGGGAACTTCTGGCTCCTGCCCCATCCATGAATCTTTATGGACATTGGCAAATCCCCCAAGTCTCAGACCCACCTGGCTGCCAGAGGCCTCAGCTGCCTGCTCCTGGCCACACAGGCTGAGAATGCTGTCCCAGAAAAGGCTTTGATATGGTTACAGCTTGGGAACCCGAGGCAGGAGTGTCAGTGTGTGCCCATGGACGTCTCTGATTGCTGGGAGGACCCAGGAAATCTGCTTTGCCCCACCTTGGGCAGGCTGCTCTCCACGGAGCTGCCTCCAATGCCAGGATCACCACACCTACCCCAGGGATCACTCCCCCATCCCAGGGATCACTCCCCCATCCCAGGGATCACTCCCCCATCCCAGGGATCACTCCCCTATCCCAGGGATCACTCCCCTATCCCAGGGATCACTCCCCTATCCCAGGGATCACTCCCCTACCCCAGGGATCACTCCCCCATCCCAGGGATCACTCTTCTACCCCAGGGATCACTCCCCCATCCCAGGGATCACTCCCCCATCCCAGAGATCACTCCCCCACCCCAGGGATCACTCTTCTACCCCAGGGATCACTCCCCCATCCCAGGGATCACTCCCCTACCCCAGGGATCACTCCCCCATCCCAGGGATCACTCCCCCACCCCAGGGATCACTCTTCTACCCCAGGGATCACTCCCCCATCCCAGGGATCACTCCCCTACCCCAGGGATCACTCCCCTACCCCAGGGATCACTCCCCCATCCCAGGGATCACCACCCCACTGCAGGGATTGTTCCCCAGCCCCAGGGATTGCTTCTCCACCAAGAATTGTTCCCCCATCCCAGGGCCCAGGGCCCCACAGGACAAGCAGCAGGGACAGCCCGAGGAGAGGCGGGCCTGGAGAAGCTCTGCAGTGGGGTGATGGGAATGTGGCGAGGCAGCTTCTCCCAGCTTGTGACTCATCTGTGCCACAGCACCTCTGCCAAATCACCAGGATAAACACGGGCTGGTCTCCTAGCAGGGGAGCTGGAAATAGCCAGGGTGATGTATAGCGAGGACAAGGGCTGCATGGAGCATCCTGTTGGGCACCAGGGGCACCAGCTCTGCTCACAGATGCATGGAAACAGCTCCCACCTCTGGCACCAGCGCTGCCAAAGCCCCTTCCCGGTGCCAGGGTCGGTGCTGGCCCTGCCACACCCTCCTGATCCACTCACAACGTGCTCATCCACGGGGCTGAGGGGCTTGTCCAGCTCCACGTGGCCGCAGCAGAGCAAAACCAGCTCACTGGCCTCTCCTAAGAGCTGGGCTTGCCCTCCTGGAACTGGGATCTGGCCTTTCCCTGCACCCTTGCAGTGAAACAAAACTGCTGCTTCGTTGGGAGCCAGGAAAAAGCCTTTCATGGGGGGGCAGAAGGACCCCCCCTGTCTAGAATTCCCCAAATCCAGGATGTTCCTATCCCTCCACAGGGATCACCAGGAGCACTGCTGGGAGCTGTGGGTGCACACATGAAATATCCCCCCCAGGCCCCTGTGGCTCAGTTTCCTTGGGGGGCTTTGGAGGGATATCTCAGGGTGAAAGATCCCAAAAGAGGCTCTTACCCCCCAGGATCAGTCCAAGGCTTTATTCTCCAAGGGTTCCAGGGCAGAGAGAGAGAACAAGGAAGAACAGGACTTTATCTGGTCTCTGCTCAGGAGAGACAGCTGGACCTGAGCCAACAGGGTCAGGATAGGAAGGAAGGGTCAAACTCCATGGTCACAGGGGGTTCTGGGGTAAAAGCATTCCCCAGAGGAACACAACACACACAAACTGGAGTGTGATGGAACCTGACCATACTGACCCTGCCACTGCCACAATCAGCCACACACACCCCCCCTCTGAAGGTCTGAGGGAGCTTTTTCTCCTCCTGGATGCACCAGAGCAAAGACCTGTCACCCTTCAGCCTCCCCTCTCACTGTGGGAGAAGCACTCCAGCCTCAGCAGCATCCCTGCTTGAGAGCTCATTTTAAAAAAAGCACATTGCTGAGAACAGAGAGTGCATTAATTGTTTAGAATGAACAAAGTTGCAGCTCGGGGCTGGCTGGGGAGCCCCAGCGTTGCTCACTCCCTGTCCCGGCTGTCACGCCAGCTGGTGACTCATCCCAGCCTCCAGCAGCAGCTTGGAATGGAAATCCCAAATCACCTCCTGACGCTGCTGTTTGGGCTGAGTCCCCCATGGTAACAGGACAGCCTGTGGTTTTGGGGGGTGGGTGGCATTGCCAGAGGGGTTTCAGAGCTGGAAAAAAGGGGGTTTTGCCCTTTTTGCCATGTGGCAGGCAGCAGGGGAAGGGGAAGGGTTTGGTTTTTCACAGCCCACGTGGTGTTTCTGGGGGAGGTTTGTATCAGGCATAAATCTGTGTGTCTGCACAAAGGGCAGGACTTACCCTCCGTGCACAACTGTCCCAGCTTGGAACAAGCATCACAACCCTCCAGCAGGCCTGCCAGTGCCTGGCTGCCTGGCAGACCCCCCTGCCACCTGTGGGACCCCCCTGTTAACCCAGGGAATTCCTTCTCCCAGCTGCCTGGGGAAAGCTTTTCCAGGCTGCAGCAAGCCCCAGGAGCCAGATGCAAAAGAGGATGCAAAGTGCAAGGAGGATCAGCCACTGGGCTGGGAGCACAGGGAGCCCAGCAAAACCAGGGCAGGGTTTCCCTCTGGGGAATGTCTGCCACCAAACCCTGGGCTACCTGGAACTTGGGGTGACATGCAAAGTGCTGCCAGCTGAAACTCGATTTAGCAAACCTGGCCCAGCCCCAGCTCTGTCACCAGAGCTGGTCCTGAAGAGCTTGGAAATATTCTGCATGGCACTGGGGAAACCTGGCCAGTGTCTGTGCAGCTCCTGAGGGGATGGGCTGAGCCCAGTGCTTCCAGACTGAGGCCAGCTCCTTCCTTGAAAAAACTGCATTTTCCATCAAAAAAAAGTCACCAAACCCTTGGTGACTTGGTGACACTGCCCAGGGCAGTGGTGGAGTTGCCTGCTTCCTGGAGAGATTGAACAGACAAGCAGATGTGGCATTTGGGGACACAGTTTAGTGGTGGCCTTGGCAGGGCTGGGGGAGCTTGATCTTGGAGGGCTTTTCCAACCTAAACTATCAGGTGATTCTCTCTCTTCATAAACCTGAACATCTCAACTGCTCAGAACACCACGATCAAACACTGCTCAACTCCACACACAGCCCAAACCCAAACCCAAACCCAAACCCAAACCCAAACCCAAACCCATCCATTCTGAACATGCCAGCCTGCCTTTTCCTAGCTTCCCATGAAATCTTGGGTTATCTAGAAGACACTTTGATGGCCTGGAATTGAACTATCCTAAGTATAGATTAAAGCAATAATAATCAAGAATTCATCAATAATCAAGAATAATCAATAATTATCAAGAAAAGGATGACCAAGAAAAAGAAACCTGCTATAAAAAGCCTGGAATTGAGCTGGAAAGAGAATTTTTTTAGACACAACTCAAATATGTCAATGCACAACCTTTCACCCCACTCAATTCCATCCTCTGAGGGCAAGATTTCAGTAAGAGAGACACGACAGAAAAGCTTTTAGACCATGGAATATCCTGAGTTGGAAGGGGACCCACAAGGATCCTCGATTTCAACTCCTGCACAGGACAGCCCCAAAAATCCCACCATGTGCTTGAGGGCACTGTCAGCTTGTTCTCCCAGCCCAGAATTTGCTAACAGTTTGCAGTGTTGACTAAAGCCAAAGCTTTTGGGAAGGAAATTCCAGGTCTTCATGGTACTACTCTGAATGGTGAGACCATTTGAACAAGTCAGTTTTGTATCATTAATACAGTCAAATTATATGTAAAGTAATGACAAATTAAAAATTAAGCTTTGGACTGGGTGAAATTTAAGGAGCTTTGCCCAGCCTTGACTATCTTACTCCAACACAGCAAAAGCCAGTTTTTGAATAATTGGGCTAAAACTTAATGGGAAAGGTTTTTTTGTGGAGTTTTTTTGGGGTTTGGTTTTTTTGGGAGGGGCTTTGAGGGGGAGGTTGGTTGGTTGGTTTTTTGTTCGTTTGTTTTGTTTTTGTTTTTGTGTGGGGTTTTTTTGTTGTTGTTTTTGTTTGGGATTTTTTTGGGTTTTTTGTTTTTTTTTGTTCGTTTGTTTCGTTTTTGTTTTTGTGTGGGTTGTTTTTTTTTGGTTTTGTTTGGGGTGGTTTTTTTGTTTTTTGGGTTTTTTTTTGTTTTGTTTTTTGGGGGGTTGTTTTGTTTTGTTTTGGTTTTGTTTTTTCCACCTAGGACAGCTCTGAGCGTTGCCCCTCCATGGAAACCTCAGAACATTCCACTCGGACACATCCTGCTCCGGATGCAGGAGAAGTGCTGAGCCCATAAACCACCACCTCAAAGGATGAGGACAAAGCAGAGATTCCCGGTGTTTCCCTGGGAGACTGGGCATGGCAGGAGCCTCACAAAGGGAGTTAAAAACAGGGAGCTGAGTCACTTGTCCAAGTCATCTCTTCAGGAGCACCGGGGGGGAAAGGCTGTGAGCTCGTGTTTTGCTAGGAGCTGGCAGCACAGGCGGGATGTGGAGCAGGGATGCAATCCCAGCCCTGGGAGCAAGGAAACGTGCTGCCACTGTGCAGATGTGGCTGGAACTCCCCCTTCCTCTGCTCACACGTGCAGCTCTCGAGCCCAAAGGGGTGATGGAAATACTTCCCTGCCCTCCTGGGCTTCCTATGGCCAGCTCAGTTTCCTTGAGGGGCTTTGGAGGAACATCTCAAGGGACAGGGTAAAAGATTCTTGCCCTCAGAGGATGGAATTGAGTGGAGTGAAAGGTGGTGTGTTGACATATTTGAGTTGTGTCTAAAAAAGTTCTCTTTCCAGCTCAATTCCAGCCCAAGGCTTTATTCTCGAAGGGTTCCAGGGAAGAGAGTGAACAAGGAACAAGCCTGGGTTTATCTAATCTCTGTCTCAGGAGAGATAACTGGCCCTGAGCTAATAGGGTCAAGATAGGAAGGAAGGGTCAAACTATAGGGTCACAGGCTTTAGGGAGTTCTGGGGGAAAACCATTCCCCAGAGGAATACAACAGGTGATGGGAAGGGATGAGGAGGTGGCTCTGTACCTGCTGCATCCTGATCCACAAGGGAAACCAGCTCCCTGAGCAAGGTGGAGCGAGGCAGCAAGGAGCCAAAAGAGGCAAAACAGGGGATTAGTTCAAAGCCTCCTTTTTCTCTTCAGAAGCAGCAGCAGCTCACCCCAGTTTTTCCATAAATTGGGTGCTCAAAGCCTCCAGCCAGCGGCATTTGCTTAAGAAACAAAGCAGGGGATTGTTGGACCCAGATGCCACACGTATTCCTGGAAACAAAAGGCTTTGCTCTCCCGGCTCCAGCAGCCCAGATAAAGGCAGGCAAGGTGTTTACACTGCCACAAGGTCTGTTTGCCGTGCCGGGGCCGCCGGTGTTGAGTCACTGCTCGGGAGGCACCAGGAGCTCCAGCTGCTGCTGCTGGGGTGGCTGTGGGGATGGGTGTAGACAGAATGCCACCGGGAGGAGGCAGCTCAGCACGGGGATGAGCAGAAATCGAGGTGAATGCCCACGTTTTGCTGCGCTGTGCCATGTGCAGAGCTGCCAGCACACCCCTGCCCGCTTCCCCTGCCGTGCCGGGATGGAGCCCAGGCCTGCTTGGCACGTGGGCAGGAAACAAGGCACTTCCCCCCGAGTGAAACTGCAGATGTGGCATCCCTAGAAAGCAGAATCGAGCACCCAGTGCTGCTTGCACAGAACTGCCTGGGAACGGGAGCACCAGGAGATGCTCCAGCCTCCCCTCCACCTCCCTCCTGCTCAGCCTCACCACCAGGCAGACCCCAGCCCCGTGGCTTTTTGCCACTGGAACTGCAGAGCTGAGGCTGGGCTGTGCAGCACTCCTCCCCTCCTGCCCCCCTGGGTTCCTGTGCTAGCTCAGTTTCTGGGGAGCTTTTGGGGGGAATACCTCACAGAATGGGGTAAAAGATTCAAAAGAGGCCCCTTACCTCTGGTAATATTCCAAGGCTTTATCCTGAAGGGATACCAGAGGTCCAAGAGGGCGAACAAGGAAGAACAGGAGTTTTTATCTGGTCTCTGTCCCAGGACAGATAGCTGGCACTGAGCCATAGGTCAGAGATAAGGGGGGAACAGGGTCAAACTAACAGGTACAGACATCAGGGGGTTTCTGGGGGGAGAAACCATTCTCCCCAGAGGAATACAACAGAGCTGCACAAAGCAGCATCTCTGCCCCGAAAAGGGGGGGCCTGGCAGCCACCCAGACATGGCACCATGCCCAGGGGTGAGGCTGCTCCCCTTCCCTGCTAAAGCCCACGGCGTGGAGGATCAACTTGGAAAACTCCCCCAGCTTCTCCCAGCATAGCCTGGTGCCCTGCAGGGGAGCATCCTCACACCCCAGGTGTTATAAATGCATATTTTGGAGTTGGCTTTTGGCAAATATTGACGTGAATGTTATACATATAATGTAATGAAGGTGTATTTCCTAATTGTAACAAAGTAAAAGGGGAGGGGAGGGGGGGGTGTATTTTTTTTAACCTTTCAGCTGGATAGAAAACAGAAGGGAGACCTGACATTCCTGTGAGAGATAAAGAACAACCGAGCCTTTCAGAATTTGAATCTTTGAAAGACAGATTTATACCATCTACCCAGACTACATGGAATTTTACAGATAAATTGTATACTTAGGGGGGGTCTTGAGACCAAGATAAATATTTAAATCACGCATTAGCTTATTTAAATATGTAACACAGAGGTCCTTAAAACAAAGGATCTGGAGACAGACGGTGTGTGATACTTTGCACCCTCAGCTGAGTAGCTATCTTTTCCTGTCTCCTAATTGTCTGGCTTTATTCTATTTTTTAATTTTTATTAAACTTATAAGTTAATATATATATAAAAAAAAAGTGAAACGTCGTTTTTCACCCCAGGGTTTCTGCCATGGTGCCAGGAAGGAAGGGGAGGAAGGGGCAGAGCGTGACTGCCGGGCTGGCAGGGGCCCCCCCAAGCTCAGCCCTGTGCTGCCGCGCCCTGCTCCAGCCCGGGGACACATGGCTGAGCATGACTCATCCATCTCCCTGCTCTGCCAGGGCTGATCCAGAGCCCTGCCACAGCCACAGCCAGCCCAAGGAGAGGGGGACACACAGTTTTTCAACAGTGGGGACTGGGAGCTGCAGTGGGGCAGCCCTCAGTGCCCATGGGGTCACATTTCCTTTGGGCTACCAGCCCCTTTGAAGACCACACGTCTGGGTTTGGAAGGACAGGGATCTGCCAGGGAAAGCTGGAGTTTCCCTTGGAATGGAGAATGTAAACTCCTCACTCCCTCCAAATTATAATTTTGTAATTAAGGGGCTTTCAGGCAAAGATTTGGGAATAGGAATAACAGTTCTTTACTGGGAATATTAACAATACAAATGTAGTAGAAAACAAAACCACCCAACCAAACAAGCAAACAAACAAACAACAATCCTGGAAAACCCTGACAGAGTCAGAGCTACAACTTGACAAACAGAATACACATTTTTGGTTTCTATAACCCAAGACACCACATTACACATCCACACCAAGAGCTTGGACGTTTCTTTGGGCTCACGTGACTCAGATGGGGTTTTAAGGAGGAACTTGAGCTGTTAATAAATAAAGCCCCCAACAAACTGAAAGTTCTGAGCACTGCAGTGTGGAGATGCCAAGCTCTGCCCAACCAGGATGGAGCAGGAGGATGTGTGTGTGTGCAAAGCAGCGGCCAGAGCAAGTGGCTGGAGATGGCTTTTGTGCAAGAGGGAGGGAGAGACCTCTGCTATCAGAAGCTCAATCCTACAGAGGTGCTTCTGAGCCACTCACAGCCCCGACACAAACATTCAACAGCTTCAGGAGAGCCCGTGTTTGTTCCTACCCTGGCTCCACCGTGTCTCTGCAGGGACACGGCGCCAGCGCCTGCAGTGCTGCAACCCCGTAATTAAGGAAGGTACAATCCAGGCAGGGCAGCACCCACCTCGCACCCTGGGTGCTGGGGAACTTTGTCCCTGCTGCTGTTGCAATTCCGAGCCCTGCTAGCCACGGGAGGCAGATCTGCAGCAGTGGCTGCAGCTTGGAGGACACCCCAAAGCCAAGGGCACCTTCCCCTTCCTTGGGAGAAGGTAATTGGTTTATGACACAGGAGGTGAAAATGTTGACTCAGCCTTGCCAGGAACAGAGGTGTCCCAGCCCCAGCGGGGTTTTGTGGTATTTCTGTGGGCTGAGTTCAGTGCACTTCATTAACCAACTTCCACACCCTTTGGCTTTCCCCAGCGCCCACAGCCCTGGATCACGGCGTGGTTCATGGGCACGCTGTGGCATCCTGCACAGACAGGAACAAGGAAAAATGCCTGCATTTTACAGTGCTCTTATCAAGGGCATGGAGTGGCTGGGCAAAGCAGAGCAGCTTTAAAGTCAGAGGGCAGATTTAGACGAGGTATTAGGAAGAAACTCTTCCCTGCGAGGGTGGTGAGGCCCTGGCATAGCTGGCTCAGAGAAGCTGTGGCTGCCCTGGAAGGACAGGGTTTCTCCTGGGTGGCTGAGAGCTGTGGCTGCCCTGGAAGGACAGGGTTTCTCCTGGGTGGCTGAGAGCCTGGCTGTCACACAGATGCCTCTGCAGTCAGGGCTGCAGCTGCCACTGCACCAGGTGGGGCTGGGGGGACTATGCCAGGCCCCACAGTTGTTCAGCTTCACACTGGGGACATTCAGCCCTGGGCAGGGAGGGGAAGGGAGCAGAGGCAGGTGGGCACCCAGCCCTGACACCACGCTGTCTGGTGGCAGCTGCCAACAGGGAAAAGGTTTTACATGGCACCAGCCTCAGCTGTTTGGGAACGTGCTGAGCTGCTCACAAAGGAACAGGCTCAGCAAACAAGCTCACCAAGAGCAGGGTGGCAAAACAGGCGATGCAGCCAGTGGCAGGACAGTGGAAGGTGATTCCCAGCTCATCCTGAACCCACTGGGCTGACACTTTGTGGGGAATCCTCCATGAGAGCCCGAATATTGTCCAGGGCCAGAGAGAGAACTCTGGTGACTTCCTCTTTTCCTGGTTACCAGCAGCACAAAAGGAAATTATTCCTCCCAAAGGGCACGAATTCAGCAGAATGTGGAGCTGGCAGCCACCCCACATGTCCCACCCTGGCTCTGCCACCCTCTGTGTCTGCATCCCTGAGCACCACGCTGGGAACAACTCCGTGTCCTCTGGGCTGCAGAGTTTGAGCACTGATGGGATTCAGACAAGTGAGGTGACACGTGCAAGGCTGAAAAACACTTGTGGCAGCATGTGGGATCAGGGCAGGCTGGGATGGGCCAGGGATGGATCCCCTCCCACACCAAAGGCAGCCCTGATTCCCTTTGCAATCGCTTCTCTTTAACCCTCAGCTCCAAGGGTAAAGTCCTTAATTTACCAGAGGGGATCCTGTCATCCTAAATATATATAAGAACTTGGAAGTTCAGTATAACCTTAGGGATCTAATCCATAACTCTTTTTTAGGTAATTAGTCCTTTGACTTCACACTGCCAAATCTCAGCATTCAGAATCACATGAGCTGGTGAAATACTGCAAGGGGCTGAGGGGACTTGAGATGCAATTTCCCTTTGAAAACAGGATTCCCTCTCACTCCCCTCATCCCTGGGAAAGGTGAGGGGATGAGCCGTGGCTGGCAGACACAGCAACGGCAGCGAGGTCACAAACCAGCAGTGCTGGAGCATGTTTCTCTGCCACATTTTTTTCTTGGAAAAAAAAAAGAGGGGCTGGATGTTTTCACAGGCGAGAGCTCCTCTCCACTGGGAACAGCTAATGAAAACCTTCACCTCAAAGACACGTTTTGCCACGGAGCCCTCCAGCCCTGCAGCCTGCCAGGAGGGACAGCATGCCCAGCCACCCCGAGCTGCTGGCTGCAGATGTCAATGTGTCCACAGGGCTGGAGATCCAGGGTGGGGTGTTTAAGAGGGTCCCCAGAGGGCCACGGAGGTCTGATCAGCCCAGCTCTGTGTTCACGGCTCCCCCAGAGTATCCCCAGCTGCACAAGCTGCTCTTTGTTTGCTCTGAAAGGGCAAAGCCTCCTCCCAGCCAAAGCATTCCCTCCCTGGCAGGGATTCCATCAGGCAGACGGGGGAGAAACCCGGGAGCCTGAGGTTTCACCCCACGCAAAATGTTCCAGCACAAGCTCATTGCTGCTGGAGGAAGTATCTGCCCCACCCCCTGGCAGCACTGAGCCCTAATTCCCTTTTCCTCCCTTTTTTTTTTTCAACTAAACAGGTTTCATTTACCTGCTCCTGCCTGGAGGGTCGTGGCTGAACAAAGCACAGGGCAAAACCCCCTTGGGCTGGGGAAGGGTTTGGAGTTCACCTGCTGGCACCCCACTGCTGCCCCCTTTGCTCTGCCCTTGGATGAGCTCCCTCCCTCCACAACAACGTTTGGGAAGCAGAAGATTTATCCTCATTAGGACCAGGGATGAGATCTGGGCCTCAGGAGGAAGAGGCTTAATCAGGTTAGGGGCTGCAATTCAGGAAGGCATCGCTCATCAGCCAGGGCACTAACAAGGGCTGGTTCCTGCCTTGGGGAGGGGAGCTGCTCCCTGTAGGGCCACCACACGGCCCCTGCAAGGCCACTCCTTGCCCTGGAGTGGGCACTGAATTCCTCAGGGGGCCTCTCCTGGGACTGAAGGTGCCCAAGGGCTGCATTCTACACCCCTGCACCCCCAGGCTGGGGCTTGCACTGACAAAGGTCTCCCACTGGTGAGATGGGATGAGCTCTGATGGAGCTGAGATGGGATGAGCACTGATGGAGCAAGCCAAGGGCTGTGGCTCTGTTCACCCTCTGAGTCAGAAGGCAGCTTAAGGAGAGGGGACAACGGGCAGGACCGAGCACAGAGCATCTCTCCAACCTCTGGTGCCGTGCTGGCACCCAGCTGTCCTCCAAGGAGGGGGACAGAAGCTTGAGGACACCAGGGACAGGGGCATTTCAGACCAGTCCTGTCTCTACCCATGGCCTGGAAGGGGATGGTGCTGGTGTTGCCAGCACCTCTGAGTCACCAGCCACCCTCACCACGCCTTCTGCTGTGCCAGAGGCTATCCAGAGCTGGGGACACATGTGCCACCAGCACAGGCAGCATTGCCCAGAGGGGTCCCTTGTCCTGGGACACAATCAGTACCAGGCTGCACAGGGCAAAGAGCCAGGTGGGCACTTTGGAAACCCCACTGGCAATGGGAAGATCCCACTGAGAGCCTCCCCGAGAGAGGAGCAGCTGGCCAGGAACAGAGGGGTGGCAGGAGGCAGGCAGCCCAGCTCTCGTCAGACCCTCCTCCACCCATGCAGCTCTTGCACTCGTGTGTTGGTACTGGTTAGACTGGTCTCCTGTTTGCACGCCTTGCCCCCCTGCAGTCAGCACTTCTTTCCCCACCCCAGACAGAGCACCCAGCAGCCGGGACCGTGTCCCATCCAGACACGTCATGCCCTGGCATCCCGGTCCCCCACCCTCCCTCTGCGCCGCCGAGACAACCCCCGCAGCGGGCAGGGGCGATGCTGCGGGTGATGATAACGCGGCCCCGGGGCGCCTGCCCTGCGGGAGATACCCGGCGCTTCCCCGGGGCTGACGGGCACGGCGAGGGGTGCAGAGGGCTGCCGGTTACTCATTAGCCGAAGCCTGGCTGTGTCAAGGACAGCGAAGCGGCCCCAGGCCGGGTGCTGACCCCAGGGAGGGCGGGGAGAGCCGGCGGAGCAGGGGCAGCATTCCCTGCCCGGGGGGATGGCGGGGAGCAGGACAGCGTCTGAACGGGGCTCCTCTAACCCACCGACAGCGCTGACCCTTCCGCAGGGCTGGGCTGGTGGCTGTCCCACTCCCTCATGCCCCAAAGATTCGGGACACCTCAGCCACACCGAGCCCGAGGAGCAGAACCGCGGCTCAGCAGCCGATTGTGCCGCATCGAGCAGGCCCCCAGGGAGACGAGAGGAGCTGCGGGCTCCTCGCAAGGGTTTTGGGGGTTAGAGAGCAGCCCTCGCACCGCGCCCGAGAAAGAGGGGACAAGCCGGAGGCAGGAATGAACAGCGACGACTTCCCCCGCATCTCCGCTCTTCCATCTCACCGCCCGTGACTCAGAGATGACTCAACACGGGAAACACCCCGGTCCCCCCGAGCCCCGCGCACCAACTGCTGCCCAAAACCCACCGAAACCCATCTCTCAGGCACGAGCTGCCCTTTGGGAACCCCCGCGAGTCACAGCCCTTTTTTTTTTCAGGGGATTGTTAGCGCCCGGGAGAACAAGCACGGAAGCTCCCGGAGCTCAGCCCATCGCAGGGAAAAAAATTCCACATCCGTTCTCCACGCAGCCAGCTCCCCCTCCAGCCACTGCTGCGAGCCGGGCATTTTTTCCAGCCCTCGAAAGATCGTGGCCAAGATAGTTCTGGGTTTGCATAAGGCAGAAAAAAAGCTTTTAGACAGCTCAGCTCCTCCTCTCAGCAGCATCCGGATCCTTGGGATCCGGGAGCAGCAAAAACTGTCTTATCCGAGGACGAAGCTGCAGCAGCGCACGGGAAATACGAAGCTAAATATAACCCCACATGGCTTTGGGAATCGCTGTAACAGGCAGCGCAGTCCCTCCCTCCCAGGTAGAATATTTATAGCATCTGCTGAGGAAGTTAATTTAAGCCCCATTTGGTACAGGCTCAAAACGAGGCGTCCAGAATAAGAGGCGAAAGATCAAATGGAGTAAAAAAGGGGCTGTCCCGCCACTGCCCAGCCCGGACCCGGCTGGGAGCCAAAGCTGATGACGGAGAGGGATCCGCTGGCTTCTCCCGCCGAGCAGGGTTCGGGGAACTGAGCGCCACAGGGACGTGTCCGAGCCCAGCGCTGCTCGGGCTGGCAGAGCACGGTGCCAGCCCCTGCTTGGCCAGCAGTGACA
Source organism: Phylloscopus whistleri (assembly GCA_017589585.1). Classification (NCBI taxonomy): domain Eukaryota; kingdom Metazoa; phylum Chordata; class Aves; order Passeriformes; family Phylloscopidae; genus Phylloscopus; species Phylloscopus whistleri. The sequence continues at coordinate 31,563 of JADMLD010001014.1, read as the reverse complement.
GCGGCCAGGGAGCCCCGTGCCCTCAGGGGACCCGGGAGCGGTGACAGCCCCGAGCAGGGCAGAGGTTCCCCAGCAGGGAGGGGTCCAGGAGGGGGGAATTTCTGAAGGCAGGGAGGGCAAGAAACGGGAAACGGCCGGAGGAATTCGTGCCTCGGTACCGACTCGGGAGCACATCACCCAGAGACAGCTGGCGGGAGGGGGACACGAGTGCTGCCCCCCCAAAGCCAGGGACCCCACGGAGTGGGAGCAGCTTGGCACCGGGAGGGTTAAGGCACGCAAAACCTGGAGCAGGTTCTTTAAGCGGTGCCAAAGACAGCGAAGGAAAAATAGGACGAGCAAGGCGAAATCTGTAGGCAGGACAGAGCCAGCTGGCTGGCACCGCTCCCCCGGCTGTGCCAGAGCGTGTTTAGGAATAGCTCCAGCATGACGAAGGCAGAGGGGCCGCCAGCCCGGCGCTTGCGGCCCGCATAGCACAGACCCTGCCGGGGGCCCAGGGCATGTCTGCTCAGCCCCAGCCCCACAGCTCTGCCCCCAAACCCCCGCTCCAAGGGCATCCCGGCCAAAGATGGCGCTTGGAAGGAGCGCAGGAATGACGAGAGAGAGCTTCTCCCTCCTTTCGGTCCCTGCCACAGACACTCCAGCCCGGGCCAGGCCACGGGGTTTTTCCTCTCTCTCTCTCTCTCCCTTGCCTCCTCCAGGTCGCTCCCTCCCGGCTCCCTGCCAAGCGTGACGGCAGCACCCATCCCGCCGCGGTTCCCCCCCCATCCCCGGGGCACTCACCGGGCTTTCAGCTCCTTGTGCTCCTCCCGGACTTTGCTGAGCTCCAGCTGCAGCCGGGCTCTCTCCTTGGCCACCGAATCCAAGGTCTTGCGGGCATCCGCCAGCTCCGACTCGTAGGCGGCCTTGATGCCCGAGACCTCGCGGCTCACCACCTCCTCGGACTCGGTGATGCGGAGCCGCAGGCCGGCGTTCTCCAGCTCCAGCGAGCGCACCTTGTCGATGTAGACGGCCAAGCGGTCATTGAGCTCCTGCAGGTCCTCCTTCTCCTGCAGCCGGGTGATGCGGGTGGGCGACAGGGGGGTCCCCGAAGCCCCGCTGCGGGTGCTCCGTTTCTGCGAAGGCGTCGCCATGAGGGGGCTCGGGCGTCGAGGCGAAGGGCACGGCTCAGGTCACGGCGCGATGCTTTCCCCCCCACGCCACCCGCCCAGCTGTCGCGGCAGCTCCCGGTGGCTGAGTGACTCGGTTTATATCCCGGCCGGGCTGTTTCACCGGGAGGAGGAGCGGCCAGGCGGCGGCGGGTGGAGTTATCCAACAGCTGGGTGGAGACAGCTCGCATGGGCTCCAGCCCTTCCTTGGGAAAGGCTGGGAAAACGTCTCTGGCTAAAGGGGGCCTCGGGAGGGCGTCTCTGGGGACGGGTAATCCCCTTCCACACCCTTTTCTAGGGCGATTCCCCCCGACGGAGGCTGGATTGCAGACTGAGGGGGGGCTTGGCCAGGGAAAAGCTCACCCTGAGAGGGGCTGCAATGAGGGGCTGCAGCCAGGCACCCCCGGGACGCTTGGGCTGAGCACCTCCAGGACATTGCAGGGCAGGCAGCATCCCAGCAGCTGACACCCGGGTGTGGGGAGTCCCGGCACACCCTGAGTGCAGGAGCCACAGGCTGCATAGGACCCCTGGGGTACCTGAAACTCTGGGGTCCAGGGACCCCAGTACAGCCCCAGGTCACCCCAAACAACCTGCTCTGGGTTCCCCTGAATCCTGAATCCCACACAAAGAGCTCTGGGGCACCAAAGATTGCCCCCAACCCACCTACCCACTCCCCTGCACTGGTTTTGCCCAGTTCTCTCAGCACTGCTTGTCCCCATTTCCCAGCTCTCTTCTCCTGTGCCAGCTTTGAACTCCCCAAATTCTGAGCACCAGTTGAGCCCCCACCCCAATTCCCTGCCCTGTTTCCTGCTCTCCTGCCTCCCCAGCCCTCTCCAGTCCCACCCAAACACCCTCCCAGTACCGACAGCTCCCAGCGGGGCTGATTCCCAGCCCTCCCCAGCGGGCGCGGGGTGCTCTGTCTCCCTCGAAGCGCTGCCCTCGAGGGGCAGCTGGTGATTTTCAGCTCTGCCAAAGGCTTCCAGGCACCTCCTTTTACCCTAAAAAGGAGGGGCGGGCCGGGTCCTGGGGTGTCGGGCTTCCTCCTTTTGAGCTGCCGCTTGGAGAACCGGGCTCTGCGGCGAGGAGAGCCGGGCAGGCAGCAGCTGGGGACACTGCCGAGAGCCTGGGGACACTGCCGAGAGCCTGGGGACACTAAAGCACAACGTCCCCGACCATTCCCTGCCGACAGAGGGGTCCAAGGTCAAGGGCACCGCCGGCCCGAGCCGCCTCCCCAGCCGCGGCTCCCCCTTGGCCGCGCCGCAATCCGAGCTCGATTTCAGCTCGGGGAGCGCAGCAGAGCCCCGGGCAGGCGGGGAATGACTCACACGGCAACGGAGCAACACAGACAAACACGGAGAGCACACGCAGGACACACGTGTGTGTGTGTGTGTGTGTGTGTGCGCGCTCCGCTCCGTCAGTGATTCATTAACCCGCTGGCAGCCGCTCAGCCCCGGCTGCCGGGGCAGGGAAGGGAAGGGAAGGGACCCCGGCGACAATAAAAGGGTCGAACTTTTTCCAAAAGCAACGGGGATCTGCCCCAGCTCCACGGGGAGGGGAAAGGGGGGGGAAAGTGAGGAGGTGAGGAGGGTGTCAGCCCTCCTGGCACTGCCGGGCCGAGGGGCTGGGATTCCCCCTCTGTTGCGTTCCTTTTAGGGAATCTCTCCTCAAAAACCCCTCCCGCAGAGACTCTAACCTGGCCCGATCCTACCTGCCCCTTGATTTACCTTCGGCCAGGTAAATCCCACCCCCCGACCCCGAGAGAGATAAAAACCCCCGCTCCCTCAGGCCCCTCCTCTTTGCCCCTGGGATTCCCTTCGTGGAAATAAAGCCTTGGAACACATCCTGAGGTCAGGAGCCTCTTCTGGATTTCCTTTCCCTACCCTGAAGATCCCCTCGCCCGAAACTCCCCAAATCTGAGCTAACAGCCGGCAGGGGGGCTGAGGGGAGGGGAAAACTTCACCCCTCCTCCTTCCCCCCAACCCCCCCGGCCTGGCTGTGCCCCCTCCCCCAGCCCAGCTGGCAGGGTGACCCTCTGTGCACGGGGAAGCCCCCCTGGGTGCTGTAGGGGTTTCTGTGCCGCCACCCACCCACCCCAGCTCTCCCTGCATCTCCCGCGCTCCCTCATCCCACTCCTTTGTTCGGTCCCACACAAATTCCTCCTCTCCTGCCTCCTTGCCCGTCCCGGGCTGCCTTTCCTTCCTCCTCCCATGCCCAGACCCCTCCCTGGTGGGGGCATCGCGGCGCTGGGAACCCCCGGGGGGTCACAAATGCATATTTTGGAGTCGGCTCTTTGCAAATATTAAAATAAATGCAATTAAAATAAATGCTGTACGTATAATGTAAGAAGGTCGTGCTGTATTTCCTTTTTATTTGTAGAATTTTAAAATAAAATATAAGTATTGAAAATAAAATAAAAATATACGTATACTTTTAAAATAAAAATAAAAGTATACTTTCTAATTGTAGCATAGTGTAAAAACAAAAGGCTAAAGTTGTTGTTTTTTTTTTCTTTGTAACATCTAAATTAACCAAACCAGAATGTGGGGGGGCCGGGATCATCCTCCATTCCTGCCTAGAGACTCCTAATAAAAGACAATTAATAATCAAAAATTTAAAAGAAAGATTTATGAAATCGATACCACCAAACCACCGGATACAGGCTGAACAGAGCCAAGGACAAATAAAGGCTACAAAATAAAATACTTAAGAAAGAGCTAAAACCTACAAAAAAGAAAAGAAAAAAAAAAACCCCAAAAAACCAAAAAAAGAAACAAAAAACCCAAACAAACAAACAAAAGAAACCAAAAACAAAACCAAAAAAAACCCCAAACAAACAAAAAAACCAAAACAACAACAACAACAACAAAAAAACAAAAAAACCCCAACAAACAAAAAAACCCACCCCAAACCCAAAATGAATATTTAAATCATGCATTAAGTCCTGTTGAATATTCAACACAAAAAAACCCTTAAAACAAAAAAATCTGAAAAAAGCCTTCGTATTGCTGACTCGCTCTCAAGCACCCTCGACCAAAAAAACTCTGGTTTTTTCTGCCTCCTAACCGCCTATTTTTTAAATTTTATTTCTATCACAGTTACGAGTTTTTAATAAAAAGTAAAAAGCGTGTCGTTTTTCACCCAGGGCGAGGCAGGCGGGGCAGGGCAGAGGACCCCGTGCCCGGCCCGGGGGGGCAGGGGAGCAGCCGGGCACGGTGCCCACGGGGCTCAGGGCGGGCGCTCGGGGGCTGCCGAGGCACGGCAGCGCCTCTCTGGGTCGGTTTTGGTTTGGTTTTGTTTTGTTTTGTTTTGTTTCAAACAGTTAACCCTGCGGCTGGCAGGGAAAGCCAAAGGCCGTTTGGCCCCAGGGTGCCCTGCCAGGCTCCGGGGGCATCCTCGGGGGCACGGGGCAGAGCGTTTCCAGGGTCACCAGCTAAAGCTTCCCTGCCTTCATGCGGCAAACGGCATCCAGGGGAAAGGCGGGGAGGGAGCGGCTTGGGCAACAGCTGGAAATCACGGCTAAGGGTCACCGGCACAGCCTGGGGCTGATCTGGCACCTCCTGGCATCTCCTGGCTCCTCCTGGCACCTCCTCCTGGCACCCCTGGCACCTCCTGGCTCCTCCTGGCACCTCCTCCTGGCACCTCCTGGCTCCTCCTGGGACCTCCTGGCACCCCTGGCACCCCTGGCTCCTCCTGGGACCTCCTGGCTCCTCCTGGCTCCTCCTGGGACCTCTGGGACCTCCTGGCACTCCTGGCACCTCCTGGCACCTCCTGGCACCTCCTGGCACCCCTGGGACCTCCTGGCACCTCCTGGCACCCCTGGCTCCTCCTGGCTCCTCCTGGGACCCCACATGGGGGCTGTTGGATTCCTCTGGGGAATGGTTTTTCCCCCAGAACCCCCTAGAACCTGTGGCCATTCAGTTTGACCCTTCCTTCCCTTATCTTTAACCTATTGGATGGACTGAGGGAGCTGGGGTTGTTCAGCCTGGAGAAAAGGAGACTCAGAGGTGACCTTATCAGTCTCTACAACTCCCTGAGGGGTGGCTGTGGTCAGCTGGGGGTTGGTCTCTTTCTCCAGGCAACAACTGACAGAATGAGAGGACACAGCCTCAAGCTGCATCAAGGGAAGTCCAGGTTGGATATCAGGGAAAAGTTTTTCACAGAAAGAGTGATAAAGTGTTGGAATGGCCTGCCCGGGGAGGTGGTGGAGTCACCATCCCTGGATGTGTTTAACAAAGCCTGGATGTGGCACTGGGTGCCATGGTCTGGTTGAGGTGTTAGAGCTGGGTTGGACTCGATGATCTTGAAGGTCTCTTCCAACCTGGAAATTCTGTGATTCTGTGATTCTGTAATTCTGTGATTCTGTGATTCTGTGATTCTATTGGCTCAGGACCAGTTATCTCTCCTGAGACAGAGACCAGATAAACCCAGGCTTGTTCCTTGTTCGCCCTCTTTTCCTTGGAACCCTTGGAGAATAAAGCCTTGGACTGATCCCAGGGGGTGAGAGCCTCTTTTGGAATCTTTTACCCTCTCCCCTGAGGTTATTTCCCCCCAAAACTCCCCAGAGTAGTGAGCTAGCACAGCAGCCCAGGAGGGTGGGCAGCACATCATCTCTCTTCCCTGGAACCCTTCAAGAATAAAACCTTGAAATAACCCCGAGGTAAGAGCCTCTTTTGGAGCCTTTTACCCCATCCCCTGAGTTATTTTCCCCCCCCAAAGCTCCCCAGAAACTGAGCTGGCACAGCAGCCCAGGGGGGCGAGCAGGGGGGGTAGGATGTCATCTCTCTTCCCTGGAACCCTTGGAGAATAAAGCCTTGGACTGATCCCAGGGGGTGAGAGCCTCTTTTGGAATCTTTTACCCTGTCCCCTGAGATGTTCCTCCAAAGCCCCTCAAGGAAACTGAGCCACAGGAGCCCAGGGGGAGGATTTCAGGGGGCGGGGGAGGATTTCAGGGGGCGGGGAGCCCAGCGCCAGCACAGCCCCGAGCTGCTCCCTGGCAAGGAGACGCTTGGCACTCGTGCGAGGCAGGAGGGCTTAACCAAAACCAGATGAGCCCCGAGGACGGGCCGTGCTCAGCAGAACAGGCACGGCGCTCTGCTTCCACCCACCAGCGTGGGTTTCTCCGGGTTCGGTGGGACCCGAGGGGCAGAACTCTGCGGCAGAGGAATGGGCAGGGGAGGGGCAGGGCACGGCCGGGAGGATGGGGCTGGAGGAGAGGGTCCCTCGGCAGAGGCTGTGTCTTTACTGGCGTGATGACTCAGAAGGCAGAGAGCAGCCACATCCCTGGAATTCCGACGCGCTTCCGGCTCTTTAGCTCCAAAAAAAAAAACAAAAAAAAACCAGCCCAGTGTTGGGGCCTGGGATTGATGCAATTTCGTGATGCAAATGACACGTGGGCGGTGAGGAAGCTCAGTTTGAGGGACCCCCTCTGTTTGAGGGACCACCACTCCCTGCTGCTCCAGATGGAGGGGGCAGGAAGGGGTGAGCCATGGGGCCGGGCAGCAGCCCGGGGGGAGCCCTGTGGGTGCTTTTCTGGTGGCTTTTCGGGTCTTTTGGGCTCTTCACAAGGACCCTGGGGTTCACCAGACTGCACAGCTTTTGGCACCTGCTTTCACAGGTGCAGAGCAACCCAGGGCTGAGCCACCCCTGTCTCCCAGGCACCTTCCACGTTCTCTCCCCAGCCACTGTGCTCCCCTCAGTCCTGTTTCCAGTACAGGGCCATCTCTCCTTTCATACACACCCCATCTCCAAGTGGGGCTTTTCCCCTTTAAACCCATTCTCCTTAGCCCTACACCTCCAGCCACCTCACTACCAGCAGGAGAAGATCCCAGCCTCAAAATTTTTTTTCCCATCTGATCCCCAGAAAGCTGAAAATTGCTGGGTTGGATGCATGCAGCAGTCCAGATCCCTCACAGCCCTGGCTAAGTGACACACCCAAGCATGAAGAGACAGATGGTGGTACAGGCAGGAGTGGGACATGGAGAAGGGTGCAGGGCTTTAAACTGAAAAACAGAAGGTTCAGAGGAGATGTTGGGAAGAAGTTGTTCCCTGTGAGTGTGGTGAGGCATCAGCAGAGGCTACCCAGGGGAGCTGTGGCTGCCCCATCCCTGGAAGGGTTCAAGGCCAGGTTGGACGGGGCTTGGAACAACCTGGGATAGTGGAAGGTGTCCCTGCCCATGGCAGGGGGTGGGATGAGATGGTTTTTAAGGTTCCTTTCAATCCAAACGAGCCTGTGATTCCATGTTCTCCCCATCCAGCATCCTGACCCATCACATCAGGCTGACCTCCAGACCCAGCTGCAGTGGGCTTCCAGTTCCCCCACCCAACAATCTGTGCACATGAGGGGGGGGGGGGTGTGTGCACAGAGGAGTTTTAATTAGCTAATAATCTTTAATAGGGTTTAATTGCCTTGTTATAAAAGGTAATTACAGCAATACATCAATTAGAGCTGTAAAATTAATAGATTTGCCAGTTGCATTTATCGAGGAGCTGCAGCAGCCAGGGCAGAGCTGGTGGTTCTGCTCTGAGGTGCAGCAGTGGGAAGGGGAGCAGCCACCAAGCCTCTCTGGCACGGATCCTGCCCCTCCAACCCAGCCAGGACAATCTGAGGACCATCAGCACCAGCACGACCAGCAGCCAAGCAGAGCAGCTGGACAGACAGGCCAGATGGGGGACATGAGGCTCTCGAGGTGCAGGCTCAGGGTGTCCCTTGGGGACACTGGAACGAGTCACCTCTGCTCTGCTGGAGATCCTGAGATGGGCACAGCTCTGCACGTGCTGGGGCAGATGTCCCCCCACGTTCCCATGCTCCACTTCCAGGAGAAAAACCAAAATCCAGTGTCTGGATCTCTCTTTAGAAGGCACCAGGGACCCACGGGTGGGTGCAGGAGCGGAGGTGGAAGCCCACCCACGCTGCCAGGCAGAGGGGAGTGCGCTCTGGGGTGTGCAGCTTTGCTCCAGGCTCTCCCAGACCCTCCCAAAACCCCAGGCACGGGCGCTGCGGTCAGGCCGCCGAGTGGTGACCCAATGGAAAATGCATCTCCTGAGCCCGCCCAAGGGGAGGGCTTTAAAGGAAAAGCTGCTCTGCTGGCGTGTTGCTTTGTGGCTCCGATATTCAGCTCGTGGGGGATGAGGGGTGAGATGCTGAACCCTCCCACCCCTTTTTCAGCTTTGCTGATCCTTCTGTCGAGCAGGACCTGCCCATTTTCCACAAAGTCAGTAGACCACACAAACATCTGCTCAAAACGCCCCATTTTCACTGAAAGAAGTGAATATATCAGATATATTCAGATATATTCAGATATATTCAGATCTCTGCATATAAGAACCCAAAGAAGGCACTTTCCTGCTCCCCACAGCCCCCAGCACTGCGGGGCTGGGGTCACACTCCCATCCTCACGAGCAGTTTTCCCCAAGCAGCGAGCTCGGCGCCTGCAGGGAGAGCCAGGAGACAATGGGCTGGCCAGCACGGGGCAGAGGGATGGGGGCTGACACACACTGACACCAGCCCGGGCTGTGCCCCATTGAACACCCCCTTGGGACAGCCCCCAAACCCTGGTGGCACCCTGGCTCACCCCCATCAATCCTCAGCGGGGACCCAAAGGAGTTAAAAAAATCCAGACACTTGGGGCAAACCAGGGGAACCTCAGCACAGCTGGAAAGAAATCAGTCTTCGCTTCCCACACTGCAGCAGCAGAGTCATCTCAGGCCTGGAGAGAGCTGGGGATCTGTGGGTGCTCTCTGGAGGCAGAGCAGGGAGCAGGGGCTGCACAAATGGACCAGCAGAGCTGCTTGTGGCAATTCTTGCCCACTCCCAGAACTCGTGCTAGGAAAGGTGTAAAGCAGGGATGTCCCTGAGGAGATGGGCAGGCAGGGATGGGATCTCCCTTGCCACAATCCCAGGGAGGTCCATGCAGGGGCTGGGAAACACCCCTGGAGCTCCCCCAGCCAGTCCCGTGGCATTGCCTCTCCAGCCCGTGTGGCACAGGGTGCCAGGACAGGGATGTGGTTTGCAGGTTTTTCCTCTTGCAGCCTGTGCCAGCCCACCACGGACAGGATGCAGCCCTGCCTGCCCTCCCAGAGGAATCCCCAGCTGTCAGCTCACCAGTTTCCTTACAGGGCAGCGGAGGTGCCAAGGGGATGTTTGTGCAGAAGAGAGCTGGAGAGGATCCAGGCCGTTGGGAGGTGGCCACACTGAAGGTGGTTAAAAGCCATCCTGCCTCCAGGGCTCGTCACAGCCCTGCTGAACTTTGCCCAGCATCCTCCAGGGTGCCAGCCCAGCCCCAAATCTGGCCTGATTTGGCAAGAAGTGCCTGGGCTGGCAAGGCTCCCAGCACCTTCACTCCATCCCCGGGGAAGCCCCAGGATGGGCGTCTCGTGATGGCAAAACTGCAGCCTGGGGCTGCTCCTGCAGTGAAACATCCCCAGGCTCCAGGGTCTCCACTGCTCGGGGCTTTAAGGATCCCACAAGAAAAAAAATCTCCAGGAACAGCTTCAGGATGAATATTCCCACCTCTGGAGTGACATTTTGCACACAATGGTCACGGCTCCAAGGCTGCCAGAGCCAGCTCCTGGCCCTACAGATACCCCAACAATCCCACCCTGAGGAGCATTGTCCACAGCCACTTTCTGTTCCATCCACGGTGCTTTCTGCAACAGGGCTGTTGCCCTGCTTGTCACCACACCTCTCCCTCCTGCCCCCCTCAGTGTTGCTACAGGGGTGGAGGGCAGCACGATGTGGCTGGTTGGCTTTACCACATTTAATGATCCAAAAAGCCAAATTAAAAATAAAAGTAAAAAATAAAAAAATTAAAATAAAAATAAAAATAAAAATTAAAATTAAAATTAAAATTAAAATTAAAATTAAAAAATAAGAATAAGAATAAGAATAAGAATAAGAATAAGAATAAGAATAAGAATAAGAAAAAGAATAAAAATAAAAATAAAAATAAAAATAAAAATAAATAAAAATAAAAATAAATGCATTCAAAATAGTACAAAACCCAAGTGCTGGGCGAGTCCCTCAGATTAAAGGAGAAAACGAAAATGGGCTCAGTTGTAGAAATTAGAGCAGGACATTGCACAAAGCTGCAGTCAGACATGGTCAGAGGGGGGTGTGGGACTCATTATCACCCCAGCACAGGTAGCACAGCCCTGAGGCTGCCCTCGTCCAAGCTGGGAGGCAGAAGTCTTTTCCCAAAGCAGGCTGAACAAATCTGCCCCCTGGGGAAAGCTCTGGATGTTGGTTCTGGGGAAGGGCCAAAACGTCCTCAGGGAGACCCTGAGCTGTGGTTTGCAGGGGGAACCCAGGGCTGGCAGCAGGGGACAAAGGCAGAGCAGCTCCATGGCCAAGGCTCGCCTGTGCTGCCCACTGCAGCATCCCCAGGCTGCTGGCTGGAGGAGCAAAGGGAATTTTCTTCATAGGGTTTGGCAGTAGAGGCTGGAGAGGAGCAGATTAACATCAAAGGAGAAATGTGATAAAAAAAAAAAAAAAAAAGTGCTTCATGGCAGTTTGTCCCAGGCAGGAGAGGCCAAGTGGCCGAGCAGGCCCTCCCAGCCTCACCATGAATCACACTGGTGCTGGGGCCAGCAACCAGCTGTTTGTTTGCCTGTTGCCAAGGGCCCCACGCTGCTGTCTGGGACCTCTGAGCCCTGTGGTTCAGCCACTCTTTCAAGAGGGTTTGGGATGGGGAAGCTGGGAGCTCCCTGCTGTGATCTGAGGGCAGAGCTGAGAGCACAGGGTGAGGATGGACTGAGCAGGACGGAGCTGTGGTTCCAGGAGAGGGGGCTGTGCTGGCTGGAGAGCCCAGGTGCTGCAGAGAGCAGCAGGATGGAGCTGTGGTTCCAGGAGAGGGGACTGTGCTGGCTGGAGAGCCCAGGTGCTGCAGAGAGCAGCAGGATGGAGCTGTGGTTCCAGGAGAGGGGACTGTGCTGGCTGGAGAGCCCAGGTGCTGCAGAGAGCAGCAGGACGGAGCTGTGGTTCCAGGAGAGGGGACTGTGCTGGCTGGAGAGCCCAGCTGCTGCAGAGAGCAGCAGGATGGAGCTGTGGTTCCAGGAGAGGGGACTGTGCTGGCTGGAGAGCCCAGGTGCTGCAGAGAGCAGCAGGATGGAGCTGTGGTTCCAGGAGAGGGGACTGTGCTGGCTGGAGAGCCCAGGTGCTGCAGAGAGCAGCAGGATGGAGCTGTGGGGGGCAGTGGCAGCAGAAGCAGAGGGTGCTGTGACACACCAGCCCCAAGAAGCACTGTACAAGGGGGGCTGGAGGACAGATCCTACTGGGAATGACTCCTGGACAATCAGAAAACACCCTTGGCTCCAAGGACAGAGAGCTCCAAGCTGTCTTCCTGTTCCATGCTGGAGGTGAGTTCTTTCCACTGCCTCCACTCCTGCCTTTTGCCCTTCCCTGTGCAAAGCCTGGCCCTACTCACCGGAGGCTCAGATCTGCCTGGTCTGCAGTGCTCAGCCCAAGTGCTGAAACATCCCCTCCACCCTCCTGTGAGGTTTGGGGTCTTCAGAGCTCATCTGTCATTGATGCAGAGGTCCATGCCTTGGTTTTTGCCAGGCTGGGTTCAGCACATTCTTCCATTTTTCCATTCTTCCATGACTGTCTTAACACCTGGGGGTTTGTCTGCATGGAGATGGTCTCTCCCAGCACACAGAATCCCAGAACCACAGCCTGGTTGGTGTAGCAGGAACCTTAAAGTCCATCTCCTTCCACCCCCCTGCCATGGGCAGGGACACCTGCCACCGGACCAGGTTGCCCCAAGCCCTGTCCAAGCTTGAACACTTCCAGGGATGGAGCAGCCACAGCTTCTCTGGGCCTCACCACCCTCAGGGGGAAGAATTTCTTCCTGATATCTAATCTAAACCTACTCTTTTAAAGCTTAAAGCTGTTGCCATTTGTCCTCTTTCCATGTTCCCTGTCTGCTCTGATTCCTGCCCATTCCCTTCTTGCCCTTCCAGCTCCCCAGCAGGTCTCCACTCAGCCATGCCAGCCTCTTGCCTTCCTTTCCTGATTTCTCACTCACGTGGATTGAGGGTTCTTGTGCTCTGTGGAAAGAGTCCTTAAACACCTACTAACCCTGTTCTGTCCCCTTGTCCCCAAGGGCACTTCCTCAGGGGTCCCATTGACCAACTCCTTGAGCGGCTTGCAGCTTGCTTTCCTAAAACTCAGGGTCCAGTCCTAACTTGAATCTTTGCCTGTCCCACATCTCTCAGGGCTGTGAACTCCACTGCTCACTGCTCACTGCAGTCCAGGCTGCCTCCAGTTTCGATGTCACTGATGATCTCACTTGTGTTGGTGACCACCAGGTCCCATGACATCTCTCTGGCAGGACTTCCACCCTTGGCCCCCTGCAAAGCCAAGCCCTGCTCTCCTGTGAGGATGCTGGGAATTGCCATCATGCAAATAAAGTCATGGATTATTAATGATGGTACAGCAGCATCCCCACTGCAGGCTCTGCACAACCCTCTGCTCTGCCAAGGGATAAAAGGAGAAGGGTGATGAGGTCCTGGCGCAGGCTGCTGAGAGAAACTGTGGGTGCCTCAGCCCTGGAATTGTTTGAGGCCGGGTTGGAGTGACCTGGGGTAGTGGAAGGTGTCCCTCCCCATGGCAGCACGGTGGAAGATGGGATTTAAATCCTCTCCCAGCCCCAAACCTCTCTGTGATCCCGTAACCCCCAGGGTCTGAGCAGTCCTGTGGTTTTGCTGTGACACACAGCTGGGCCCATCCTGGTTCCCCTGGGCAGGGAGAGCCCAGCCAAGGGCAGCCCCCATGGCACTGCATCACCAAAGACACAGCACCAAACCCCCTCTCGCCCCCCGACCCCCACCCAAGGGCAGCCCCCCAGCCCCCGGAGGTGACGCCGAGGTCACTCCGCCCGTGCTCTGCCCCTGGCTGGCCCGGCCGGGCTGGGAGGCTGAGCTGAGCACAGCCCGGGTCCTTGCAGGGCACAGGAGGGATCGGCAGCTCCATCTCGTGTCTGCTGCCCGCAGTACAGAGCGGGGAGCCCGGCCCCGGGACAGCCCCGGGACAGCGCCGGGACAGCCCCGGGACAGCGCCGGGACAGCCCCGGGACAGCCCCGGGACAGCGCCGGGACAGCCTCGGGACAGCCCCGGGACAGCGCCGGGACAGCCCCGGGACAGCCCCGGGACAGCCCCGGGACAGCCCCGGGACAGCCCCGGGACAGCGCCGGGACAGCCTCGGGACAGCCCCGGGACAGCGCCGGGACAGCCCCGGGACAGCCCCGGGACAGCGCCGGGACAGCGCCGGGACAGCGCCGGGACAGCCCCGGGACAGCGCCGGGACAGCCCCGGGACAGCCCCGGGACAACGCCGGGACAGCGCCGGGACAGCGCCGGGACAGCGCCGGGACAGCCCCGGGACAGCGCCGGGACAGCGCCGGGACAGCCCCGGGACAGCGTCGGGACAGCGCCGGGACAGCGCCGGGACAGCGCCGGGACAGCGCCGGGACAGCCCCGGGACAGCGCCGGGACAGCGCCGGGACAGCCCCGGGACAGCGCCGGGACAGCGCCGGGACAGCCCCGAGACAGCCTCGGGACAACGCCGGACACGGCGGCTCCTTTGCCCCGGCGGGTGGGCTCGGGGGGCTGCCCCACCCCTGCCAGCTTCCCCCTGTGCCTCCCGAGGGAGGCTGGCACTCGGGACGGAGGTGCCACTGGCCTCTGCCACGGCTCGGAGCGGCGTGGGGATGGTCCGGCTGCCCTCCGGAGCCCCCAGCAGCCCGGGGGATGCCAGCCCCTGGCTGTCCCGTGCCCCCTCCCCGCACAGACCCCCTGCCCCGGCCGCAGAGCACCGAAAGCACGGGCACAGATCCGTTTTTACAGGCACGGGGCCAAGGCTGGGAGAGAGGCTGCTTCTCATTAGGGAAGCAGCGCTGGGAGCAAACGCTCCCGAGCTCCCATCCCAGGCTGGCGTCCTCCCAAGGGGATGAGGAGAGAAGCCGTCCCTGGCCGGGATCTACACCGCCAGCAGCACTTCTCCCTGAGGCACCAAACCCCCAGCGCAGCAGGGACATCCCCTCGATGCTGCTGTGAGGAGCAACAACCACGTCCTGACCCAGCACAGCCTCCCTCAACCACCCCACGCTGAGCCGGTTCTCCCTCCGGGCTTTTTGCCAGCAGAGAGAGAGGGGGGAAAGGTTCCTGGCCAGCAGATAGTCCCGGTGAGGCGGCCAGGAGACGGGACACGCTGCCAACAGCATCGCGGGGCGGGCGCAGGAATCAGAAACCGGCGGCAGCTCCCGCAGGAGCGAGAGAACTCCCGAGAGCAGGTGGGACGGGGATGGAGATGGGCACAGCTCCCCGAGCAGGAGAGCGCTGGAGACGGGGGATGCAAGCGACAGCTCCTGAATTCCAGCCTCTCTGCACAGCCAGGCTCCGGGCTCCCTGCTCCTGGGATGGACCCGCAGTTCTTCCCGCCTCCCGGTGCCCTTCCAGCCCAGCTGCGCAGCCCTGCCATCCTCCCCCGAGCAGAAAAACCCTCCTCTCGCTCCTGCCGGCACATCCCTGGCGCCGGGATCTCGTTGCTCCCGCGGCAGAGCGCCAGGGGATTCAGATGGGAGCAGCCTCGGGCTGAGCTGCAGGTGTTGGGCTGGTGGCAGCGCCTCCCGCTGCTCGGGGAGCCGGCGGGGCAGCGCCGGGGCTGCTCCGGTTTCCAGGAACGAGATCCCCAGGGAGGCTGCTGGCCCAAGCAGCAACTGGCAGGCGTGGCGAGCAGGGCGGTGGGGACGGTCCGGCAGCACGGTGCTGCTCTCTGCACCCCGACCTGCCCATTTTGAGCATCCCAAAGGGCCGTGGGGGGCAGGAATGAATTTGGGGATTTTGGTGCTGCTTCAGCCAGCTGGTCCTCAGCATCTGCCTGCATCTCCTGACAGCGGGGGCAGGAACAGGGCCCCGTGTGTCCTGGAGGGGCAGGAGGGGCTCAGACAGCTGTTGGGGGGTCTGAATTCTTGCCATGGGCAGGAAACTCCTCCCTGCACTCACCCACCCTCTCCAAGGCAAACCCAAGATGGAATCTGAGGCAGGAGCAGGGTAAAACCTGGGATCAGCATTGCTGCTACCCCTTCTCCTAAGCCACAGCCTCCTCCCTTGGCAGGGCACAGGGACAGGTGACACTGTCCTGAGCCACCTCCCTGTCTCGAGGTGTTGGAACCAAGGAGTGGGAGCCCCTGTGGGGTGCAGTGGGAGCCTCCTGGATTTGCAAAAGCAGGACCAACGCCTGTCCCGTGCTCCATGAAAGGGTTCTGAGCCCACGGCAGTGCTGAGTGGGGAGACACCACAGCTGGGGCTGTGGGAGGCTCAGGAATTGCCCCCAGCCCCCTTCCCCTTTCCCTCCTGGCTGTGACCATGTGAGAAACCCCGAGCCCCGGGTGCATTTGGCACTGCCGGGACTCCGGGAGCTCCCGAGAAGCAGAGGATCACAGAAGTATCACAGAAATATCACAGAATCACAGAATCACAGAATTTCTAGGCTGGAAGAGACCTTCAAGATCATCGAGTCCAACCCATACTCTAACACCTCAACCAGACCACGGCACCCAGTGCCACATCCAGGGATGGTGACTCCACCACCTCCCTGGGCAGAACATTCCAGAACTTTATCACTCTTTCTGTGAAAAACTTTTTCCTGATATCCAACCTGGACTTCCCTTGGCACAGCTTAAAACTGTGTCCTCTCGTTCTGTCAGTTGTTGCCTGGAGAAAGAGATCAACCCCCAGCTGACCACAACCACCCCTCAGGGAGTTGTAGAGAGTGATAAGATCACCTCTGAGTCTCCTTTTCTCCAGGCTAAACAACCCCAGATCCCTCAGCCATTCCTCACAGGGTTTGTGTTCCAGGCCCCTCACCAGCCTCGTTGCCTCCTCTGGACACGCTCAAGCGTCTCAATGTCCACCCTGAACTGAGGGGCCAAAACTGGACACAGCACTCAGTGTCCATCCTGAACTGAGGGGCCAAAACTGGACACAGCACTCAATGTCCATCCTGAACTGAGGGGCCAGAGCTGGACACGCTCAAGCATCTCAATGTCCACCCTGAACTGAGGGACCCAAAACTGGACACAGCACTCAATGTCCATCCTAAACTGAGGGGCCCAAAACTGGACACAGCACTCAATGTCCATCCTGAACTGAGGGGCCAAAACTGGACACAGCACTCAATGTCCACCCTGAACTGAGGGGCCAGAGCTGGACACAGCACTCAATGTCCATCCTGAACTGAGGGGCCAAAACTGGACACAGCACTCAATGTCCACCCTGAACTGAGGGGCCAGAGCTGGACACAGCACTCAATGTCCACCCTGAACTGAGGGGCCTAGAACTGGACACAGCACTCAGTGTCCATCCTGAACTGAGGGGCCCAAAACTGGACACAGCACTCAATGTCCATCCTGAACTGAGGGGCCAGAACTGGACACAGCACTCAATGTCCACCCTGAACTGAGGGGCCTAGAACTGGACACAGCACTCAGTGTCCATCCTGAACTGAGGGGCCCAAAACTGGACACAGCACTCAATGTCCATCCTGAACTGAGGGGCCAGAACTGGACACAGCACTCAGTGTCCATCCTGAACTGAGGGGCCCAGAACTGGACACAGCACTCAATGTCCACCCTGAACTGAGGGGCCCAGAGCTGGACACAGCACTCAATGTCCATCCTGAACTGAGGGGCCCAGAGCTGGACACAGCACTCAATGTCCACCCTGAACTGAGGGGCCCAGAACTGGACACAGCACTCAATGTCCATCCTGAACTGAGGGGCCAGAGCTGGACACAGCACTCGAGGTGCGGCCTCACCAGTGCCGAGTACAACCCCGGCATTCTGGGAAGCAGCCTGCTGGGATTTACACCGCTCGGACGGCCCTTTGCCGCTTGCCGAGGATCCGGCCCCTTTGGCAGGCTCCGAAAAGATCCCCGGCTCCCCTGCTTTGTTGTTAAATCAAACCCATATGGCCCCGGCCGCTGCCGGTTGTTATTCGAGATCCCTCTCCTAGAGGAGCCGGGATTAGCTCCGGGCATGGGGGATTCTCCCTCCCTCCCTCTCTCCCACCGCTCCCAGCCCTCCTGCCTCTCTCTCTCTCTCTTTTGTGTTTCTCCACTTCTCGAGGATCGGGGGGAGGCGCGGCCACGTCCGTCCGTCCGTCCGTCCGTCCGTCCGCTTTTGTGCAGCGCGGAGCTGCCTGCACGGGGGTCCCCGCAGCACCGCGGTGCCACCACACTCCCCGTGGACACACCTGCACCCCACCGACCCACAGCAGGGCAGCCAGAACCCCCCGACCCTGGGGATGCCACCGAGGGGTGACAGTGACATGAGGCTTTGTCCCAGCCACCTGCCACCCCCGTTTCTGCCCCCCAAGCAGCCAAAACGCTGCTGGAGTTGCTCTCCCCAGGGCTGAGCAAAGGGTAATCCCCTCTCCCAGCCCCACAGAACTGCCCCAGGGGATCAGAGTGAACCGGAACGATGTGGGATGTGCTGCTGTGGTGCAAGCGTTTTTTAGCTTTGCAGCAAGTGCCTGGAGCGCTGCTGCTTGCCCGGGTGTCACTGCTGGTGCTCCTCGAGGCTGCAGCTCCCAAACTCCGGTTGAGGAGCCGCTGAATTTGGCTGGCACCTTCACGGATGGATTTCCACCGCTCTGGCAAGACAGAAAGCATCGGGCGGAGGGCTCGGTGCTGAGCTGCCAGCAGGAGGCAGAGGCAGAGCACCCAGCCGCCGTGGGGATGTGTGTCTGCGCCTGCTGCAGCCCTTGGGGCCACCTGGACCGGCGGGGATAAGGTGACAGCACGTCTGGCTCCAGCCCTCCGGGGACTCCTTTAGCTCGGGCAGATGGAGCCGTGGTCCCCGTGGGCTCTCCGGTGCTGGGCCCTGCGTTCTGGCTGCCAGCAATTAGTGCTGCAGCTTGTTTTGGAGCCCTGGCTGGGTGCAGGCTCTCCCTGAGCACTGCTGGAGCTCAGAACGTGTCCTGACAGCCCACTCCTGGCTAAGCCTGACCTTGGCCTCTGGCATCTCCTCTGCTGTGAGCTTCTCTCTCAAGGACACAGCCTGACATCCACCACCACGGGGACACATGGTCCCCAGCAAATGACACCCCCAGCCCCCCAGAAGCTGGAAAACTCCACTGGAAAGATGATGCAAAGCCTGGGGAAAACATGCCAGAGCCACTGTGCTCTGGGAATGGGGTTGGCTTTCCATAACTGGTGTTTGAGTTCCCTAAAATGTTGGAGGGAGACCCTTGACAGTCGTTGTAATGAACGTAGAGGAATTCAGGGGTGACCAGGGGTGCCTCACCTGTGCTTGAAACACAAGAGCAGCCCTTTGGAGATCTGCCTTCCCTGCTCCTTCTTCTTCCAGCTGAGATGGAAAAGAGGAAAGCACGGATTACTGCTAGTCAGGCTGTGAATGAGTGTGAGTTTGCACATCCCTCCTGGGAGGAGTGACTGTGGCAGCGTGGGGTGAAGGCCAGCTGGGCACAGTGTCAGAGGGACCTGATGGGCCAGAGACCAACTTTAAACACGGGCTCAGTGTTTAAACCCCTTGAGAGGGAAAAATCTCCAAAGCAGCGTGCACCTGTTACCTTCCCAGCCCTGGCAAAGCCTTCAGCACACCCCAGAGGAGTCAGCAGCAGTCCCTGCATTTCCCTCTCACCACAAGGACACCTGAACCAGAGCCTGTAGACAGCCTGAGACTGGGAAGTGGCACCTGAGCATCCAAGTGTAGCCCTGGTTCGTGTTGTGATGTTTGGGTTCTCTGAAACTCTTTTCTCAGAGAGTTTTCTGTCAACAAGAACCACGTTTTCCTCACTGTAACCTTCCCTAGGAGGGACTTCTTCTTGATGTCCCTCTGACTTGACCAATGTGATTGAAGAAGTTTGTCTTTCTCCCACCCCTTGGCTGGTTCTCTGTAAAACAGCATAAAGGGAAGAAATTCCTGGGTGATAAAGTTTTGGAGTCATTTCAGCCTTCTGAGCTCGGAGTCCGTGTCGCTGTGATCTTGAACAGCATCATCCAAAGGATGGTCCTGTGCCCCTGGCACCATTGCAGCACCTGCTGAGCCTCAGAGCTCCCCTGCACGCCAGCAGCAGCCCCCAGCTCACTGCAGACCTCTTTGGGATTTGGCGTCCTGCAGCCAGGCTTCTGCCTGGCCTCCTGCTCCTTCTGCAGCTGACTGGAAAACAGGAAAGGAGACAGGGCATTTTCTGGAGCCCTGGGAACCAGTGCTGTGGGAATCAGCAGCAGCGCCTTCACTCCCGGGTCACACAGAGCTACAAACATCACCACACCTGCTCTGCTCTCTGGGGGCACCTGCAGCGTTTAGGCACAAAATCTGCGTCCCAGAGGAAGTTTTTAATGGCACCAGGGACTCTCTGGTGACAGAGATGGTGCTCTCATCTCGCCTGGAGGGCCCTGCTGGTACCACCCCCTCAGGGAGCAAAGCACAGCCCCCTCCATCACCCAGCCCCGTGGGGAAAGAAGAGATGGGAATGTGTCCACTTGATGTGCCTGGAAAGCAGCACACGTCTCCCTGTTGCTATGGAAACGCTGCTTTTAAAGCAAATTAATAATAATAATAATAATTAACACCATCTATTAAATAATGGTAATCAAAGCACTGGTAACGACTTGTAATTGGTAAAGCACTCGGAATAATGGATGCTCACCCCTCGAGCTGCTCCCAGCACAGGAACTGGAGCCAGGGGCAGCATCTCCCACCCACAGGGGAGTCCTGGGCGAGGGCGAGTGCCCTCTGCCTTCAGCATTGTGCAGGCAGGAGCTTAGTGGGATTCAGGGAGGGATCAGACTTTTATCTGGATAATGAGGATGTCTAGACTGATAAGAAGAAGGGGTAAATTGGCTCAGGGCCTGATTCTGCCCTGCCATGTGCTTGGCTGTGGTGCCTGGGCAAAACTGAGGTGGGGTTGAGAGCAGAAGTCTACACCAGGCTGGACAAAGGCCTTGTTCCTCCCAGTTTTTAAACCTAGGAATCAGAGCACTTCCAGGACAGTTAACCCCTGGGAGGCAGAGGTGAAGAGAACTCTTAAGAAACTTTTAATGTGGTTGAATTCAGCCTGGAGAAGAGAAGGGTCCAAGGAGACCGTAGAGCTGCTTCCAGCACCTAAAGGAGACTCCAACAGAGCTGGAGAGGGACTTTGGACAAGGGTCTGAAGGGACAGGACAAGAGGAAATGAATTCCCACTGCCAGAGGGCAGGGTTAGATGGGATATTTGGAGGAAATTCCTCCCTTCCCCTGGAGGGAGGTGAGGCCCTGGCACAGGGTGCCCAGAGAAGCTGTGGCTGCCCCTGGATCCCTGGAAGTGTTCAAGGCCAGGTTCGAGCAGCCTGGTCTAGTGGAAGATGTCCCTGCCCATGGCAGGAGCTGGGACTGGATGAGCTTTAAGTTTCCTCAGGACCTGGTTTCAGCCAAGGGCACGGGGCAGCCACAGCTTCTCTGGGTCCCTCTGCTCTGTCTCTCACACATCAGGTCCTTGTGTCCCACCCACCAACCTACACCCCCAAAAGCAGTGTCCAGAGCAGAGCAGTGCAAGGCTGTCACCACAGCCATGATAAAACACAATAAAAAAACAGCTTTTCAAGCTGTGAGATGCTTCCAAAAGGATCTGGAGTTGCAGATAGAAAATAAATGCAAAGGCCTGACAGTGCCACCCGCTTGTTTGTGCCCAAAACCCCTGTGCTGACAAGGCCTTCTCTGCATGGCAGAGCAGGGAGCTGCTCTCTCAGAATCGCTCAGCTTTCCCACAGGAGCCTGGGAAATGAATGCCTGGGAACACCTGGCCTTGGTTTAGGTTGCCTGCATGAGACTGAACTCTTAGAAAAGCAGGTCCCCACTGTCCCTGCTGTGCCCTGGAGAGGCATCAGCCACCCTGGACTGGCATAAACAAGTGCAAAACAGCTAAAAAAAGTGCTGAGTTGTGCTCCTCAGACTTTCCCCAACCAGGTCTGACATCCAGACCGCCGGGCCCTGCAGGATGCTGGGGCAGCATTAGGATTGCACCACACCTGTGTGTGTGTGGCTCAGGCTCCATCCCATCCTGAGCACCCGGCAGCAACTTCCAACAACAGGAGACTAAAATTAGCATCGACAGGAAGAGCTCTGGAGCACGACAGGGTGATTAGAGGCTCCTTGGAAAGGAGGCATCACCTGCAACGTAATGACTTTCCTCGTCTCTGTCAAAATGTGCAGCAACCACCGTGGAATATGATGGGGAAAAGTGAGGCAGGGAGACAGGGGGAAGGTGCTTCTGCACAAAATTGGAGTGATAGGATTTGTCCAGAGGAGAAAAAACAGGATGCTGTCTCTCTGGACACAAAAGGCTTAAGGATCGTGCATGCCAACTCCACCTGAGATTTATAAACAGCAAGAGAACACCCAGATAAAAGGTTAAAAAAATCTGGTTTACATGTATTTAACTGTATATGTTGTGAATGTGAGTAATCAGTGTCACTCTTCTCCAGCACCAAATCCATGCTTCAAAACTCTTTGTTGGCCTTCTTTGGCTAAAAATAGCCAACACCACCCACATCCATGTTCCTGAAAAAATGGGATTTCATTGGGCATCGCCCCTCCTATAAACTTCCCCTGTTTTCCTTTAAAATAATTCATAACAAGAAAGAGCATTAAAAGTGGGTGCACTGAGCCTCCAAGCGGGAAGATGTGACTGTGCTGAGGGAGCTCATGTGTGGCTCACAGAAATGCCAGTGCCACTCTGGTTGCACCTAGTGCAACCTGGTTTGACTCCATGAGTCATGTTCTTGTCTTGAAACTAGAAATCGTAGAATTATAGAATCATGGGATGATCAGTGTTGGACAGGAACTTAAAGCTCAACAAGTTCCATCCCCCTGCCATGAGCAGGGACACCTTCCACCATCCCTGGTTGCTCCAAACCCCATCCAACCCGGCCTTGGACCCTTCCAGGGATGGGGCATCCACAGCTTCTCTGGGCAACTTGTGCCAGTGCTTCACCCCCCTCACAAGGAAGAACTTCCTCCTAATATCCAACATAAATCTCTTCTCTTTTTAGTTTGAAACCCTTTCCCTCTGTCCCCAGAATATGGCTCACCCCTCCCTCTCAGGTGGACCCTTACAGACAGGGCTCACCTGTCAGGATAACAGGAGAGACAGGTAAGTCTCCTTGGATGAAGCTGCCGTATTTCCCCTCAAGATTTCCTGGATGGAAATACGTGCACATGCCCTGCACAGCTTGACAGCGAATGTGCAGCGAGCACAACACATCCTGGACGTGTTGGATTTGCTGGGCACACATGGACCATCTGGTCAACACATGGGCCTTGGGCTTGACACGTCCAGGAAGCATCTGAGTGATGGAGGATGCAGCAGGCAGGCAGTGGGAGCACAGGCAGGAAACCAACCCCACTGGCACCGTGGTGGAGGTGGGTGTGATGCTAAATCTGTGATTTAGCATTGCTGGGCCGATGGAGGTTCAGACACAGGCAAGTGCCAGGTCCCCAACGTGCCCCTGGACAAAATTCAAAAAAGAGGACACGCTCAAGTAAAGGCATGGTAATGCTGATCTTCTAGGAATCGAAATTGGGAATTGTTTTCTTGCAGAAGGTGGGGTTCCAATAGGAGGAAAATGCGTTCCTCAGAAAATGAACTACGTGTATAAGGGGAGAGTGTGACCTTGAAACTCAACACCCCCTTTTGATCCCAGACCTAAAATTACCCAGATTTCAGCAGAAGTTTCTTCAGCAGCCTTAGTGCAGTTTTTAAAAAGGAACTCCTCATGATTAGAAGCCCAAACCCTCCACGTTACGAACGCAACCAAATCTACCAAGGGTGCAGCACTGGTGCATTTCTGGGCTGATGGAGATTCAGACACAGGCAAGTGCCAAGTCCCCAACGTGCCCCTGGACAAAATTCAAAAAAGAGGACACGCTCAAGTAAAGGCATGGTAATGCTGATCTTCTAGGAATCGAAATTGGGAATTGTTTTCTTGCAGAAGGTGGGGTTCCAATAGGAGGAAAATGCGTTCCTCGGAAAATGAACTACGTGTATAAGGGGAGAGTGTGACCTTGAAACTCAACACCCCCTTTTGATCCCAGACCTAAAATTACCCAGATTTCAGCAGAAGTTTCTTCAGCAGCCTTAGTGCAGTTTTTAAAAAGGAACTCCTCATGATTAGAAGCCCAAACCCTCCACGTTATGAACGCAACCAAATCTACCAAGGGTGCAGCACCGGTGATCCCAGCGCCAGATTGTCCCTGTAGCTTAGCACCCATCTGCAGCCAATATGCTGAGCTCTTAACAAAATTGAGGGGTTTTCAAATCTGCTCTCCTGGGCCTGATCCCATGGACCTGGACTCAACAAAACCAATGGACTTCAAGGAGCTTTGGATCAGGCTTTGTGCTAATTTACTTATCTCGTAGAACAGCTTAATTAACAAATGTTTGCAAAGCACTTTAGGATCCTCGCACGGGCAGTGAGACTCCTCTTGCTGCCAGTCCCATTGACAAAGCAAAGAGGGTTTAACATCAACAGCCAGCAGATGAATTGTAGGGACAGTGGTGGCCACAGACGGGGCTGGAGGGACATCCTGGGTGGATCAGCCACCTCGGAGTGCAGAGCTCCCCCTGAACCACGGGGAAGCCAGCACACAGGGCTCGGAGTGGAAGGGAGCCCTTCCAGCTTTCCAGCATTTGGGATGCTTCTGTTTCATGTGCAGCTGAGCAGTTCCTGACATGACCTGTCCAGGGACAGGGATCTGATGTCTCAAACCACTCGTGGTGATGGTATATCCCAGCTCGAGCTTTCTAACTCGGGATGGTCTATGAGTCTACGTAAGATGAAAATGAAGAAAAGCCTAAAAAAGGTGTCCTGGGTCCAAGCAGGTGTTTGCTCCCCCTGCCCTCCCCACCATCAGCTCCTCACCTCAGTCTATGGGACGTGCAATGCTTCCACAGCATTAAACCTTTCCTAGCAGCTGTCAGATTTCCCCCAGACTTGGGTCATGTCAGTGGGCAGAGGGATGCAAGCACTGGGAGGTGCCAAATTCGGCTTCACATTGATGACACAAACTCACCCAGGAAGTTTCTCTCTGCGCCGGCTCTCGGTGGTGACTCTAAGCCGCTGTTCTGCCTAAGGACAGGCTGCTGGCACCTCCTCAGCGAGTGTCAGCTCTGTCCCTGCCTCCCACAGAACTTTCTGTCACCAGCCGTGGTGCCCGGCCACCCCTCCCCGCCGGCTCTGGCACCGGCAGCAGCTGCAGTTTGCACTTTTCTCCCTTTTCTTTGATCCTTCTGCAGCCTCGGGAAGGGGCACGTGGTGCCGCTGCCTGATCCCGACCCCTCCGCTCCGAGGGCTCTGCTGCTGTCCCTGGCTTTAATTAATACTTTTTTCCACCCCCCCCCCCCCCCCCCCCCCCCCCCGCCCCTGACATTAATTCGGGGATGTGGATTTTAAAGCATTTGGAAATACCCGCTTTTTAACTAGAAACGCCGTGTTTCTGCCAAAACCTCGGCAGGGGTGTTTGCTGAGTGGATGGAGCTGTGTAGGGACTGCACCCTTGGTGTAATCCTCACTGTGAATCCAGCAGTACCTGCACCCCCAAATAACCTTTTACCCCTCATGGCAAAATCCTCACTGTGAATCCAGCACTACCTGTACTCCCAAAAAATAACTTTTTACCCCTCATGGTGAAATCCTCACTGTGAATCCAGCAGTACCTGCACCCCAAAATAACCTTTTACCCCTCATGGTGAAATCCTCACTGTGAATCCAGCAGTACCTGCACCCCAAAATAACCTTTTACCCCTCAGAGTGAAATCCTCACTGTGAATCCAGCACTACCTGCACCCCAAAATAACCTTTTACCCCTCATGGTGAAATCCTCACTGTGAATCCAGCACTACCTGCACCCCAAAATAACCTTTTACCCCTCAGGGTGAAATCCTCACTGTGAATCCAGCACTACCTGCACCCCAAAATAACCTTTTACCCCTCATGGTGAAATCCTCACTGTGAATCCAGCACTACCTGCACCCCAAAATAACCTTTTACCCCTCATGGTGAAATCCTCACTGTGAATCCAGCACTACCTGCACCCCAAAATAACCTTTTACCCCTCTATCCAGGGAGCTGGGAATGATCCAGCCCCCAGCAGCCCTGCCACACGAGCCCCTCTGACCTACTCCAGCTCATCGAGCTGGTGCAAGCCACCTGGCAGAGCTAACTTTAACCTGAATTACTCCTGAAATCCAGCTTCCCCCAGAGGCAGCGATGCCAGACGGGAGGTAAGATCATTCCCAAGCAGCTGCTATCACTGGGAAGAGGATCAAAGTCTTGGTTGTAGACCAGCTACGCCCCCAAAATATTGTATGAACTGAGATGCTGCTATCAGGGATCCATCAGGATTAGTCACTGCCCATGTTGCCAGTTCCTGTGATTTTTCTACGAGCGTTTCTGGTTGCCTTAAATTCCCAACTCTGTGAGTCATGTGAATCTGCGCGAGTAGGAATTTTTTTGTTTTTTAAAGTAAGTTTCTAGACGTTGTGGCTGTGCAGAAAAGCAAGGTGATGCAACCAGAGTGAAATCTGACAGCCCCAGGAGAAGGCAAATGAAAAGAAACTCAATTTTCTTTTTTTTTTTTTTTTTTTTTTGGAGTCACACAAACTTTTTAGTCAGTTTGGTGATTTCAGGACCTGGCTCATGCTGCTGGAATGCTCAGAGCTGGAGCTCCATAGTTTTTTACCTTTTTTCCTTTCACTTTCTGATTTCCAGGGGCACTTTCTTCTCCTGAGACCTCCGTGACAGAAATGAAAATGGAAGTGGAAGCAAAACCACGTCCCTAAAATGACCTGCTGCCTCCAGGGCAGGCATTGCTGCTGAGATCCAACTTGGACAAGTGAAAAGTCCATAATTCCCAGGGCAGAACAGGATAGTTCCCATCACCACCACGTGTGTTCCAGCACATGGGCACACATCATCCTCTCCCACACTGGAGACGTGTGTGCACACAAACACCTCATAGACAAACACCTTGTGTGGTTTGTGGGCATATTTCAGTGTACATAATTCTGTGTGTGTTTGCACCTGTAGCACACGCTTACTCAGACACACACAAGGATTTCACCTGGTTGTAAGCCTGGAGTGAGCCACAGCCAGCAGGGGTGTGCAAGGGAACCAGCAGTGTGTGTGTGAATGTCTGTGAGCACTAAATGCACATTTCTGGCCAATTTAACGGGGCACACCCGTTCTAGAAACCGAAATTGGGAATTGTTTTCTTGCAGAAGATGGGATTCCGATGGGAGGAAAACGCGTTCCTCAGAAAATGAACTATATGTATAAGCTGTGTTAAAATTTGCCAAAATTTGCCATGTGATGCCCTGTGGAGCCACCATCCATCACATCCCAATGCAAACAGATGACACCTCTTAGTAGGAATATCCCAAACTGCCACCAAGGAAAACACCCCAGACTGCCACTCTCAGGAGTCCCATCACCACACAAAGGTGAAAAAAGAAACAAAGCCTAGTTCAGGACACTTTTCTACAGCCACGACCAAAAATGAGCTGCATGAAACACAGCACTGGGTGGGTTCTCCTGCCCTTAGATTTACTTTTTTCCCCTCTTTTTCGTGCACAACTGCCACAAGCTCTAACCCACAGCCACTGCACACCAGGTCCTGCTGCAGAGGTGACCTGCCAGCAGCAGCCCCTCAGCATCTCCCTGAGTTTGTACCACACATCGGGAATCCTGGACGCCAAAAACCGACCTGAAAGCAAAAATTTCCCTTCCCAAAGTGGCTGGGCAAACTCACAGGGAAAGCTCCAGCAGCACCTTACCGGCTGAGTCAGTGGATGAGCCATCTCCTTGTGCTGGGTGCCCCATCTGCCGAGTTGAGCCGCAGCTGAGATCTTCTGCTGGTAGACCCAGAAAGGGGAGGGAGGGGGAAAGAAAAAAAAAACAACAAACCCTTCCTGTAAAGGATCCCAGAGCCAGAGAGAGCAAATCATAAAGGATACAGTGGGGGGAAGAAAGGTCCAGCCCCGGTGAGAAGGCTCCAGTGCCAGCAGCCCCCAGCCCTCGCCGCAGCCTTCGCCTCTGCCAGAGCTGCAGCTCCTCGCATCCCTCTGCATTGTCCCTCTCCAGTGTGAGCTCTGGCAATCTCATTTCATGGGAGACATCTGGTTTGATTCAAAGGGAAGAAAGGGGTGAGGGGAGAACCGCGTGCTCGCACACACACCGCCCAGCCCGGCTGGCTGGGAGCTGGGGAGAGCGATTGTCAGCGCTTCTCGTCAATGCTCCTTCCCTCCACGCTGAATCCTCCTCATTTCAATGAGAAAGGGCAGCCCAGGGAGCGGGGCTGTCCCACGGCCTCCCCCCTCCAGCATTCCCAGTCTGCAGAAAGGGGCTTTGCTGGGGCACGGAGCCAAGGGTGGGGAGCTGAGCCCCGGCAGCCTCACCAAGCCTCGCAGTGCCTGGAGCACAGCAAGGCCTTGGGGGGCTGGGGGGCTTCCCCTTCGTGTTTTCCATAATTCCCAGGTCTGGTGGGCATGCAGCGTTGCCCCTCAAATGCTCGTGGCTGTGTCAGGGGTCTTCCCATTGCAGGACTGAAGTCTTCATGTTTGTGGGGAGCCCTTTTGGAAGGCCGTGTCCCCCTGCACAAGGACGAAGCAGTGAGCTCCTTGTCCATGGGAGAGGGTTCCTGCCCCATTGTCCCACCATTCCCCCTGGTGACCCTGGTGCCCTGCCAGCCTGTACCCAAGCAGTTTCACCTCGAGGTGTCCCTGCCAAGCCACCACTCCTCCCAGGGATCCCTGTTGTCCCTGTGGGTGGATCACAACCCTGGACACCTCTGCAGTAACCCCCATGAGTGGGCAACAACAGGTCCCCACACAAACCCTCATTCACCCACGACCCCTCCACAGTGGGGGGCACATGGTGGGACCCCTTCCACTCATGACCCCTCCATTCTGGGTGACCCCAGTGGGTCCCCTCACTGACCCTTCTTTCCTGTGATCCCTCTATGCCAGGGGTGTGCACAGTGAGTCTCTCATGGATCCCAGAGTGGGGCCCCGTGCAGCCCCTACACCTGTGTCTCCGTGGGTCCCCACGCAGCTTCCTCCACCCATCCCTGGCATGGTGGGTCCCCAAGGAGCCCCCTCCACATGTGACACAGGGGGTCCCACTGCACAGTGGGTCCCACCACAGTCCCTTCCACCCATGGCATGGCTGATCCCCCTGCATCATCCTCCAGCCGTGTCACGGTGGCTTCCCACGCAGTCCCCTCGCACCTCCCCAACCCATGTCACAGCACGGACCCCCCACCCCCATGTCACGACATGTCCCACCGCAGCCCGTCCACTGGTGACACAGTGGATCCTTCTGCATCCCCCTCCCCTGGTGGCACCGCGTGGTGCCCCTGCAGCCCCTCCACCCGTGACACTGTGCGAGCCCCACAGCCCCTCCACCCAGCGCACAATGTGCCTCCCCACGGCGACCTCCCCTCCGTGTCCCAGGCGGTCCCGCACGTCACGCTCCACCCGTGTCACCGTGGGTGCCCGTTCAGCCTCTCCACTCGTGTCGCCGTGTCACAGCCGGTCCCCCCCACATCCCACATCCACCCGTGTCACCGTGAGGACCCCACATCCCCCTCCCCGTGTCACAGCGGCTCCCCCATCCCACATCCACCCGTGTCACCGTGGGTGCCCGTTCAGCCTCTCCACTCGTGTCCCCGTGTCACAGCCGGTCCCCCCACATCCCACATCCACCCGTGTCACCGTGGGACCCCACATCCTCCTCCCCGTGTCATAGCCGGTCCCCCCACATCCCACATCCACCCGTGTCACCGTGGGACCCCACATCCCCCTCCCCGTGTCACAGCGGCTCCCCCATCCCACATCCACCCGTGTCACCGTGGGTGTCCATTCAGCCTCTCCACTCGTGTCCCCTGCAGCTCCCTCACCGTGTCACAGCCGGTCCCCCCACATCCACCCGTGTCACCGTGGGACCCCACATCCTCCTCCCCGTGTCACAGCCGGTCCCCCCACATTCCACATCCACCCGTGTCACCGTGGGGACCCCACATCCCCCTCCCCGTGTCACAGCGGCTCCCCCTCCCCACACCGCCCGCCCCCCGCCACCTCCGGGCCCCTCCGCCCCGCTCCCCGCCGCCCCGGTCCCGGTGGCGGCCGCCCCGCTCGCTCCCCGCCGCCGCGGGCGGGGGTGTGCCGCGGCCGGACTACATCCCCCATCAGCCCGCGGGCCGGGCCGCTCCCGCAGCGCCCAGCCGCCTTCAAACAAAAGAGTTTCCCCCCCGCGGGGCCGCGCTCCGCTCCGCGCCCCCCGCACCCCCCGCACCCCCCGGCGGCGGCGGCCGGGGGCGGGGGGCGTCGGCGGGGGGACCGCGGTGGAGGCGGCGGGCGCGGGGCTCGGGTTACACGGGAAAGGGGCTTGGCCAGGCGGGGGGCGGGGGGCGGAGGGTCCTTTTCTCTCTCTCGTTCTCTCCCTCTGCCTTTTTTTTTCCCTTCTCCCTCCCGAGCTCTTTGTGTCCCCCCCCTCCCCTCCTCTCGCCCCCCCCCCCCCCCCCCCCCCCCAGCCCCCCCCAAGCCTTTGTTAGCCATGCCTAGCCTGGTAGTCCCAGGGATAATGGAAAGGAACGGGGGTTTCGGCGATTTAGGCTGTTTCGGTGGGAGCGGCAAAGACAGAGCGCTGCTTGAGGATGACCGGGCGCTGCAGCTCGCCCTGGACCAGCTCTGCTTGCTGGGGCTAGGCGAGCCTTCCTCCTCCTCCTCTTCCTCGGCCGTGGTGCTGGTGGAGGACAGCAACAACAACAACAATAACCCGCCGCCGCCGCCGCCGCAGCAGCCCCCGCCGCCGCCGCCGCCGCCGCAGCAGCCGCCGCCGCCGCCGCCCGCCGCCGCCCCCGGCGGCCCCGAAGGGCTCGGCGGCGCCCAGCGCCGGGGCGGCGGAGCCCAAGTTGTGCGCGCTCTACAAGGAGGCCGAGCTGCGGCTCAAGAGCAGCTCCAACACCACCGAGTGCGTCCCGGTGCCCAGCTCCGAGCACGTGGCCGAGATCGTGGGACGGCAAGGTGAGCGCCGGGATCCCCCCCCGCCCCGGTACCCGCCATCCCCCCCCCCCCCGATGTCACCGGGCGCCGGCCTCGGGACACTCCCCCCACCGCGGCCGGGGGGCCCCGCCGCCGCCCCCGCCGCTCCCTCCCGCCCATTGTTCGGGGCCGGGGCCGCTCGGCCCCGCCGGGGACAAAGCCCGGGGCTGCCGGGCTGTGGGCGGGGGGCTGCGCTCCCGGCACGGGGGTTTTTCTGGGAAGGGTGGGATGGGGAACGCTGCGGGGGCTTGTCCGGCTGCCGGCACCGGAGCCCACGCGCCGCTCCCCGGTTCTGCCAAAGAGCCGATCTCGACCGCGCTCTCCTTAAGGAGAAAAAAAAAAAAACCTGGGAATAAGGCGGGGGAAGGGCGGGGGGTGCGGGCTGAGCCCGGCCCCGCGCCTCGGAGTCCCCCTTTGTTGGCCGGGCCGAGGGGGTGTGGTGGTGCCGGGCTCGGTCCGAAGGGCCGGTGGAGCGGGGCGGGAGCCGAGCTCCTCCCGCCGCCCCCGGCAGCGGGGGGACCCCGGAGCGGGACCCGCCGTCCCGCGTGGGCCCCCGCAGCCGCTGCCCGCGCGCCGCCACAGTGATGCTTTTGTTCTCCTCACGGCTGCCTTCGGAGCGGAGTGGAATGGAGGAGGGCTTTAAAAAAAATTACATATATATATATTTTTATATATATATATATATATATATCTACATACCACACCCACTCTTAAGTCACCCCTCGCCCACCCTCACCACTCCCGGGTGTGCGGTGCAGGGCCCCGCGCCGCCCGTGGGCACTGCGGGAGCTGGGGCACGGCACTGCCGAGAGAAGTTTTGTGCTACAGAGAAAAAAAAAAAATAATAGTGCGGCTAAGTGTTGGGCTTTCTTTTCTTTTCTTTTTTTTTTTCCTTTTCTTTCTTTCTTTCTTTTCTTTCTTTCTTTCTTTCTTTCTCTTTCTTTCTTTCTTTCTTTCTTTCTTTCTTTCTTTCTTTCTTTCTTTCTTTCTTTCTTTCTTTCTTTCTTTCTTTCTGAGCAAGTAACTTGATGCTCTGGAAGTGCGATGGGCAGAGCCTGCGGCTCCGTGGGCAGATGCTCCGCTGTGGGTTGGGTTCCAAGGCCCCCGAGCAGGGGGTTTGCGGTGGGACCCGGGGGGTGATGACCCCCAAGTGCCCGGGAAGGGCTGAGGTGGGAAGGGGAGCCACGGGGAGAGGGACACAAATGGCTCCTGGCTGGGCATCTCTGACGCCAGGGCGTGCGGTTGGAACAATGGGGCCTGCGGAGGCTCTGCTTGCTCCCACCCGTGGGGCAAAGGTCCGGTTCCCTCACTGGGATGGAGA